>OY992888.1:63434517-64034517 GCA_963921405.1 Cepaea hortensis | reverse complement strand
ATTATGAACCATCATCCAAACAAACTTGTTGCTAACAGGGCAGTAAACCTGATGAATGATAACACGATGGCCCACTTCAGAAAGATTCCAATCGGCTGCCAAGAAACAGCGACAAGATAATCCTGAAACTAATGATTGAGAATAATAAAGAAAGTGACAAATTTCCCACGATCGTTTTCTTGGTAATAAAGATAGACTCAATCTTTTTTTTTTTAAATTTTACACTTAATTCATTTGGTTGTTTTCTTTCTCTTTATTTAATACGTGAAGTACACGTATTCTTTGCGTTTTGTCAGGTAAACGACCGGATGTTAATAAATAAAAAAAAAGAATGATTCTTTAATCTTGAAACGGATTGTCTTTATATCATTGATTTCAATGTTTCGGGTTACAAACGTTTCGAGTTACGAACCGAGTTCAGGAACGAATTAAGTTCGTAACCCGAGGTACCACTGTACATGCATAAGGCCGCTGCGAGAATGCCTGCTACGAAAATTATAGTTAATCGTCGATGGAAGCGGCAGTCACTAGAAAAGCAGCACCTTCACACACATTACTGATAATGCAAAACTAGCTAGTTAAGCGACCGACCGTCGCCATTTTCTGAACATGCAGTTTACAATACAAACAACCGTGGACAGATATAAAAGTACTCCACTCGAAATCCACAGCTCACAGTGTCGCTCCAAGCACTTAAGTCAATAGCTGGGCGACGGAACCATGGTATTCATGAGTAACTTTTGTCAGTGGTAAAGCCTTGAAATCTTGCCTGGTTTGGCTGTCACGCGACATGGCACTGTCTCCAAGGTGGTCCGTAGGAATAGCGGTGGCAGATGAAGAGTCCAAATAATCCTGCCGTGGTGACAGATAAAGAGCCCAAATAACCATGCTCCCAATACATGTTGATCATATGAATCCTTTCAGATGAAACATTGACATACACACATACAAACTATATTGTCTTGAATTTACATAATTGTGATTTCATCATCATCATCAAGTGCCGTGCCGGCTGGCGTAGGCGTTCATGGCTCTCCATAGATCTCGGTCTTTGGTTTTCTGGATCAACTCTGCTGCTGATATTCCTCCATGCCACCGTCTCAATCCACCCAGCATCACTTCTCTTGGTCTACCTCTGCCTCTCTTCCCCTCGATCTTTCCAGTTGTTACGATGTTCTCCAATGCCTCTCTTCTCATCACATGACCGAGGAAAGCTGTTTGTCTCTGTCTTATTGTTGTATATAATGTTCTAGTTTCGTTAGCCTGTTTCAGGCAGTCGTCGTTAGTTACTCTGGCAGTCCAAGGAATTCGCAACATTCGTCTCAGGAACCACATCTCTGTTGCTTCTAATTTCTTCTTAATTTGTTCATTTACATTCCAAGATTCACTGCCATACAGCAAAACTGGTTCTACATAACATTTCAGCACTCTCTTTCTTACATTCAGTGATAGTGACTTATTGCATAAGATACTCTTCATTTTCTGAAATGCGGCTTTTGCCTGCCCTATTTTGCTCCTAATCTCTGTTGTACATCTTCCATCTGATGTTATAAATGCCCCTAGGTATCTAAAATTATCCACTTGGTTAAGGATTTTCCCTTCTATTTCTATGTCACATTTTGGTGTCACCATTTTCTTTGATATTACCATTGTTACTGTTTTCTAGATATTCAAGGAGAGTCCTTTCCTTGCACTCTCTGTTACTACAACGTCTAATAATTGTTGTGATTTACCGGAACGTATAGCTCACGCGTCGGTACACATAGTAACGTTTGGTTATGTCTAGTGTACAGCGCTAAGATTAATAACGTAAACAAAAAGACATAATGGTCTCTATAAAACTACCGAATGACAGTGAAACTTATAACAATGTAGCGTTTTGTTGTTTACGTATTTCAGTTTTTAAGACGTCATTTCGTTACTTCATTATCTGTTGAACCTATGTTCTGCAGTATGCACATGCCAAGATACAGCGAAATATGCCAGGCAAAAACTTGTACAATATATTGTTTCTGTCTTCACTTCTTCTTCTTCTTCTTTCTCTTCTTCTTCTTCTTCTTCTTCTTCTTCTTCTTCTTCTTCTTCTTCTTCTTCTTCTTCTTCTTCTTCTTCTGCTTCTTCTTCTTCGTTCGTCCGTCCGGGATGCTGTTTTGGATGTAAATTGAGTTGTGCTTGCTTACAGCAGAGCTGCGATATCTGTACCTTGCGGCCGACGCATCCGACTTCTTCAGGCATTTGTTGACCGGGTTAACCTTCCGGGGTCTTCATTATTCAACTGGCGTAGTTGGCTTAGGGGATAGTTCGACGCACTTTGATAACTCCCCGATATAGCGAGTCATGGGTTTCAAATCTGCCGCGGATGATTTGCAACCAGACTGCATTGCGTTGATTTCGGTGGTAAGACATATGTCGATCAGAAAACAATGCAACCTCATCATCATCATCATAATAAAGGGTCATGCCAGCTGGCGTAGGTGTTCATGTCTCTGCACAGATCTCGGTCTCTGATCTTCTGGATCAACTCTACTGCTGTTATTCTTCTATTGTTCTGTTCTATTGATTCTTGCCTCCCTACGGTCGTCATGACAAACACTCGGTCGCCTGGAATTTTTTCTCTCGACAGGGTGCTCAGACTTTGGCTACATTCATTGAGTGGTACGGGAAGTTCCTGATTCAACCTGGTTATCAGTCAGATGGAAATTTAGCATCATATCCTTTACCGTGCATCGCAGTCAACCCCAACGTTTATTTGGCTATTTGTGATTTCTTAGTAAGTTTACGTTCAGTAGATTGCCATTGCTTTCTGAACAACCAGCACTCATACCATTGTATGAAAACCAACACAAGGTGGTCTGCTAACAAATCACTCGCAGCTGTGTTTCTAACGCGGTATGCGGAATTACGAATTGCGTCCGTAATACCTGCGCCACAGAGCCGGCTATAAGAGGTTGGCTGAGGAAAACGAGACGAAACGGCGTTCATAATCAAACAGCTTGAGAACCACTGATTTCATCTACTATGGCAATCAACTCCCGCCAACTATGTTGTGTAAGACAGCAAATATTGCGTCTACAAACATAAAATCAACACCATGTTAGAGTGGCTGTTGTTATTGTCATTGCGATATTGCTGGTTATACTTTTCGCGTATTCTATGGTAATGTTTCTTTTCATTTATGTCCTGGTAGCTTGTTTTTCATTTATTCTTTGGTAGTTTGTCTTTCATTTATTATCTCGTGGCTTGTATTTCATTTATTCTTTCAAATGGTTTCATTATTACTCATTTTGTTGTAGTTTGTCTTTCTTTTATTATTTGAAGGTTTATTTTTTCGTGTATTCTCGTAGTTTGTATTTCATCCTTTCTTTGGTGGTTTGTCTTTTATTTATTCTCTCGTGGCGTGTCTTTAATTTATTCTGTGGTAATTTGTCTTTCGTTTATTCTCTCGTGGTTTATCTTTCATTTATTCTCTGGTTGTTTATCTTTGAGTTATTCTCTGATGGTTTATCTTCTTATTTATTATCTGGTGGTTTGTCTTCTCATTTATTCTCTAGTGGTTTGTCTTCTCATTTATTCTTTGGTGGTTTGTCTTCTCATTTATTCTCTGGTGGTTTGTCTTCTCATTTATTCTTTGGTGGTTTGTCTTCTCATTTATTCTATGGTTGTTTATCTTTGAGTTATTCTCTGAAGGTTTATTTTCTTATTTATTATCTGGTGGTTTGTCTTCTCATTTATTCTCTGGTGGTTTGTTGTCTTCTCATTTATTCTCTGGTGGTTTGTCTTCTCATTTATTCTCTGGTGGTTTGTCGTCTCATTTATTTTTTGGTGGTTTGTCTTTCGTTTTTTCTCTGTTTGTTTGCCTTTTTCATTTATTCTGTGATGGCTTGTCTTTAATTTATTCTGTAGTGGTTGTTTGTCTTTTATTTATTCTCTCGTGGCATGTCTTTAATTTATTAGGTGGTGGTTTGTCTTGTGATATATTCTGTGGTCAGTTTGTCTTGTGATTTATTATATGTTGGCATGTCTCTCATTTATTCTTTGGTGGATGAAGCCCTGATTTATGATGTGGGGTGATCTCTAAAATAAGTAGCATAATACGCTTGAGTTCGAAACGAGCAAACAATTCCCCCCCCCCCCCCCCCCCCAAAAAAAAAAATAAATGTTTTGATCCGGGAATTTTCTCCAAGACTTTAAATTGACCTTTGAACATTAATGTCGCCGACCGCGAGAGCCCGAGGATGGGACTGAAAAGTTTTATGTGTATTGAGGATAACCTGGTGATTAACTAACTAACCAACCAACTAACTAGCTAGCTAACTAACACCCCCAAGCAGGAGCCTGCTAGGAATCTGTGAAGAGCTGGTACCATCACATTGTGTAGGCCCGAATGCACGGAAGAATAGGTGACCCGTCTTTCCCTCACTTAGCGAGACGACGAACGCTGGCGTTGACTCCCAACCGGCCGCGCTCATAACATTATCAGCGTAGCTTCCGATCAACTATGCTAACTCGCCCGCTCTAAACTAACATTAAGTGTTGATTATTCCCACGGGTTTTCACAATATATTGGCATTATAAGTGGTGATACACGAGATAGTTGTAATGTGTAATCTTCTTTCGCGCTTTACTATCCTCGGAGCTCAGACCCTCAACCAACTCACTGTAAGCCATGCCAGGTGGCCAAGCCATTTAATCTGTTGGTCTTTAATGAAGTGCATGATGGTTTCAGACTTTGTGGTCTTCTAATTTCTTCATTCCTAATTCTGTCTTTCACCGTTACTCCTTCAGCTCTTTCAAGGCAACTTCTTCTTCTTCTTTCGTTCGCCTGAAACATGTCTACAACTGCAATGTCGTCTCTTGTATGAATCTAACAGTCTTTTTTAGTTCATTCAGCGGTCCATAGAGTTTATCTTCCACTGTTGTCTCTCTAGGCCAGAATGTTCGCCTGGATATGTTGTAGTTTGGACAATCCTGGAGTATGTGCTCTGCTGTCTGCGACGCCAAACCACATGTGCACATGGCTGAGTCACCAATCTTGAATTTTGTATACATGTGGTTGCGTAATCTATTGTGTCCTGTTCTGAGGCGCAGAAGAATGACCTGTTCTGGTCTGTCCATAACGTGGTAGTCGTCTTGAGTAAGGTTTGGTGGCACCTATCCATTATACCTCCATGAACAATTCCCATTATTGGAAACCATAATTCATTTCCCAATCAGTGAAAACCTTGTGCCAAATTAACTCAATTGACTATGAATAGAGGTCCTCAAAAACCAGTGGCTTTGATTCTACAGAAGCCTGTTGTACGTACAACCAATTACCTGGAAGGAAGGAGATTCTTGCACACGCGGTGAGCTGTATGTGGACAGATCGGACAGTGTATGAAGCTGGGTCTGTGACGCTAGCTACCTGAGGCTCGGTGCCTGAACTTTATCTTTGTTGTGTCTGTTTAGAACTATCTGTTTTAACTGCCTTGATGTTTTCCTGTGCTGTTCTTTATTAATTTAATAAATCACGTTTTAGTTTACTCCAACGTTCACTGTGTTACATATATGGATCAGCCAGAAATACACTTTAGAGATTAGGTCCCGAGGTCGAAAGAGAGAGTGACAGTGAGTTGACATGATTTTGCGTTCATCAGTTGAAACAAGGAGATATTTATATCAACATCTTCCACTTTTGCAGTCAAGCTCGTGGCGAATAATAATTGACGCTTCAGCGGTCGATGGGTGGTACTGGATAGTGTCATTCCATGTGATTGTACAATGTCTTTGACGTCGTCAATCTATTTTCTTCTGGGGCGTCCTCTTTCTCTCGTATCAGATCTTTTTAACGTAGCGCTAGTGCTGATAGTTGATGGTGTTGCATTCTAACGAGATGTCCGAACTATTTGATCTTCTGCCACTCAATATATGTGACACAAGGTGTTGGTCTCCCTGTCTGTCTGATAACATCATTTCTTACTTGATCTGATAGTTAATTTGACAGCTCTTCTCAAACTTCTCTTCTCGCAGGTGTTGATTTTGCCTAAGGGTGATTTGGATATTGTTGAAGTTTGACATTTGTAGCGTAGGTGTTGGTGTTAAAATGCTATTAATTATATTTATCAACGTTGAGAAATTACAGAAAGTAAGTAAAAAAAAAAAAAACTGTCATCTACTACTGCCTATAGTACCTTGCAGTGTAGGACAGGGGGATCTTGAGCTTGAAGAATTAAGGCCACCTGGCTAGTGCAGTCGCCGTGAACTGTGCAGGTTAGGGCTTTCTTTTTGCCCCCGACAGAAAAAAAAACTCCACACCTTACAGAGGATTCGAAGCCGGGTCTCCCGAAGGAGAGTCCGGCGTTCTAGCCACTCGGCCAGCCGCTCCTCCCATGAAAGGCCATTATCACTGGGGCTGGAACTTCAATAAGCCATCCTCACGACGCCAAAGGCATAAGTGGAAGACAACATAAAATGCAAATATTAAAGGGTTAAGTAGGTAAGGAACCTACGACAGGTCTAGCAAAAAAAATTGACACAGCGTGAAAAATATAACCAGTCCCGTAGAGGATAACTCGAAAATAGAAACAAGATCAGAACTTTGAATAACGAAGACACAAACAATAGATTGCACGATTTATTGCCTGGTATATTTCGCTGCATCTCATCAAGTACATACTGCAGAATTCACAAAGCATAAAATAAAGTAATTATATAAATCCTTCAAGCTGAAAATAAACACATATTCGCACAGTAATTTCAGTTGTCTTCACTGTAATTTTAAACTGACTATCATGTCTTTCTGTTTGTACAAAAATGACCTATGCAGATTAATCGTGATGGCTTCAGTGACCTTTAACAAGCGACTATTTTATGTGTTAAACAACTTTGAAAGAGGCAAATTTCTTTTCTTTTTTTTTCCGTAAATACTGAACGTTAACTGAACTGTTTAGCAAATCGGTAGGGTATTTACTTGATCCTGGACAAATTATGATCATGAATCTTGGAGGAAAGGCGTTCATCATGGGGGATGGAACTTCAATAAACGCTCCTCACGACGCCTCACGGCATGAATGGAAGACAACAACAACACAACAACAACAACAACAACAACAACAACGTAAAATGTTAAAGTGTATTAAACATTCGTTGATCAGAAAGGAGATCAGTATTCAAATATAACCCAGTATTGAAGATGATTTGTTATTTAAAAAAAAAAAAACACACACACACAATGAGGACAATGAATATTTAGGGCATGCAAAAAAAGACACGAAATTCTAGAAAAGATAACTATGGAGGAAAGTGAGCTGAGGAGGCGGAGAAGAGTTGGACTACATTGTAGACGGGTTCAAGATGTGAGTTGAGTGGAGTCAAGAATCGACACAGCACTCGAAAAATTCCCATCATTCCTCGTCTTCAACATCCAGCGATGAGTCCCAATATTAATGGTACCAGTAGCCGCTTGATTATGTGTCCGATTTCCTCGGGGTCCTATGTGTCGGTCAGTTCGCCTGGTCACTCTCTGCAGCACCATCCTTTCCAGGCTATGATGATCTGTCTGTTCATCCACACTATACACATCCCAAAGGGCCCTGACCACATATTTCTTATCGTACACCAGTACCCCACCCAGTACTGCAGACCCAGCCAAGCTGTGACAGATAGTTTACAATGGGGGATGAGTGGTCTCGAGATATGGTGTCCACCTCGAGTGCTGGAGGTCCCGGGTTCAAGCCCCGGTGAGGGCCTGGATTTTTTCACGTGGACTTCTAATAACAGAATTTCCCCTGGTCTCTGGGTAGTGAGATCGGATGCCCGTGTGTATTGTTGCGCACGTAAAAAATACCTTGGCAGTTAGAGATCGAAAAATAGTAGCCTAACGGCTCTGCCCGGGCAAAATTTCGAGTAAAAAATCTACCCAAAGTATTTCAGGATCCTCGCCGATGCTACGGAGTTCGTGCACTGAGCTGAGATTCTCCGGACTCAGGCTTGAGTAAGGAGTAGAACGGAGCACTTATGGGTTACACCCGTGTGCCGTGATGTTGATCCGTCGATTAAACTAAACTAAACTAGACTAAACTAAACTAAACTAAAGATAATTTACAAGCGACAGCAACAAAGCCGGGACTTAGAGAGAGACATTTCAGAAGAATATTATGGGGAGAAGTTCTGCTTAGAATAAGCCACGGGGTAGTGTTGAATAAATGTGAGTTAGTTAATTGTATGTCCTTTAAGGGACGTCGCAGCCGACCCCAGCATATTTGTGCCTGTTGGTTATTTCATCATCGTCACGTGCACTACCGATAAGCGTGGGCGGTCATGTTTCGCCAACTCACACGATCACCAGAGTCGTGGATCAGATCCGTGTTCTTGTCTCGACAATGCCACGTGGCCGAGCCATCTAGATATTGACTTCTCTGCCTTCCCCTTGTTCTTTCCCTCTCAATCTTTTCAGTTGTTACCAAGTTCTCTAATTTATTTTTTTCATAACGTGTCCACAAATGTTGACTATTGAGGTCTAATTTCTCCAATCAGTTTGCGGTTTTCATTTGCCTCTTGTAAGCCTTGGTCATTGGTTTTTCTGTCCATCCATGGAATTCTTTGCATTTTCCTCAGAAACCACATTTCCACTGCCATTAAATATTTTTCATCTTGTCTGCTCTAGTACAGGTTGTGTGTAGCACTTAAACACTCTTTTTCCCGTTTGTAGTTTACTAGGAAATTTTACGCTCAGTACTTCGCCATTGCTTTCTGAACTGTCGACTCGTTTTAAATCGATCCGCTCCCGAATAACCTGCTGTTGTTAATTTGGAACTCTCGATCCGGTACGGCGGATAATTGTGATACTGCGTTCACTAACCCATAACGCAGATAACTAAACAAAAAGCTCAATAGCAGTTAACCTATCGTGAGTGTTTCGTAATTCATTCATTCATTCATTCATTCGTTCGTTCAGTAGCATGTCCTTTGCAGAACCTTGCTCCCATAACAACCTTCCGGAAAACGTCTCGATCACAAACAAGATGTCCCGCGTCCAATACACCCATCTGGAGATCATCCGCCACATCCTGCACCCTTCTTTTCTTTGTTTCGTAATATACCGGTTGAAAATATTGGTCTCTTCATCTTTACGAGTTTAAAAAATACAATAAAGAGAGTTTAGGGAGAGAGAGAGAGGGAGAAGGAGGGAGAAGGGTTAGAGGGAGCGATATGTATGGCGAGGGAGAGAGGGACAGGATGCGAGAAGGAGGCGAGAGATGGAAGAAGGGAGGAAGATGCTTGGCGGGAATGAGGGAGGGAAAAATAGAAGGAGAGTGGTAATGTCCTTGAGGGAGGGCGGAGAAAGAAGGAGCTAGATAGAGGTAGGAAGAAAGATGGAGTGAAGTAAGGAGAGACAGATATAAAGATAATGGGGAGAAAGGGAGAGAGAAAAATAGGGGGAGGGAGATCGAAAAAAAAGAGGGAGAGGGAAGGGGGAAGCAATGAGAAAGAAAATAGGGAAGGGAGAGTGAGTGTGAAGAGAGGCTTGAAGGAGGCAGATAAAAAAAGGGGGAGAGGAAGAGGGGGGGGGGTGGAGGTACGCAGAGAGGGAGGGAGAGATAGTTATAGGGAAATGCGAGAGAGAAGGGGGGGGGGGGGGATGAAAGAGAAATATAATCAGTTCGACTTCATTGTTAACAAAACAAACCAAAAAATGGAAAACGTGTTTAGGCCGGGACAGATTGTATCAGATAATAGTTAATCGTGTTGTTCTGGCTGGTTGTTTGAGACAACATAACAGTTCAACAACACATGCGCACTGTTAGCCCTTGTAACAAACATCGTGTGTGGGTATTAGTGAGCCTTTGCCCCTATGTTCCCGGGGGCCCTCAAGGGGCAGTCAAGGAATGTACCACCGTTGACCTATTGGGCTAAACATTCATAGATGAAAGACATACATTCATAGATGAAAGACATGGGATTTTAAAAACAAAGTCAGTTGCATATTCTTTTACAGGACGTTGCATTCAAGCCCAGAATTTGTTGGCTTCTTGTGATTTCTTGGCAAGTTTACATCCAGTAGTTTGCCGTTGCTTTCTGAACGACCGGCACTCATACCGTTGTATGAAAACCAGAGCAGAGCAGTCTCCTTCAAAATCTCTCGCAGCTGTTTGTGGAATAACAAATTGCGTTTGTAACGCCCGTCGTCACAGCGCCAGTCGGGAATTTTTTTTTTTTTTTTTGACGCGCTCGCTCGCTTTGAACTCAACCGTAGTCCATACACACTACTTCTGGTAGTGCGGGACTGAATTAGCTTTCCCTATTAACAGTGTCCCTCGTCATCAGGTGAACCCACTCCGATTTCGGAGGTACTTGTAATTAACCCCCCCCCCCCCCCCCCCCCCAAATCAAGGACGATAGGTCAACATTTTAGTCCAACTACCCCTGACCTCGGCATCAGCACACCGGATGTTTAAGAACACGCGTTTTTACCCATTCGGCCATGCTGACCTACAAGAAGTATTTTAAAAGCCGCGCTTAAAGAAGACATTACTGAATGGGTGAAGGTAAGATAATTAAGATACTTCGGGGAGGTCAGCGCGGCCGAATGGGTAAGACCTAAACAGTAAGTATCAAAACCCTCTCCGACTTCTGAGATACTTGTAATTGACGTCCCCAAGTCAAGGACGAGAAGTCAATATTTTAGTCCAACTGACCGGTGTAGGGGTTGAACCCGCTACCCCGGCATCAACGCACCGGAAGTTTAAGAGCGAGCGCTATAATGACCTAGGCTCTGAGATCAGTCCAGCCTACAATGCATCCATGAAATGTCCTGGGAAGTAATTAGACCACATCACCCAAGAGGCGGCATCAGAAAAAATGAAGTGTCTTTGGGGACCATGGAAGCGACCACCTCCCCTAATCTGTACTATTACCTATGGACAAGGGAGAGGTAGCCCGTGGAACAGATTGAGAACCCGTATTTGGAAAGAATGAGATTGCGGGGGATCGGCAGGAGTTCTGGAAGAATCTCAAAACTGAGAGGGAAAACAAGGAGAACTTTCAGTCAGATTGCAATGGGAACGTTTAGTAGTATGACTCTTCGCTGGCTGTTGAACGATGGGACGGAGCGCGCATGGGAATGTCCTGAGTACACTCATGTCAATTCTTAACTCAACCCAACAACTCAACCCATCGAACGCCGATTGGGTTAATAAAATTAACGGCCTACCGCCATTTACTCAACACACCCCAATGCTCGTAAAAGGTTCCTTTAGTGATTATTGCCCTTATTTGACTCTCCCCACATATTCAGTACTCCTCAAGGCTTGTAAATGGGTCCTATTCTTACTACCTTCCTGTCACGAATGCCTGGACATATTGACCCTACATTCTGTTTCCGTGTTAATGTGTGATTCGTTTGCTTTACTGCGAGCTTGTTAACACGCTGTATTACTTATTTCACTTAAACATTGTCTTAATCGAGCATAGTTGGGTAAGTTTTAATATTAGCGTTCTTTTCATTCAGAAAGCCATTGCAAACTACTGAACGTAAAATCGCCTAAGAAAATGATCCTGGTGTTGGGGTTAATTGCAGCGTCGTGCAAAATGTGTTTCTATCTTTACACATAAAAGGTGCTCTCTTGTATTCTTTCTGTTGTGAACTGTGTTGTAATGTAAACGGTGCTGTACTTACTTACTGTTGAGAACATTGTTGTAATATAAACTGTTTTACATACTGTTGGGAACGTTGTTGTAATATAAACTGTGTTTTATATACTTACTGTTGGGAACGTTGTTGTAATACAAATGGTATTTTACTTACTGTTGGAAACTTTGTTGTAATATAAACTGTGTTTTACATACTTACAGTTGAGAACTTTGTTATAATATAAACAGATTTTACTTACTTACTGTTAGTAACTTTGTTGTAATATAAACGGTATTTTACCTCCTTACTGTTGAGAACACTGTTGTAATATAAACGGTATTTTACCTCCTTACTGTTGAGAACACTGTTGTAATATAAACGGTATTTTACCTCCTTACTGTTGAGAACACTGTTGTAATATAAACGGTATTTTACTTACTGTTGGGAACATTGTTGTAATATAAACGATGTTTTACTTACTGTTGGTAACTTTGTTGTAATATAAACGGTATTTTACCTCCTTACTGTTGGGAACATTGTTGTAATATAAACAGTATTTTACTTACTGTTGGGAACATTGTTGTAATATAAACGATGTTTTACTTACTGTTGGAAACTTTGTTGTTAAATAAACGGTATTTTACCTCCATACTGTTGGGAACTTTGTTGTAATATAAACGGTATTTTACTTACTTACTGTTGGGAACTTTGTTGTAATATAAACGGTATTTTACTTACTTACTGTTGGGAACTTTGTTGTAATATAAACGGTTGTTACTTACTGCTGGTCACTTTGTTGTAATATAAAAGGTATTTTACTTACTGTTGGAAACTTTGTTGTAATATAAACGGTATTTTACTGACTGTTGTGAACCTTTTTGTATTATAAACCGCATTTTACTGACTGTTGTGAACATTGTTGTAATATAAACGGTATTTTACTTACTGACTGTCGGGAACGTTATTGTAATATAAACGGCGTTTTATTTACTGTTGGGAACATTATTGTAATATAAATGGTATTTTACTTACTGTTGGAAACTTTGTTGTAATATAAACGGTGTTTTACTTAATGTTGGCAACTAACTACTAATATAAGCAGTGTTTTAGTTATTGTTGGTAACTTAGAGGTAATATAAACGTTAAAATAAAAATATTAAAAATAAAAAATGAAATAAAATAAAAGAATATAAGTTTTAGTTACTGTTTGTAGCTTAGTAGTAATATAAGCGGAATTTTTACTTTATCCACATATCAGGACTTTATGCTGTTTGTTTTTGGCTTATTGTTGTAAGTAATGTTCAATTGTATTTTCATTGTAGAAGAATACTCCAGAGGGAAGCACAACAATCATCACTATCATCATCCATCCATACTGTGTCTCAAGCTAGTGTGATGGAAGACAAGGCAGACCTCTCCAGCAAAAAAACCACAACTTCTAAGAAGAGTTGCAATGGAAAAAGCAACAGCCACATATCATCTATCTCTACAAACAGCCAGGTGTCTTCCGGCGCCGAAGAAAATGGGCATGTGAGCCCAGACATCGCCAAACACAACAAAAACAACAATAATAACAACAACAATGGAAGTAGCAGTAATAACAATGAGGTGACATCAGCCAAAGATGGCGAATGTGGTGAAGCAGCTGAAGATGTACAGCCGGAGCATAAGTCTAATGGACAAACATCAGACAGCATTGCAACTAGTTCTCCCCCATCTAGTCCACCAGCTGCTCCACAGCGAGTCACCTCTGCATGCCACAGCCCGGACAAAGGCGGCCACTATCATCATCATGTCAGCGGGGGCGGCGGCGCCGAGTATTACTTAACCACAAACGCAAACAACCTCGGACATAACTACATTCCTGCCTCGACCGCTCGCTGCACAGCATCCCCTTCGGACAGCTACCCGAGCCCCAATATTAGTCACTCTGGAGGTACGGGCAACAAATCCCGAGGAGATAGTCCTGCGGAAGGAAGTGGCTCATCTCCCACGGGAGGAGGTCAACATGTGGTCCATGTACATGTCAACCCTGGCGAGACCTTCTCAGTACGTCTAGGGGACCAGATACAGCACATTCAGGGTGAGTAGACTTACTCTCATACTCTTAAGCAAACTATTATGGTCTCTTTCTGGCCACACTAGGGATATTCAGCTACTCGATTTGCTGATTGTCCTTCCATATGTAAGTTGTTTGGCACTCACACTGTAATCGCTAAATGTAGTTTCATTTTTGGACAATGATTCTTTTACAGATGAAGTATTCCGATTTCCGATTAAGAAAAAAAAAAAAAAAACGATTCCGATATGTAGAAAAAAAAAAAAAAAGAACTTTCCACCTCGTTCAATCACCCTCAGTGGCGTTGGTTATAGTTGTGGTGGTTCAGTGTGCGGGTTTAGTTTCTCTCGTCTTCTGTGTCAGTTTCAGCTGACTTGTGATTTCTCAGAGTTCATGCCTGTGACGTCAGCTGGGGGTTTGGTCGGGGGCTTCTCCGTTGGAGATGGAATAGACATAGGGGTGGTTTTATATCTGATCATATAGGTTCAGCAGCAAAGAATGTTTGACTTACTGCTGTTTTAAAGTCGATCGCGTATTCGTTTCATTACGTCGTCCCATCGAAAGGTCAGTTAAAGAAGCACTTTCACTCCCAGAAGATTATCGGTAACAAAAACCTTCAAGTATTTTGTCGGTTGATCTTTCGAGAGGACGACGAAATATTGTTATGGTATTATTTCTATAATTTTTTTTTTTTTTTTTTTTTTTTTTTTAACATATCCCTTTACAGGACTTAGCTGTCAACACCAGCATCTTTCAGCTGTATGTTGATCTCTTGGCAAGATTACGCTCAGTAGTTTGCCATTGCTTTCTGAGCGGCCGGCTCAGTATCCCGCAAGTCACGAGCGGGGGTCGAACCGCCTCAGCTCTCGCTCCGCTACGAGACTCTGCGTGATAAACGGGATTACAGAGAGAAAGTGTTGTAACCCCACAGCCAGAGAGACCGGCTTTCTATAATTAATGACCACTAAATTAATGAAGCAGCTCTCCGTGGCTAAGGGAATACGAACGCGATTCATACGCTTACTTACCCGCGTTCAAAACACATCTGCAACCGATTTGGCAGCAGACCGCGTTGCGCTGGATTTTAACGAGTTGGTATGGGAGCAGGTGATTCAGAAAGCAATGGCAAACTACTGAACGCAAACTTGCCAAGAAATCACAAACATCCAAAAAATGCTGGGGTTGACTGCGATGCACTGTAAAGGATATGATGCTAAATTTCAATCTGACTGATAACCAGGTTAAATCAGGAACTTCCCGTACCACTCAATGAATGTAGCCAAAGTCTGAGCACCCTGTCGAGAGAAGAAATTCCAGGCGACCGAGTGTTTGTCATGACGACCGTAGGGAGGCAAGAATCAATAGCTGCGTCCTGCTAGGTGAATTATCGACTTGACAAACACGTGTTGCCCTCTTCTGAAAAATGAATCTTTACCGGAGGTCGCTAGTATTGCCGTGCTATGTTGGTTAGTTTGTTTTGTGAATGTGTTATTCTTTGTACAGGGATGGGTGTGTGAGTGCTCGTGTGTATGTGTACACACACACACACACCCACCCACCCACACACACACACCCACCCACCCACCCACACACACACACACACACACCCAACCACACACACACACACACACACACACACACACACACACGAGCACACATACACGTATGGACACGCGCGTAGTAATACATTCAGGCATTTGGACGGATGGACAGACAGGTAGGTAGTTATGTAGGTAGGAAGGTGGGTGGTAGGCAAGCAGGCGGGCAGATAGATAGATATATAGATAAACATACTGACCGACAGACAGACAGGTAGGTAGGTATGTAGGTAGGTAGATAGATAGACGGACGGACGGATGGGTGGATGAATGGACGGGTTTGTGGGTGGGTGGGTGAGTGGATAGATGGTTGGGTGTGTGGGAGGCCGGAATGAGTGAACTGAAAATCAGGTAGGTAGAAATGAATGGATGGATGGATTCATTGAAGGATGGGTGGATGAATGGGTATCGGTATGAATAGGTATAAGAGAGGAAACAACGTCGGTAGGTAGGCAGACAGACAAATAAACGGGTGTGTTATTTTCGTAGACGGGCAAATAGCTAGGTCGTTATTTTTGTAGACAGAGTGAACGAAGCGACGGGTTATGGAGGCTGCCTCGGGTGATGTTGTTGAGAGCTCTCTGTGAGAGAATGTATACAAGAGTAATATTGCTAGATTTATTGGGGAGTCTTTTTGCATGTTGTGTCTGTTGGATAGACACTGACAGTCGGTCACCCCACATACTTGCACATCTAGACAGAAGTGTGCAGGAGATGGAGAAAAGGTCCTCCCACACCCTTGTTCTATTTTGGAAGGGGGCACATGCGCGCAAATGTCTCTCCCTTTCTATCTGTCACTCTTTCTTTCTCTCTAACTATCACTGTATATCTGTCTGTCTGTTCGTCTGTCCGTCCCTCCCTCGATACCTCCGTCCATCCTTCCATCCATCCATCTATCCATCCATCCATACATCCATCCATCCGTTCACCCATCAATATATCCATCCATCCACCCATCCATCCACCCATCTACCCATCCATCCACCCATCTACCCATCCATCCATCCATCCATCCATCCATCCATCCACCCATCCATCCATCAATCAATCTTTCCATACATCCATTCACCTATCCATCTAAACACCCATCCATCTATCCACCCATCCATCTATCCACCCACCCATCCATCCATCCATCTGTCTGGGGTGGGGGGGGTGTCGTGGGAGGTGTCATGTCAGCATCCATCCATCCATCATGTGCCATGCCGGTAAGCGTGGGCGGTCATGTTCTGCCATCTCACTCGATCAACAGAGTCGTGGATCAGTTCCGTGTTTCTGTCTCGACCATGCCACAAGGCCAAGCCATCCAGATACTTGTTTCTAGGTCTTCCCCTTGGTCTGTTCCCCTCGATCTTACCAGTTGTCACCGAGTTCTCCAAATCATTTCTTCTCATAACATGCCCAAAAAATTGTGACTGTCTACGTCTAATGTCTCTGATCAGTTTACGATCTTCATTTGTTTCTTGAAGGACTTGTTCATTGGTCTTTCTGGCTGTCCATGGTATTCTTTGCATTTTCCTCAGAAACCACATTTTTACAGCCATCAGATGTTTTTCAGCCTGGCTGCTCATTGTCCAAGCTTCACATCCATATAAAAGTACAGGTTCTATGTAGCATCTCAACACTCTTTTTCTCGTTTCAATTGACATCTTTTTATTGGTCAGTATGTTTTTCATCTTGCTAAAGGCTACTTTTGCCATGGCGATTCTTGTTCTAATCTCTTCAAGGCATCTCCCATCAGATGTTATTACTGTTCCGAGGTAATTGTACCTATTCACTTGTTGAAGAATATTCCCATTTACTTGTATATTACACTGTGGTATTTTGTTCTTCTTAGTGACGACCATAATCTGTGTCTTTTTACAATTTAATTCTAACCCTTGTTGTTCACTGTGTGTAACAACCGCATCTACTAAATTTTGCAGGTCCTGTTCATTGTCTGCAATCAAGACTGTATCATCTGCATATCTAATGTTATTGATGCATCGTCCCCCAATGTTGATTCCTTCCATATTTTCAATATTTCTGAAAATATTTTCACTGTACAGGGAAAACAGATCTGGAGACATTACACATCCCTGTCTCACACCTCTCTTAATAGGCTGATATTGGCTTACTTGATTATCAACTCTTATGGCAGCTTGTTGTTTCCAATATATGTTTTTTACAAGTCTAAGGTCTTTCCCATCAATTTGTAGATCTTCAAGCATCCTTATCATGTTGACATGTCTCACTTTATCAAAAGCCTTTGTGTAGTCAATGAAGCAAAGGTGTAGATCTTTGTTTACTTCTATAGAACGTTCGATTACGGTTCTCAGTATATACACAGCATTTACTGTACCCTTGCCTACTACAAACCCACATTGTTCTTCTCCTATTTCAGGTTGTATTTTCCTCCTAACTCTTTGCATGATAATTCTTAGCAAAATCTTCGTGATGTGACTCATTATACTAATTGTTCGATGTTGATCACATTCCAAGGCTCCTGATTTCTTTGGGATTGCAATAAATACAGAATTACATAACTCATGAGGTATATTTCCAGTATCATATATTGTATTAAGCAGACTGGTAACTTTATCTATTCCATATTCTTCTAAAGCATTAATCATTTCTGTTGTGACGCTGTCTGGACCGGGGGTTTTGCCAGATTTCATATGATTAAGAGCATTCTGAACCTCCATCTTCAAAATTGCTGGCCCTTCATTGTTATTTTGAACAATATATTGTTCGTCTCTGCTATCGTCATAAAGGTTTTTCACGTAATCTGACCATACATGTAAAATCTTATCTTTTTCTATTATGACTCTTCCATCTTTTGTCTTTAGGCAGCCTGCTGATGTATGTCAGCATAGTAGCAAATATATATGAAAAACAAGAAAAGGAGAACATGAATGACGTCAGGCGGAAAGAAACGGACAGAAAATGTGACCAACTGATATCATTAATGGAGTACACAACCCAAAGCAACAAATCTAACGTAATGGGAAACAATAATCATAGATCGCTACAGAGAACTTCAAAGCTAAAGTAACTATTAGTGACTCAATTCGTCGTCATTGACAGTTGTTTACAATTGGTACATAAATGCTTATGTGAAAGAGCAATTGTTTCGCCGAGCAGTAATTACGACGGTAAGTTAATAAGTAAGTCACAAATGGCTGTAGAAAAATAACAAACTATGATATCAACTTGAAACCAGTTTATTTGTATACGTACATTGTCCCTTTATTTCTCAACATAATTTCCACCAACATTGATGCACTTATCCCATCGTTTTATCATTCCTCCAAAACCGGCTGCATAGAACTGCGTGCCGTTTTCTAAACTACGTTTTCACTTCACTTTCAACTTCGGGGTCATTCGCGAAATGTCTCCTGCCAAGGTGAGTTTTCAGTGGACTTAGCCTCTAGCGATTTCCCGTAAAGTGGTGCATAGTTGGGTAGAGGGGGGGGGGGGGGGCTGCGTGGTCTCGAGGTATGGTATCCGCCTAGAGTGCTGGAGCTCCCACGTTCAAGCCCCGGTGAGGACCGGGATTTTTTTCACGTGGACTTCTAGTAATAAAATTTCCCCTGGTCTCTGGGTAGTGAGATCGGACGCCCGTGTGTATTGTTGCGCACTTAAAAAATCCCTTGGCAGTTGGAAATCGAAAAAGAGTAGCCTAAAGGCGCTGCCCGGGCAAAATTTTGAGTTAAAAATCTACTCAAAGTATTTCAGGATCCTCGCCGGTGCTACGGAGTTCGTGCACTGAGCTGAGTTTCTCCAGACTCAGGTTTGAGTTAGGAGGAGAACGGAGCACTTATGGGTTACGCCCGTGTGCCGAGATGTTGATCCATCGACTAAATTAAACTATAGTTGGGTAGAAAAAAGTTACGAGGGCAAGTCAATAAGTAAGTCACACAGCTCTGTGGGATGGCATTTAAATGAAAACAGGGCACGCAGATTTATGCAGCCGGTTTTGGAGGACTGATAAAACGATGGGATAAGTGCATCAGTGTTGGTGGACATTATGTTGAGAAATAAAGGGACAATGTATGTATAAAAATTTTCAAGTTGTATCATAGTTAGTTACTTTTCTACAGCCATTTGTAACTTACTTATTAACTTACCCTCGTATCATCATCAACAACAACTTCTACTTTTTTCGTTAAGCGTCTTGGGGGAAAGGGGGAAATTTATTTGCCGCTTCAGCGCTGTCTGTCTGTCTGTCTGTCTGTCTGTCTGTCTGTCTGTATGTATGTATGTATGTATGTCTGTATGTCTAGCTTTCCAGCTGTCTCTCTGTCTGTCCATGTGTATCTAATTATCCTCTATTTATCTGTCTGTCTGTCTGTCTGTCTGTCGGTCCTGTCTGTCTATATTGGTCATCGGTCTGTCCCTGTGTATATCTGGCTGTTTGTCTTTCTGTATTTTCCGTCCATCTGTCTGACCGTCCTACCGTTTGTCTGTCTTTCTGTAGTTTCCGTCCATCTGTCTGACCGTCTGACTGTTTGTGTGCGTGTCTGTCTTTCGGTCTAAATTATCCGTCTGTCTATCCGTTTTGTCCATCTGCCTGTCTGTCTCTTTATATGTCTGCCTGTCTGCCCGTCTGTCTGCCCTTCTGTCATTCTGTCATGTCCATCTGCGTGTGATTCCGTTTATCCCTCCATCTGCCTGTTTGTCTGTCTGTCCATCTGTCTGCATTTCCGACTGTCCGCCAGTCCGTCTGTGTGTGCTTCCGTCTATCTCCCCCATCTGTCTGTCTAAACAAAGCTAGTTATGGAACAAACACACAAACACAGGTCTGGTATTTCGCGGTAAACACACAATGTCAAGGCTACTCTATGTCACCACAACCGGATCTTGACACCGGATATTCCCTTCCCGCTATCCGTGGAAGCAGTTTCTTTCCTCTCCATCCTCCCCACCTCCTCCTCCGCCAGACACTCCTCCTCTTTCTGTGTTCTCGTAAATTACACCATCTTCCACCAACCAACAGCTTTTCGTGTGTGTCCCGTTAGCTCGGCAAATGATACGCTTCTATTCCCCTAATACGAAAATCGCCCACGAAACGCCAGCATCCGCTTGCTTGGACATTAACTAGATCTCTTACTTCCTTTATGCAAGGTTCGATCGCTGACCGCTGACCTGCGGCCCCAAGGCATAGACGTGCTGGCTTTCTGGGATCTTCTGTCGTCTTCCCGCCTGTCCTCCCGCTGCAGTTTTATTGGTTTTAAAGACTGGGTTTGCCGCTCCCCCTGCTTTTGTTTACTTTGAATTCATTCTCTGTCTGTCTGTCTGTCTGTCTGTCTGTCTGTCTGTCTGTCTGTCTGTCTGTCTGTCTGTCTGTCTGTCTGTCTGTCTGTCTGTCTGTCTGTCTGTCTGTCTGTCTGTCTTTCTTTCTACATTTATTATTACCTACATTCTTTTATATTTGCTAGTCTGAATGCTTGTCATTCTGTCTGCCTGCCTACCCACCTACCTGCCTACCTACCTATCAGCCTGTCTGTATACCTAATTAGTTACCAATATACCTACAGTCTACCTAGTTAGCGACCTACCTAACTACATACCTACCTGCCTACTTACCTATCAGTCTGCCTGTCTAACTACCTACCTACTACCTACCTACCTACCTACCTACCTACCTACCTGCCTGCCTGCCTGCCTACCTACCTACCTACCTACCTACCTACCTAACTACCTACCTACCACCTAATTACCTACCTACCTTCTTTTTTATTTACCAATCTGAGTGATTGTCACACTGTCTGCCTACCTACCTGCCTTGCCACCTACCTACCTACCTACCTACCTAACTACCCTCCCACCTAAATATCTACCGACCTACCTTCCCACCTACCTACCGACCGACCTACTTTCCCACCTACCTACCGAACGACCTACCTTCGCATCTGCCTACCTACTTACCTACCTAATACATTCCTGCCTACCTGCCTGCTTACCTAGATACCTGCCTGCATGCCTGTCTACCTACCTGCCTATCCACATACCTACCTACCTACCTTCCTACCTACATTACAGGGAGGCCTCGCTATATGTCGCTTTAGTTTACGTCGTTTCGCTGTAACGTCGTTGTCATAATTGGACATAACTTCATTTTACATCGTTACGTTCCGTCATCGCGTCGTCACCCGTGTTGCTATGCTGCGTTAATGTCGCCAGTTTACATTTTGTGCAGTGCGTTTTTCCAGGATTGTGTCATGTCATCACCCATAATTATGCGTTCAAAGCGCACAGTAAGTGCTGATAGTGTGTCTGGTTGTTAGAGAACCAGGAAAAGTGTTACTCTTGAGGTGAAGTTAGCTGTTAGAGGCTGGCGATCGGGCAGTTGATACTGTTGAGGTCAATGGTTTACCTCCAACTAGGGTAAGAACAATTCGTGCAGGTGCTGACAAAATCAAAGAGGGTGCTAAAAACGTAACCCCTTTGAGTGTTTCCAAGATTACGCGTATCAGAAGTACTCTTATGGAGACCATGGAAGCACTATTGGTCGTCAGTCAGAATTGAAGACCAGAACCAACGGAATATGCTTGTGAGCAAGATGATTATCCAATAGAAAGCAAAGTCTCTCTATGAAGGTCTAGCTAAGAAAGCGGGTGAGAGCAGTACTAATAGTGCTGATGATAGTTTTGGAGCAAGTCGTGGTTTTAATGCCTCTATGTCGCAATAACTCTACCACTCGCCCTCCAGCCCACCTCAATTTAGCCAATAAATATCAACAACCATCAAAATAATTCTATGGGAAATAGTGTTTCACGTAACGTCGCGTTTTCCAAGAACGTAACCCCGACCTTAACCGGGGCCTCCCTGTATACCATAAATATCAATTGGTGAACCCTTTGAGGCCACTAGGACAGTTAATAAATAAATACACACGTATTGTTTGGAGCTCCTAGACGTAAGTGAAAGAATTAGAGACTAGAGGACACACTAGACAACATAAAAATTGAAAGCTATAGTTACTGATCGGGATTCGAACCTGCCACCTACAAATGACGAAAGCACCGCGCTGCAGGAACAAGTGTACTTCGATGTTGGTCATGCATCGTAATAGTAATACACTCGTCCAGAAAACAATAGCAAACTACTCCTTCAGAAAAATATAACAAACTACTCGTTCAGAAAACAATAGCAAACTACTTGTTCAGAAAACAATAGCACACTACGTAATGTAAAAATTGCCCTGTAAATAAACCATTAATAGCAAATAAAGGTCATAGTTGAATACGACGTCCTGTAAAAGAAACTGTGTTCCCTACCCCTAAGCAGCAGTAAATTGTTTTACCTACCTACCGACCTAGGGACATTTATAACATCAGATGGAAGATGTAGAACAGAGATTAAGAGCAGAATAGGGCCGGCAAAGGCCGCATTTCAGAAAATGAAGAGTATCTTGTGCAATAGGTCACTATCACTGAATGTAAGAAAGAGAGTGCTGAAATGCTATGTAGAACCAGTTTTGCTGTATGGCAGTGAATCTTGGAATGTAAATGAACAAATTAAGAAGAAATTAGAAGCAACAGAGATATGGTTCCTTAGACGAATGTTGAGAATTCCTTGGACTGCCGGAGTAACTAACGACGACTGCCTGAAACAGGCTAATGAAACTAGAACACTATATACAACAATAAGAAAGAGACAAACAACTTTCTTTGGTCATGTAATGAGAAGAGAGGCATTGGAGAACATCGTGACAACTGGAAAGATCGAGGGGAAGAGAGGCAGAAGCAGACCAAGAGAAATGATGCTGGATGGATTGAGACGGTGGCACGGACGAATATCAGCAGCAGAGTTGATCCAGAAAACCAAAGACCGAGATCTGTGGAGAGCCATGAACGCCTACGCCAGCCGGCACGGCACTTGAAGATGATGACCTACCGACCTACCTATCTGCCTACCTATCTATCCACCTACCGACCTACCTACCGATATCGATATACCGATCTACAGGGTGACTCCCCCCCCCCCCCCCCCAAAAAAAAAATACAAAAAAAGGAAAAAAAAAAAAAAAAAAAAAGAACCCATAAAAAGTTTATTAAATCCTACAAAGATCAAGCAAATTTCTTGAAATGTGGTGAATGTAAACTTCAGTCTGTGTACAATGATTTCTAATAGTTTCAGTCGTCTTTCCAAAATATGCTCAAAATAGCATCCGCAGCGTTGGATGCACACTTGTCAGGACATGTAAACAGTAATAATAATGTCTATTGGGGTACCGCCGCACCGGAGGATGTGTTACAGAGGCCGTTACACTCAAAAATGCACAGCATGCGTTGTATTCTCTAAACACGGCATTATCAGTCCATATTGGTTCGAAGACGAAAATGAGAGAGCTCAAACGGTGAATAGAGAGCGCTATGTGGCGATATTGAGAAAGTGTTGGGCATCATTGGGACGACGCAGAGGATTGGATTGAAATCAACAGTGATCCCAGCAAGACGTGGCCACCTCATACACATCAAATGACTCTTCTATCCTGGCTGAGAGAGCGATTTCAGGGGAGACTGATCAGCATGCAGTGTGACTTGGAGTGGGCACCGCATTTACCTGACTGGAAACCCCTAGATTTTTATCTATGGGGGTATCTCAAGGATAATGTGTACCAGAATAACCCTCAAACGACTGAAGGCAGTTATCACAGCAGAGATCAAGGAAATCCTCACAGAGGAATGTGGTTGAGTAATTGACAATTTAGCGCAACGTATGCAAGTGTGCATCCAACGCTGCGGAGGCCATTTTGAGCATATTTTGGAAAGAAGATCACTTTTATGAAGGGCGACCGAGGTAACTGAAACTTTTGGAAATGATTGTACACAGACTGAAGTTTACGTTCACCAAATTTCAAGAAATTTGCTTGACCTTTGTAGGATTTAATAAACTTTTTATATTTTTTTTTGTTTTTTGGCGGGGGTGTCATCTTGTACCTACCGATATACGGAGCAACCTGCCTATTTACCCACATACCGATCTACCTACCCACCTTCCGAATGTGTGACCCTTTGAAAATAAAGTTCGTTCGTTCGTTCTACGTAACGACCCACCTACCAACCTGTATTCAATTAGCAGAATCAAATAATTATTTAACACAAGAAGTTAAAATTACACAATAGTACAACAGTAGGAATTAACATGAAATCATTGTGCAAAGATAGGAGTTAAAAATAAATTAGTGTGCAATAATAGAAGTTAAAATTAAATCACCATGCAATAATAGAAGGTAGAATTGAATCACCCGGGAAGGCTAACTCGGTCATCAAACGCCCGCTGAAGTCGGATGTGTCGGCCTACAGGCGCATAATCGGGCACTAAGCAATTACGTCTGGAAATTAAAAAAAAAAAAACACTCCGGATGAACGCAGATGAACCTATGTATTTGATTGTTTTTGTTTACACGAAATACGACGCATTCTTTTGTATATTCATATCTCCGGGGCCTCTATTCCGAATAGATTCGGATAATTCGATTTTCTTATTACTTGTTGAATGTCCAGGCTTCCGCGCCATATAGTAGTGTTGAATATACATAACACTTGACGATTCTCATGTTTAATGTGTTGTTTATCTCTGATTCTCTCTTTCTTTTTCAGTGATTCCGATCTTGTCCGTAACTCACAACCATAAGTCGCCGCATGAAAAATGCATGTTCTCAGCAATTTTACCTTAACTTGTGTGCTGGTCTGTTGCTATAGGTTGTTAATATTGTGCAATCTCCGCAGTATGTTAGCTCTTAGCAAGCACATTCTTAGCACTTAAAATTGTTAAGTTTGCAGTTAACAAAACTGTACACTTGCAAAAGTTAACGAAACTGTACACTTGCAAAATACTCCTACATATGGTCTTTTTGAAACGCTCTGTGTTATATTCAGTACTTTTTTTTCTACAGTTGTTTCCCTTATTATGTTCCCTGAAAGTTGTCCAGTTTATAGTGGATCTCTCTCTCTCTCTCTCTCTCTCTCTCTCTCTCTCTCTCTCTCTCTCTCTCTCTCTCTCTCTCTCTCTCTCTCTCTTTCTCTCTCTCTCTCTCTCTCTCTCTCTCTGTCACACTCTCTCTCTTTATCTCTGTCACGGTCTCTCTTTATCTCTCTGTCTCTGTCTCTATCTCTCACTCCCCCTTTCTCTCTCTCTCTCTCTCTCTCTCTCTGTCTGTATGTCTATCTTCTCTCTACCTCTGTCCCATGCCCCTCCTTTATCTTCTTTCTCTGTCACCCTCGATCGCTCTCTCTCTCTCTTTCCCTCTCTGTCTCTCTGTCTCTCTCCCCTCTGTCTGTCTGTCCTGTCTGTCTGTCTGTCTGTCTGTCTGACTGTCTGTCTTCTCTCTATCTCTGTCCCATGTCTCTCCTTCATCGTCTCCCCTTTCTCTCTCTCCCTCTCTCTCTCTCCCTCTCTCTCTCTCTCTCTCTCTACTGTACCTTCCTTCCATGTCTCTCCGCTCTCTCTCTTCTCTCTCCTTTCTCTCTCTCTCTTTCTCTCTCTCTCTCTTTCTCTCTCTCTCTCTCTCTCTCTCTCTCTCTCGTCTCTCTACTCCCTCACATATCTCTCCTTTCTCTCTCTTCTCCGTCTTTTCGCTATGTCTCTCTTCCCTCTGTCTCTCTTCACTCTTCCGCATTTCCAAATCTCTCCCCTCTCTCTTCTTTCTTGTTTCTATCTTCAATCTACACCCTCCCACGCCATTCTTTCATTCATTCATTCTTTCTTTCTTTCTTTCTTTCTTTCTTTCTTTCTTTCTTTCTTTCTTTCTTTCTTTCTTTCTTTCTTAAAAGACACATATACATACGTAATATCGTATTCACTTGCGTACCTACATACTTTATAACAGATGGACATACATGCGTACGCTCGTGCGCGCGCGCACACACACATACACACACACACACAATCATCCACCGATCACTAAATTCATGCATGTAACTCTCAAGCAACCGTGCATGAAGTATTTTATTTATTTATTTTTTTTTTTTTTGTTGAAATCGCTTCATAAGAAGCCATCTTAAGCTTGCGTTTATTGTTAACTAGTTTGCTTGGCGATTTCCACGTTCACCCGCAGCCCGTTCTGGCCACGCCCGTTGGTTCTTGGTCAACATGGCCAGGTTTTGTTGCCACATCATTTCAACAATAGAATTGTATTTAACAATACGATTTAACATCCCCAATATAGAACACAGCCCGCTCTGTGACGAAGGGGTTATCTTCGCAATTCGCAAATCTTGCATTCAGCATTCGAAACACAGCTGCGGGCGGTGTGGCAGCAGATCGCCTTGCGTTGGTTTTCATGTAGTGGTATTTGTGCCGGTCGTTCAGAAATCAGTGGCAGATTACTGAACGTAAACTTGCCATGAAACCACAATCAGCCAACAAATTTAAATGCCGGGGTTGACTACGACGTTTTATAAAAGAAATGCAACTGACTTAATATAGAACACCTGGAGCCGCGGTGGCGCTGTGGCTAGACATTCGGCCGCCGTACCAGTAGTTATGGGTTCTAGCTGTATTTAGGGTGGATTCCGATGTATAAAATTGATCTGTGTACATAATAAATCGGGTACCGGGAAAAGTAAGTAACGTAAATGAGACCGGTGTATTGCTGACCACATCAGCCACGAGTAATGAATGATAAGTTTAGCAGTCAATCAATCAATCATGTTCCATGCCGGAAAGCGTGGGCGGTCATGACTCGCCATTTCACTCGATCACCAGAGTCGTGGATCAACTCAGTGTTCCTGTCTCCTCCATGCCACGTGACCAAGCCATCCAGGCATTTTCCTCTCGGTCTTCCTCTTGGTCTGTTCCCCTCGATCTTGCCAGTTGTCACTAAGTTCTCCAATCCATTTCTTCTCATAACATGTCCAAAAAATGTTGACTGTCTTCGTCTAATTTCTATAATCAGTCTACGATTTTCATTTGTCTCCTGTAGTACTTGGTCATTGGTTTTTCTATCTGTCCATGGTACTCTTTGCATTTTCCTCAGAAACCACATTTCTGTAGCCATCAAATGTTTTTCAACTTGTACATTGTCCAAGTTTCACATCCATAAAAAAGAACAGGCTCTATGTAACCCCTCAGCACTCTTTTTCTCGTTTCAATTGACATCTTTTTATTGGTCAGAATGTTTTTCATCTTGCTAAAGGCTACTTTCGCCATGGCGAATCTTATTCTAATCTCTTCGAGGCATCTCCCATCAGATGTTATGACTGTTCCGAGATAATTGTATCGATTCACTTGTTGAAGACTATTCCCATTTACTTGTATACTACATTGTGGTACTTCGTTCTTCCTAGTGACGACCATAACCTGTGTCTTCTTACAATTTAATTCCAACCCCAGCTGCTCACTGTGGACAACAACCGCGTCTACTAATTGTTGCAGATCCTGTGTATTGTCTGCAATCAATACTGTATCATCTGCATATCTAATGTTATTTATGTTTCGTCCTCCAATGCTGATTCCATTTATATCTTCTACATTTCTGAAAATATTTTCACTGTATAGGGAAAAAAGATCTGGAGACATTACACATCCCTGTCTCACTCCTCTCTTAATAGGTTGATATTGTCCCACTTCATTATCAATCCTGATGGCAGCTTGTTTCCAATATATGTTTTTAATAAGTCTAATGTCTTTCCCATCAATTTGTAGATAAGTTTACCACCGTATGGATAATGCCACTAGGCGCGTTATTTTTTTCACAAAGTCGCTTGCTTTGAACTCAAGCGTAGTCAGTACACACTACTTATAATAGTGCCGGACTGAATTTTGCGTGTGGGTTAGCTTTCCCTATTAACGATGTTCCTCGTCATCAGGCGAAGCCACTGCGATTTCAGAGGTAATTGTTATTTACGTCCCCAAGTCAAGGACGATCCATCCACCCATCATGTGCCATGCAGGTAAGCCTGTGCGGTCATTTTTTGCCATGTCACTCGATCACTGGAGTCGTGGATCAGCTCAGTGTTCTTGTCTCGACCATGCCACGTGGTCAAGCCATCCAGGTATTTACTTCTCTGTCTTACCCTTGTGCTTTTTCCCTTGATTCTGCCAGTTGTCACCAAGTTCTCTAATATATTTCTTCCCATAACATTTCCAAAAATTGTTTACGGTCAGCGTCAAATTTCTCTAACCAGTTTACGACTTTCATTTGTTTCTTGTTAGACTTGGTGGTTGGTTTTTCTGTCTGCCCATGGTATTTTTTGCATTCTCCTCAGAAACCACACATTTCCACAGCCATCAGATGCTTTTCAGCTTGACTGCTCATTGTCCACGCTTCATATCCATACAAAAGTACAGGTTCTATATAGCACCTCAACACTCTTTTTCTCGTAGCAATTGGCATCTTGTTAATGGTCAGTATGTTGTCCATCTTGCAAAAGGCTACCCTCGCCATGGCAATTCTTGTTCTAATCTCTTCAAGGCATCTCCCATCAGATGTTATGACTGTTCCGAGATAATTGTACCGATTCACTTATTTAAGAATATTCCCATTTGTCGACATTGTTGACGACAGGTCAACATTTTAGTCCAACTGTCCGGTGTAAGAGTTGAAACCCTTACCTGGCATCAGCACACAAGATGTTTAAGAACACGCGTTCTTATCCATTCGGCTATGCTGACCTACACTAAGGGCATTAAAAATAGGGACTTTACTTTTTATGTAAAAGTCAGGTGCATATTGCAGAAATGACACAACATAAACTAAACCAACAGGATACTTCCTTCAAACTGAAATATACAACACACATATTCCAATAGTAATTAAAATTGTCTCCGAAGGTAATTTTAAACTAACGTTTACACAAAGTTGGCTTGGCTCTATGGCTGATACGCTTTTGAGCTGTTAAGACTTCTGTGAGTGTTTTTGCTTCTGGCTACAGTTTGCTTAAACATTTTCCTTATGTTGGACTCGTAATACTGTACATGGTTCCGTCGCCCAGCTACTAAGTTAAGTACGTAAAGCTACACTGTGAACTGTGGATTTCACGTGGAGTGTTTTTAAATCTATCCCCGGTGGCTTGTATTGTGAACTGCATGTTCAGAAAAATAGCCGACGTCCCGTTGCTGAACTAGCTGGTTTTGCTTTATGCTGTAATGTGTGTGCGACTGCTGGTTTTCTCGTGACTGCGGCTTCCATCGATGATGAACTGTATTGTAGTAGCAGACTGTTGGTTTGGCTTTCTGGCATCGGCCTTATACGTGTATGCCTGTCCGTGCTGTTGGTTTGTCGGGACTGCTGTCAGATCCACTTTTCGCATGGGACAGTGAAAAGCATTTTGTGTGATATTCACTGGCTCAGGAACGGAGCATTATGGGGTGGACCCTTTGCCGTGAAGTTGGAACCACGACTAACGACTGATGGCTTGGATATATGAATAAATGGCTTTATGCACCGGCGTGTGACAGGTCTTAGTCAGATATGACTGAGCTGCCGTATGACAGTAGACGGTACTACCTGCTTCTAACACCACCGAATGTTAGGCGGCGGTTACCAAACCCGACACCCCACATTGTGCCAACGGCTTCGGGCGGAAGAGCGCAATTGGGAGGGTACAAGCCTTATCCTAGTATGAGGAAATGCAACCTAAAGACTAAATGTCATAGCGGGGCGACCAAGCCTTAAGCCTTAGTTGGCAACTGGTCTAGGATCAAAGCTCCGACAGGCGGACAGTTAGAGCATTGCTTTACTGATCCGGCAGCTTCTGCAGCTTGTCTTGTTCCAGATGTATTATTGTTACCTTTCTTCTGGAGTAAACTAGGCAGACCGAGAGAGGGATAATGCTGCATGGGCAACACATGGTCTCTAAATTCAGCTCAGGCTTTGTGTTATGGAGAGTTATAACTCCATGTTACAAACTATCGGTCTGTCAAGACGGCAAGGTGCCAGTCAGTCATACACCTGACGAGATGAAGCGAAACATGCCAGGCAATAAGTTTGTGTCTCCGCAGGGTCATTACACTCCTCCATCCCCCCTCATTCTACACCGCAAGGTACTATAGGCAGTAATGTCAGTTATCTGTGTCTGCTTTATTCATATTCACCACGGGAAAGCTTTATTTTAACTAATGATATCCCCAGTAGCCACACAAGTCTAACACTTTAGCTGATCTGAAAGAAATGCAATCATTACTACCAGAGTCGACCGGAAACTGGGAGGATAATCGAAGGCGCAGACACGACAGTTGGGGAACCCGTTTTATCCAGGATCTAGTCTCGGTGGTTTGTCTAGACTCTAGGCCAGTGGTTCTCAACCGGTGGGGAATTCAACTCCCCCCCCCCCCCCCTCAGGGGGGGATTTTAGGGTTTCCAGGGGAGGAATTAAGATTATTTCAAGATCGCATTAATGCAAGAACCAGTTACTTGATATTGTTTTTCCCTCTAAATTTTACGGTTCTGTACTTCTCGCCCTAATAAAATTCGTTTGATAACGTAAGTAGTCCCGCAAATCATTTTTTATGTAGATGTCTAGACTTGTTCTAGTATGTGTTATTAAATTTAGCTTCCATTTTGTGTATACTGTGTAAGGGTGGGGAGGAATTTATAAGGGGGGGGGGGTTAATAGGGAGGACATTCGAAAGGGGGTGGGGGGGGGTGATGACGTTCTGAACATATGGTAAAGGGGGGGGGGCATGGGCCAAAAAAGGTTGAGAACCACTGCTCTAGGCAGTAAGTGGGTCGCACTTCGTTAAGCCGTGGTAGTATCAACCCACTTAACTGCTGTTAAGTGATGCCAACTTTGGACTTCCTGTTTCTCGCTGGCTGACTGTTGCGTAAGTATAATTCGGTCAGTCCTTAGCATGAGTTTGTGATCAATCTCAACCCCAGGTTGATTTATAGGCAGTTGTACGTTTGCCATTACGAATATCAATGGCCCTTCAAAAACTAAAACAAGTGAATAAATTGTGGCTTGCGACAGGTAGACCTACAAAAATGTGATTTTAAAGAGCATGCATCTTTCCCATTGCAACATACGCTTGTGAGACCTGGACACTTACTAAACAAGCTGAACAGCGCATAAATCCCTTTGAATATAAATGTTATAGATGGGTTCTAAGAATATCTTGGGTAAAGAAAACAACAAATGCATCCATACGTCAACCAGCTGAATATTGAAGAGGGTTGGCTATTAAAGACGATAAAACAAAGAAAATGGAAATATTTTGGTCACTCGATACGTCATGAAAGTTTGAAGAGAACAATAATTGAGGGGTATATGCCTGGGAAGAAAGGAAGAGCAAGGCCAAATATAATATGGGTGCAGGATGTGGCGGATGATCTCCAGATGGGTGTATCTGACGCGGGACATCTTGCTTATGACCGAGAAGTTTTCCGGGAGTTTGTTATGGGATCAAGATTCTGCAAAGGACATGCTACTGAATGAATGAATGAGTTCGCCATTACTGTCAGGTCTTGTCAGATATGTCTTCGTTACTGTATAACAGTATACGGTACTACCTGTTTCTGTTAACGCCGAATGTTGTGCGGCGTTCACCAAACTCAACACCACACATTGTGCCATCGGCTTCGGGTGGAGAAGCGCATTTGGGAGGGTACAAGCTTTCTCCTAGTGCGAGGCAATGCAACTTAAAGACTGAATGGCGTGGCAGGGCTGGCCCCGAGATAGTGTTGAGAAGATGAAGAAGATAGAAAGAGATTATATTCAGAATATGACTTTGCTTAAGCCTTGCGTGATAATAATTCCTCCACGGATTTTAGTTATTTCGTTGTCAGTCAACTACTACCCAATGTCCAGAGATACTCAGCCAACTCACGAGATCGTATAATTCAAATCGGTACCACAGCCGTCATGTGAAGCAAAAGGCTATCGAACACTATTCCATTCCTATTTCCCCATACAGCGTTCGAAATCAACTGCAGGCCATTTGAAGCAGATTACTTTGTGTTGATTTTTAACAATAGTATGAGCGTCGATCGTTATGAAAGCAATGCAAACTACTGAACATAAACTTGCCTTGAAAATCACAAACAGCCAATAAATGTTGGGGTTTATCACGATGTCCTTTAAAAGAATGCGCAACTAACTTTATTTTACAAATTACAGTTGTGTATACGGTGGAGGAGATATTTTTACATCCGCTCACCCCTGTTGTTGTACTCTCGTTTGCTTCAGTAGACAGGATGCTATTTTTAGCAGCAACAGGAATGTGGCCGCATAGTTGCCACAGCACGAGGCTGTCTCCACTTGTGAATGAACCAAGACGAGTCATTCATCCCTGCCGGAAATGTACACAGACAAGTCAGTAACGGGCGCTGGAGAAGGAATAAGTATAAGGAAGTCAAGGTTGGTTAATTGGTTGGTTTAAGGTGGTTGGATAGTTGGTTGGTTCGTTGGATGGATAGTTGGTTAGTTGGATGGATGGTTGGCTCGTTGGATGGATGGTTGGTTGGTTGGATGGATAGTTGGTTGGTTGGCTCATTGGATGGATGGTTGATTGGTTGGGAGGATAGTATTAGTTGGTTGGTTGGATGGACGGATGGTTGGTTAGTTGATGGTTGGTTTATTCGTAGGATGGATGGTTGATTGATTTGATGGATGGTTGGTTGATTGGATGGATGGTTCGTTGGTTGGATAGTTGGTTGGTTCGATGGATGAATGTTTGGTTGGTTGGCTCGATGGATGGATGGATTGTTAGTTGGATGGATTGTTGGTTTGATTGCTGGATGGTTGGTTGGTTCGTTGGTTGGATGGTTGGTTCGTTGGATGTATGGTTGGTTGGTTGGATAGCTGGTTGTTTCAATAAAGAATAGTTGGTTGGTTGGTTCGATGAATGGATGGTTGGTTGGTTGGTTCCATGGATGGATGGTTGATTGATTTGATGGTTGGTTGGTTGAAAGCATGATTGGTTCGTTGGATGGATGGTTGGTTGGTTGGATAGTCGGTTGGCTTTGGGTGATTGTAAAGTTGATTGGTTCGTGGGATGGAGGGTTGGTTGGTTGGATGGATAGTTGGTTGGTTGGTTGGATGGATGGGTCGTTGGTTGGATAGTTTGTTGGTTCCATGGGTGGATGGTTGGTTGGTTGGCTCGATGGATGGATGGTTGGTTGGTTGGATGTATGGTTGGTTGGTTGGATGTATTGTTGGTTGGTTGGTTGGATGTATGGTTGGTTGGTTGGTTGGTTGGATAGCTGGTTGTTTCAATAAAGAATAGTTGGTTGGTTGGTTCGATGAATGGATGGTTGGTTGGTTGGTTCCATGGATGGATGGTTGATTGATTTGATGGTTGGTTAGTTGGTTGGTTGAAAGCATGATTGGTTCGTTGGATGGATGGTTGGTTGGTTGGATAGTCGGTTGGCTTTGGGTAATTGTAAAGTTGATTGGTTCGTTGGATGGAGGGTTGGTTGGTTGGATGGATAGTTGGTTGGTTGGATGGATGGGTCGTTGGTTGGATAGTTTGTTGGTTCGATGGGTGGATGGTTGGTTGGTTGGCTCGATGGATGGATGGATGGATTGTTAGTTGGATGGATTGTTGGTTTGATTGCTGGTTGGTTGGATGAATGGATGGTTAGTTGGATGGTTGGTTGGTTCGTTGGATGGATGGTTGGTTCGTTGGATGTATGGTTGGTTGGTTCGTTGGTTGGATAGTTGTTTCAATAAATAGATAGTTGATTGGTGGTTGGTTCCATGGATGGACGGATGGTTGGTTAGTTGGTTGACTTTGGGTGGTTGTAAAATTGATTGGTTCGCTGGATCGAGAGTTGGTTGATTGGATGGATGGTTGGTTGGTTCAATGGCTGGTTGGTTAGTTGATTTTGGATGGCTGGGTAGTTGGTTGGCTCGTTGAATAAATTGTTGATTTTGGGTGGTTGTAAAGTTGATTGGCTTTGGGTGGTTGTAAAGTTGGTTGGATAGTTGGATGGTTTGGATGGATGTTGGTTAGTTGGCTAGTTTTGGGTGGTCTGTTAGTTGATTGATCGTTGGATGGCTGGTTGGTTAGTTGGGTAAATGATTAGTTGATTGGTTTTTCAGGTTGATTGGTTGGGTGGGTGGTTGTTAGGTTGTTTGAATCGATGAATAGTTGGGTCAATGTTGGTTAGTTGGTTGGGTGTGTGGTTGTTTGTTTAGTTGGGTTGATGAATAGTTAAGTGAATAGTTGTCTGATTGATTGATTGGTTGGATGGTTGATTGGTTGGATGGGTTGTTGTTTGATTGGATGGATGGTTTAATTGTTGGATAAATGATTTGGTCAATTGGTTTTCCAGTTGGTTGATTGGTTGGCTTGTTGGGTAGATGGATAGTTGGGTGAATGGTTGATTGATTGATTGGTTGATTGGTTGGTTGTTTGGGTGGATGGTTGATTAATTACTTGATTGGATTAATGGATGGGTGGTTGGTTTATTGGTTGGGTTAATGGTTGGTTGGGTGGATGGTTGGTTAGGCGGATGGTTGATTGGTTAGTTGGTTGGTTGGTTGGTTGAATGAATGGTTGGTTGACTGGGTGGGTGGATGTTTGGTTGGTTGGGTGGATGGTTGTTTGGTTGGTTGGGTGAATGGTTGGTTGGTTGGGTGAATAGTTGATTGATTACTTGATTGGATTAATGGATGATTGATTGGTTGGATGGATAGTTCTGTGGATGGTTGATTTATTACTTGATTTGATTAATGGATTGTTGGTTGGTTTGGTGGATGGATTGATTGTTAGTTGGTTGGTTGTGTGGATGGATGGATTGTTAGATGATTGATTGGGTGGATGGATGGATGATTGGTTGAATGGTTGGGTGGATCGTTGATTGATTGTTTTATTGGATTGATGGATTGGTGGTTGGGTGGATGGATGGATTGTTGATTTGCTGGTTGGGTGGATGGATGATTGGTTGAATGGTTGAGTGGATGGTTGATTGATTGCTTGATTGGATTAATAGATTGTTGATTGGTTGGTTGGGTGGGTGGATGGATTGTTAGTTGGTTGCTTAGATGGATGGATGATTGGTTGAATGGTTAGGTGGATAGTTGATTGGTTGGGTGGATGGATGGCTTGTTAGTTAGTTGGTTTGGTGGATGGATGGATTGTTAGTTGGTTGGTTGGGTGGGTGGATGATTGGTTGGGTGGATAGTTGATTGATTTGCTTGATTGGATTAATGGATTGTTGGTTGGGTGGATGGATGGATTGTTAGTTGGTTGGTTGAAATGAAGGACTGCAATACTAATGATGTGGGAGTTCTCAGTAGCTAGTATGGTCAACAGTTGAATATTTATCATTGATGTTTTCTTACGATCGTCCAGTCTGGCAGTTACAGACCCGATCGAAATTTATTGAAATGTATTAATTGCCTGATTGACTACTGCTCAAGAATATCGGCTAATAAACGTAGCCGCATCAATTTGTTTGCCAGCCTTCTAGTGAGTCCTTTTATTCAAGTTCCGTTGCTTCGTTGCTGGACAGTTGTCGGCACATCGGGACTGCTTATATTCGAGCTTATGTTTGATATTATGCCCGATAACCCCACAGCATTAATTTACTACTGTAACTGTTCTTCATAACCAGTGACTTCAGTTCAGATGCCAGTTTATCAATGTCTTGGCACAAATCTGTCGTGCCCAAAGTCATAAGCGCAGTTTCGTTACTATCGATGAGTGGAACGTTGCTTTTTTTTTTTTTTTTTTTTTTACGATCATTGCGGAAAATGACTGCTCGCATCTGTAAGTCGAACCAAAACGGCATATGTATCTCTGGGCGAATGAACGTAAGTGTTCAAATTGTTCGACAGATAATAGTCGCCAGAATGAAATCAAATGATCAATTGAAGGTGAAGCAGGCAGCTCCAGAAAGTCACATCTCAGTGCAGAATTAAATTTCAAATCAATTACTTCTTGCTGAAGGTTTTGCTGTAATTGACAGCTTGGCATCAGGAAATACGAACGGATTTATGAAGACTGCAACATTATCCTCCTCTATTGTGAATTCTTGACTGAAACGTTTCCTCGCGTGCCACTTTCTGTCAGCTGGCGGGCCACGGTTTGGGAACCTCTGTTATATGCTAAATAACACAATCGAGTATATATATATATATAAACACAGACAGACAGACAGACAGACATGGGGCTTCTCATAAGTCTTTGGCCTGACCATGAAGGAGTAGGCTGAGAAAATTGAAATTTTACATATGTATAGGTCATTCAATTTGTAATGGACATGTGAATTATGAATTTCCCTTCTCAACTGGTTTTCCCGATATGGTGCATGGCACAACACACCTATTGACCAGATCTGCACATCCAACGGTTTGCCAGAACAATGGAGAAATCAGACGCCAGGACTGTGATAAAATTCTTGATGTTACAGGGAAAACACCTACAGAAATAAACAGGGAGATGGAGCCAGTGTTTGAGGAAGTATGTTCTTCGTATGCTTCTGTAAATAATTATGTTTGCAGTTTAAATGCGGCCGTTTCCAAGTTGCTGATCTGCCAAGATCAGGACGGCCGTCCTCAGAGTGCAATGATGCAAATGCTGCAAAAGTGAAGAAAATCATAGACCAGGATAGGAAAATGACAATTGCAGAGATATCGGGCTCAGCAAAACTGAGCAAGAGTAGTTTTTAGAACTTTACACAACAGACTGAACATGAGAAAAGTGTGTGCTCGCTGGGTCCCGCGTCTGCTGACATGTGAACAGAAACAAACAGGGGTTGATTGCTATGGCCAGTTTCTCAACATGTGGCGGCCGAAAACGTGTCGACGACCATGGTGACGGTAGTTAAGACTTGGATTCACCATTATGACTCAGAATCCAAAATTGCCAGCATGCAGTGGAAACCCCCGGGCTCGCCAACGTTTCAGTCAAGAATTCACAATAGAGGAGGATAATGTTGCAGTCTTCATAAATCCGTTCGTATTTCCTGATGCCAACACTTGTCAAGCCAAGAGCACAAAAATCTGCAAGAAAAGTGATGCTGACTGTTTTTTGGGACGTCAAAGGTGTCATGTTGAAAGATTACATGCTTCATGGCAACACGGTTAATGGGCAGTACTATGCAGATCTCCTTATCAAACTAAGAAAGGTTGTGACCACAAAACGAGGGATGGCGCGTACGCAAATTCTGCGTTTGCTTCAAGACAACGCGCCCTCCTATAAGGCACGGCTTGTGCTACAAACTGCCAACGATTTGAATATTGAAATTCTTCCACACCCACTATATTTTCCAGATTCTCCAGATTTGGCGCCATCAGACTGTTTTCTTTTCCCAAATCATTAAAAAAATAAAAAAAAAAATAAAAACAGCTGAAAGGAAATCGATTTATTTGTTTGTTTCGGGATTTGAGATTTAAATATTGAGCACAACCCACTACTGGCAACGCTGATCGTATTCTGGTATGAACCTAAGGCATATCCACGTCAATGTGGAAAAACTAGACTCGAGTTTCGCTCTCGTTTAAGCTCATCAGTAGTGCATATCCTTGACCGGACCCGGAAACAAACCCCGGATCACTGGCGTGTGAAGCGGGTGTGTAACCGCCTGACCACGTGGCACACGCTGGACACGGCCAGATTATAACAACAGAATATTACAACGTCACCCATCGTAGGCTGTAGCTCAAGATTTGCCCGATCGCCGCGACTGACGTCCGTCAATCGACGTGGACCCGAACGATCAGGTCTTCTCACTGGCACGGCACACCAGGCCGCCTAAAGTTCAGCAAGCAATAATCAAATTGATTTATTTGTTTGCGACGTCCAAGTCATAGGTCACACTATCTCTACAGTTTTAGTGCCAGGTTGAAGTCCATCATCAATCCATCACCCTTTGTGACCCCAACTATAAAATCTGTGAGTCATCGAATCCATCCACAGAGACCTGGGTCTAAAAAAAAGGAACCACCCTTATAGACAGACCCATGCCAATCACAACAGCCAACAGGTAATTTGTTGTGAAAGCCCCAGCTGTCTAAATATAGTCTGGACTGCGTCTCTTCCGTCCGTTCGTTCCCAGCGGTACCGGCCAATCAGATCGCATTAAGATGTCAACACCGCCATGATGGGATTCTAGCTTCTAGAAGCGTCTAACCAGGGATAATGTTTAGATTTAGAAACTCTCTGTTAGATCGTAGTTAACCTGCGCCATTTGAACTGGATTTAGTAATTAAGACTTCACACGTTTAGAGTAGTTCAAAAATATGGCTAGTGTTATATTCTTGAATTTCCTCTGGTAATGTGTTGATCGACCTCCTGCTGTACTTCTTCTTCGTACTTCTCGTCTTCATTTTTTATCTCTGTATTTTTATCTTCGTCATCTTCTACTTCTTCGTTTTCGCCCTCTTCCTGTTCGTCTTAGCCATCTTCTTCATCTTCACACTTCTTGTCTTCATCTTCGTCTGCCTCTTTTTCACTTTCGTCACATTCCTCTTTCTTTGTCTTTCCCCCACTGTTTCTTTATCTTCGTCATCTACTTCTTTATCATCTTCATCCTTTTCGTCTTCCTCATCTTCATTTTCCTCCGCTTCACCTACATTACCTTTTTCTCATTCATCGTTGTCTTCTTATATATATATATATATATATATATATATATATATATATATATATATATATATATATATATATATATATATATATATATTTAAATCTTTGTCATCTGCTTCTTCGGCTTCTTTATTTTCTTCGTCTTCGTCCTCCTCTTCTTCGTCTTTGTCCACCTTTCTTTCACACTCTCCTTCGTTTTCTGCGCTTTCAGGTTCGATCATACTATCTCTACAGCTATTTTGTGTCAGGGTGAAGTCCATCGTCAATCGGACAATCCTTGTGACCCCAACTATAAAATGTGTGAGTCATTGAGTCCATTCACATAGGCTTGGGTCTAAAATCTGAACCACCTTTGTAGACAGACCCATGCCAATCACGTCATCCAACAGGTAAATTGTTGTGAAATCCCCAGCTGTCTAAATATAGTCTGGACTGCGTCTCTTCCGCCCATCCGTTCCCAGCGGTAACGACCAATCATATCGCATTAAAATGTCAACACCGCCATGGTGGGATTCTATAAGGGACGTTCATTTGAAATCCGTTCGTGCAGCACCGCGCATAATTGCGTATATTGAACATGGACATGTCGTAGTCATGTGATAGTACTGACCAATGAACAAAAGAGCACGTGCTTATTGTCCCATGATGCATAGATTCTGCTTCTGACCGTTGAGAAAATGGTCGGGTTGATCCAAAATCAGTCCAAAGAAGCTCAAAGAGCGGTGATTCAGTTTCTTTCATTTGAAGGATGTCGACCAGGGGACATTCATCGAAGAATGCAGGCAGCGTACGGTAACAAATGTGTGTCGAAGACAACAGTGACAGACTGGGCACAAACGTTTCGGAAAGGACGTCAGTTCACGGCAGATCATCGACAGCCGGATCAAGCGCATATTGTTGCAACAGGAAAAAAAAACCATCGCCAAAATTGATGCAACAGTACAGATGAACCGTTGTCGAAGCATACGTTCGCTAGCGAAAGAATTTGATGTGTCTGTTGGCACAATTCAAAAGGTCGTTCGTAAGAAACTGCAATATCGGAAGGTGTGTTCACAGTGGGTACCACGGATGTTGACCGACCACCAAAAAGAGGAACGCATGGGATGGTGTTTGAACCACTTGCTGCGTTACAGAGTGGAGAGTGATGCATTTCTCATCCGCACAGTGGCAGGCGATGAATCATGGTGTCACCATTTTGAACTGAGCAGCTAAAGAGAGAGAGCATGCAATGGAAGCATGCTGGATCACCAACAGCCAAAAATTTCAAGTTACAGGTTTCCGCTGGTAAGGTTATGCTGAGCGCATTTTTTTTTTTTTTTTTAACCATGAAGGGCTATTGTTGGCCGACTTTAAAGAACCTTGTGTCAACATGTTATGAGACGAAATCAATTGGAGAACTTGGTGACAACTGGTAAGATCGAAGGGAACAGACCAAGAGGAAGACCTAGAAGCAAATACCTCGATGGCTTGGCCTCGTGGCATGGTCGAGACAGAAACACTGTGCTGATCCACGACTCTGGTGATTGAGTGAGATGGCAAAACATGACCGCCCACGCTTACCGGCCTGGCACATGATGGATGGATGGTCAACATCAACTATACCCACTACTTGCAAACACTAAACAAGCTGCAAAAAGCCATCAAGAATAAACGACCCTGCATGCTTTCTCGCGGTGTGATTTTGTGGCACGGTAATGCTCGTCCGCATGTCGCAAAGATTGTGCAGGAAGCATTAGCTTGGAAGAAGTGGGAAATCCTGCAACATCCAGCCTATAGTCCTGATTTGTCACCATGTGATTTTCATTTGTTCGGACCTCTTAAAAAAAGCTCTCAATGGGCAACGATTTCACACAGACGCAGACGTCATGAACGCCGTAAACACTTGGTTCAGCGAGAAACCATAATCCTATTTTGCAAACGGCATTCGCCGCCTACATAAGCAATGGGATGCTTGTTTGAATGCCTACGGCGACTTCTTCTGACCAACCTATGGTGCATAATTCATTCAAAATGAATGCTTTGTTTAATTCTATCACACCTGTTGTTTCTTTCATGCTTGTATAATAAAGCCATTGGAACGGGTTTCAAATGAACGCTCCTAATAGTTTCTGGAAGCATCTAACCAGGGATAATGTTTAAACACTCTCAGGTTAGATCTTACTTAACAGACATTTAAACTGGCTGCAGGAATTGAGACGCTACAAGTTTAGATGAAGTTATGGGTAGTTTAATCATGAAAGTCATGGCAGCAGCAAAGGCAGTATCGTGCTTGGAGACACACATGTTCACTCATGAATGTTTGTATTCTCAGCGACTCCGTGAGTTTGCAAAATAAGATGGAGATGAGCAAGGTTAGAAGGCAACGGCATGAACCTCTGAGGAGAGCAAGACTGACTATTATCTGTTTCTTTTTTTGTGCCAGGGCACGCGGGTATAAGAGGAAAGAAACGAGCAGATAGGCTTTGTGGGGGGGGGGGAGAGAGAAGAGCATTGAACCAGGCAGGCATCATGAGCGTCCTCAGGGAGGCAGGATGACTCGAGGGGTGATGTGATTCTGTAACTGTGACTAGACAGCAAGAACAGAAATCTAAACGGAGTCCAGCTAGACTAGTGCGCCATACAGAAAGTTAAAGAAGACGACGATGAAAGTAAGGACAAGGAAAAATACATAAAAAGCAAAAAATATGGAGGAGAGGTCGAAGTGGAAGAAGAAAACGAAGATGCAAAGAAGACGAGGAAAAAGAGAAGAATGAAAAGAAAGGAGGAGGAGGAGAAGAGAAAGAGGAAGAAAGAAAATTATTTGGGAAATTAGACATAGGCAGTCAAGTTGTTAAAGGCATGTTATGAGACGAAAGTAAACCTGTGAATCTAGTGACAACTGTCATACGATTCATAGGTAAAACATGCACGAGGAAGACAAGGCTAGCATAGCAACATGGCATAATCGGAACAAAAACCAGACTCGAACCGAGGCTCTGGTAGTCATGTGAGATGGCGAACCATAATATTCCGCGCTTATTGGCAAGGCACAAGATGATAACGAGTAAAGATTTTGGTTGCATGTCCTGCCTTGTAGAGGATACCTAACCTGGGTTCACAACATTGCCTATCACACGCACACACGCGCGCGCGCATACACACACTCACATACCTTGCGTGTCTAACGATTCCCACACATCACAGAATGGTACAAGCCGTCCATAAACTAGCACAGAATGTGGAAAATCAATTGCATCGATCTGTTATTGGGGATTTCCAGCAACCACAATATTGCTGACCTTGAGTTCATAGCAGAATCGCTCGGGCAAAGTAGCCTATTGTAAGATGGAAAACATGCTGACCACTGAACGGCTGTCAGTAGCAGTGAGGAAAAAAAGAGTGTTGAAGTGCTATATAGAACCTATACTGTTATTTATTTGAAGGCAGCAAGTCAACTGGTTTGGCCATGTAACTAGGTTACCAACTAACAGTATATCACAACAAGCAATGGTGTACAGACCAAATGGAAGCAGACGATGAGGCCACCACGTAAATGTTGGACAGAGGTAATAGCAGAATCCATGGGAATCTGATACATGAAGCCCATAAACGGGCACTCTTCCACGGTTTATACTTCACCTCGACGATGCAAGAGGAACAAGATGAGATGAGACTGTTATAAGGATGTGAAACAAGGAAGAAGCAGATAAGCTGAGACACGTCTAATGGCAATCAAAATGTGGATTCTGGGGGAAACACCAAGATATCATGGATGGACTGCAAAACCCGTGAGTAAGTCCTTTAAAAATTGTACCACATTTTAGAGACTTCTATTAGCACGGGACTGAATTGTGCGTGCGGATTAGCTTTCCCTATATCCAGTGTCCCTCGCCATTAGGCGAATCCACTCTGACTTCAGAGGCACTTGTAATTTACGTACCCACATCAAGGACGAGAAGTCAACATGTTAGTCCACCTGACCGGTGTAGGGGTTGAACCTGCTACCTCAGCATCAACACACCGGATGTTTGAGAACGAGCGATCTTATCCATTCAGCCTTGCTGACCTCCGACAAAAAAAAAAATCATCATCATCAAGTGCCATGCCGGCTGGCGTAGGCGTTCATGTCTCTCCGCAGATCTCGGTCGTTGGTGTTCTGGATCAACTCTGATGATGATATCCCTCAATGCCACCGTCTCAATCCATCCAACATCATTTCTCGTGGCCGGCCTCAAATAAAAAACTATAAATTGATTTGAGCAATTAGAAGAAGAATGTCTAGATTTTGGGGGTACTCATGATGAGAAATAAACTAACAAGACTTAGTGACAGATAAAACAAGATTGAAGAGAAGGACAAGAAATAAATGCCTGGATGGTTTGGCCACAAGGCACGATCGGAGCAAGAACACAGAGCTGATCCAAGTTTCTGGTGGTCGTGTGAGATGGCGAACCGTGACCGCCCGCACTTACAGGCATGGTACATTATGCTGATGATGATGATAAAGACACATAACTGACATTTGTCATTGGGCTGTCAGAGCACGGGGGAATACTACCGCCGACAACAGTGTATTGATATAGGACGCCATGATGGACTCATCGTCAAGTTTTCTTGTGTTCATTCTCTGTTGGGCGAAGTGGTATGGTGGTACAACGTATTCTTCATATATGCTGTTTGTCGTTGGCGATCATGTCTGTCCGCAGTCTTCTGTCTCGTGTACTGCCAGTTATCTTATAGTCCATGCTGTTTGTCGTTGGCGATCATGTCTGTCCGCAGTCTTCTGTCTCGTGTACTGCCAGTTATCTTATAGTCCATGCTGTTTGTCGTTGGCGATCATGTCTGTCCGCAGTCTTCTGTCTCGTGTACTGCCAGTTATCTTATAGTCCATGCTGTTTGTCGTTGGCGATCATGTCTGTCCGCAGTCTTCTGTCTCGTGTACTGCCAGTTATCTTATAGTCCATGCTGTATGTCGTTGGCGATCATGTCTGTCCGCAGTCTTCTGTCTCGTGTACTGCCAGTTATCTTATAGTCCATGCTGTTTGTCGTTGGCGATCATGTCTGTCCGCAGTCTTCTGTCTCGTGTACTGCCAGTTATCTTATAGTCCATGCTGTTTGTCGTTGGCGATCATGTCTGTCCGCAGTCTTCTGCTTCGTGTACTGCCAGTTATCTTATAGTCCATGCTGTTTGTCGTTGGCGATCATGTCTGTCCGCAGTCTTCTGTCTCGTGTACTGCCAGTTATCTTATAGTCCATGCTGTTTGTCGTTGGCGATCATGTCTGTCCGCAGTCTTCTGCTTCGTGTACTGCCAGTTATCTTATAGTCCATGCTGTTTGTCGTTGGCGATCATGTCTGTCCGCAGTCTTCTGTCTCGTGTACTGCCAGTTATCTTATAGTCCATGCTGTTTGTCGTTGGTGATCATGTCTGTCCACAACCTTCTGTCTCGTGTACTGCCAGTTATCTTATAGTCCATGCTGTATGTCGTTGGCGATCATGTCTGTCCGCAGTCTTCTGTCTCGTGTACTGCCAGTTATCTTATAGTCCATGCTGTTTGTCGTTGGTGATCATGTCTGTCCACAACCTTCTGTCTCGTGTACTGCCAGTTATCTTATAGTCCATGCTGTTTGTCGTTGGCGATCATGTCTGTCCGCAGTCTTCTGTCTCGTGTACTGCCAGTTATCTTATAGTCCATGCTGTTTGTCGTTGGCGATCATGTCTGTCCGCAGTCTTCTGCTTCGTGTACTGCCAGTTATCTTATAGTCCATGCTGTTTGTCGTTGGCGATCATGTCTGTCCGCAGTCTTCTGTCTCGTGTACTGCCAGTTATCTTATAGTCCATGCTGTTTGTCGTTGGTGATCATGTCTGTCCACAACCTTCTGTCTCGTGTACTGCCAGTTATCTTATAGTCCATGCTGTTTGTCGTTGGCGATCATGTCTGTCCGCAGTCTTCTGTCTCGTGTACTGCCAGTTATCTTATAGTCCATGCTGTTTGTCGTTGGCGATCATGTCTGTCCGCAGTCTTCTGCTTCGTGTACTGCCAGTTATCTTATAGTCCATGCTGTTTGTCGTTGGCGATCATGTCTGTCCGCAGTCTTCTGTCTCGTGTACTGCCAGTTATCTTATAGTCCATGCTGTTTGTCGTTGGTGATCATGTCTGTCCACAACCTTCTGTCTCGTGTACTGCCAGTTATCTTATAGTCCATGCTGTTTGTCGTTGGCGATCATGTCTGTCCGCAGTCTTCTGTCTCGTGTACTGCCAGTTATCTTATAGTCCATGCTGTTTGTCGTTGGTGATCATGTCTGTCCACAACCTTCTGTCTCGTGTACTGCCAATCTTCTTATAGTCCATGCTGTATGTCGTTGGTGATTATGTCTGTCACAACCTTCTGTCTCGTGCACTGCCAATCTTCTTATAGTCCATGCTATGTGGCTTTATTGATTATGTCTGTCACAACCTTCTGTCTCGTGCACTGCCAATCTTCTTATAGTCTTCTTATATATTCGGGGGGGGGGGGGGGGCAGGGGGCGCTGAGTGGTCTCGAGGTATGGTGTCTGCTCGAGTGCTGGACTCCCGGGTCCAAGCCCCGGTGAGGGCCGGGATTTTTTAACCACGACGTCTAGTAAAAAAATTTCTCGTGGTCTCTGGGTAGTGAAATCGGACGCCCGTGTGTATTGTTGCGCACGTAAAAAATCCCTTGGCAGTTGGAAATTGAAAAAGAGTAGCCTAACGACACTGCCCGGGCAAAATTTCGAGTTAAAAATCTACCCAAAGTATTTCAGGATCATCGCCAGTGCTACAGAGTTCGTGCACTGATCTGAGATTCTCCGGACTCAGGCTTGTGTTAGGAGTAGAACGGAGCACTTATGGGTTACACCTGTGTGCCGTGATGTTGATCCGTCGACTAAAACGAAACTAAAAAACTAAATTTATAGTCCATGCTGTATAGCGTTGGTGATCATGCCTGTCCGCAGCATTCTGTCTCATGCTAGGAATAGGTTGTGTTAAAATTAGTTGCACGGGATGTCGTAATCTACCCCAGCATTTTTTGGCTGTTTGTGATTTACACGGCAAGTTTAGGTTTGGTAGTTTACCATTTATTTCTGAACGACCGATGCTCATGCATTGTGAACAATCAAGAGAAGACGGTAGCTTGCAGCTGATTTAGCACGCGCCGTGGGTGATTGCAAATCGCGTTCGCTACCATTTGCCACAGACGCCGGCATAAGCTACTTCATCATCACAATCTTCCACATTTTCCGTCAAGCGTCGTGGGAAGGAAAGTTAGCGCTTCAGAGCCCGATGGGCGGTACTGGATAGTGTCATACCGTGATATTGTACACTGTGTTTGTATTACATAGGAAATCAATTTGTTGTGAGTGTCTAGTTGGTCATGCGTCGAAGTACACTTGTTCCTGCAGCGAGACGCTGTCGTCATTTGGAGGTGACAGGTTCGAATCCCGGTCGGTAACTATAGCTTTCAAATTTTATGTTGTCCATTGCGTCCTCTAGTCTCTACTTCTTTCTTCTCCTTCTGTGAGCGCCAAACAATACTACGTGTGTTTATTTATGTAACTGTTACAATGTCTTTGATGTCGTCAATCCATTGTCTTCTCGGGCGTCCTCTTGCTCTCGTAGCATATCTTCTTCGATATAGGGCCAGTGCTAGTAGTTGATTGTGTTGTATTCTAACGAGATGACCAAACCTTTGACTTTCAATAAGTTTGGCTCACTATGTTGATCTCGCAATCTGTCTGATAACATCATTTCTTATTCGGTCTCGGATAGTTAAGTTGGCAGCTCTCCTCGGGCATCTCATCTCGCAGGTATTGATTTTGCGAAAGTGTGATATGGGTAATGTCCAAGCTTGACATTGGTAGGATATGATTGGTGTGTATATGCAATTTATTGTCTGTCGTTTTGCAGACATGGGTATATTTGGATGTATCAGTATGGGTAATAGTTGATATATAAACGCACTTGCTTTGTTGACATCTGATTTCGATTTCTCTGTCTATTCTGTCATCTTCTATGATCATACTTACAAGATAATTGAATTCTTTAACTTATTTCAGAGACGTTCTATTTATCAGTATACTTAGTAGACCAGGAGATCTGCTAACTTGCATTACCTTAGTTTGGGCTTATTTATATTCACATTGTATCTGCTGTATGTTGAACTCAACTTATTAATATGATTTTGCAGTCTGCCCTCATCGGTTTCAAACAGACACTGATCGTGTGCAAATGAAAGCTCATTTATTGCAGGTGAATCTGTTGTTTCATCGAACTAAAGAGTTCGAAATGGTCAGAATCTGTTCTGTCAAGGCTTGCTTCTGTGGATATTCTGTCTATGTAGATATTAAATAACCAATTTTAAAATGGGTCACGTACTAACCTCTAAATAACGTGCTTCCCACTGAACCTCCCCCCTCGTACCCACTGTAAGATCAATCCTCAGCAGATGTGTGTCAGTGGGGAAGCAACTCCCACATGTATCAACCGACCGTCTTGTGTTAGTCTCCCCTGGAGCTCTAGGGGCATCTCCTTGAGCCTTTTACTCAGTTTGTTTTAGTTCAGCGACCCGGTTTTAATCCGGCGACTCATTCCTAACCGTCTGGTTTGTACCGAAGCATTGGTTCCCACAATGGGAAACTAGGTGTCAAGTGAGGGATGGGAGAGACAGAACGAACGAACAAACTTTATTTTCAAAGGTAAAGAATTAGGCAAGCAGACCTGTCTGACATACTGCCCTTCGTATCTCTCTGCTCTTATACATTATTTCATTCGTATATCACTTATGAAGCTAATTATAGATAACAATAACAATAACATGCATTAAAACGCATGGGAAATATGCAATAATGAACAATACACGACTCACTAAACTAATTCTTGACATGGCAATTATAATTACGTACCAGTGGTAATGGAATGTTTATTATACCAGTTGTCATTTGAGACAATTATTATTATTAATTTTGTTTGTTTTTAGGGGTATGTAGTCTGTACTGGCCTAGAGGTTAGCGACTTTTCTCCGTAATCTCGTATACTCTCGTTGGTAACGTGACGACGGTGAGAATCAGCAGTGGTTCGAATCGAGGCGGTAACTTACGGGGTATGTGAGCCGGCCGCTGAGAAAGCAGTGGCAAACTACTGAGCGTAATCTTGCCAAGAGATCAACAATCAGCTGAAAGATGCTGATGTTGACAGCGATGTCCTGTAAAGGATATGCAAACAATTTTTTTAAAGTCTACTGAGATAGTGTTCAAATAATTTGCGACTGTATATATAGGGATTGGTGGTGTCTGTGATTTATTTTCAAAGATTGTTCCAGAGTTGAGCTGCGGAGTACGCTAAGCTTGTTTTGTAGAAGTCAGTCCTAGGTTTATTGACATGACGTATGTTTAGTCGTTCGCTATGTCTTGTGTTATAATTAATTAATGGCCAAAGGCAGCGTGGAGAGAGAGAGAGAGAGGGAGAGAGAGAGAGAGAGAGAGAGAGAGAGAGAGAGAGAGAGAGATTTATGCAGTGAAGGTAACAGTTCCCATAGTCATAGCTTTATATACAGATGCAGATAGTCCAATGGGACTTACATTGAGAAAACCTTCGAATACTAAAATTGGATATGGCGCTCATTGAGGAAACCATTTCTCAGTTCAAACTCAACCAGTTCTTCTTCTTCTGCTTCTTCTTCTTCTTCTTCTTCTTCTTCTTCTTCTTCTTCTTCTTCTTCTTCTTCTTCTTCTTCTTCTTCTTCTTCTTCTTCTTATTATTATTATTATTATTATTATTATTATTATTATTATTATTATTATTATTACAACAACTTCTGGGCAATAAAGTCACATCTAGTTATGCACCTTCAACAGCAGTGTGTTCGACTGCATTCTTGTCAGACCTGAACCTTCTAGACATATTTATTACAAAATAACGAGCTCCATATACGTACCAAAATATGGTTTCTATCTTGATAATTTTGTCGTTGCAGTGACCTTACAGCCTACACTTTGCAGTTTCCAACTGTTGTGGTATTTTTAACGTGCACAACTGGGATTTAGGATCTCCACTGTTTTATCCTCACCCTAGAAGGCTAGGCACCGATTTCACTACCCAAGCGACTTGGGGGATGTGTTTTATCACATCTCCTTACTTGTAAAATATGCTCTGCTGAGTCCCGGTAAATTCCTAGCTTGCGCAATGTGCCTTAACCTTTCAGCCACGAATACCCACAACAGATCTGACACGAATAAGTAATTACATAACTTTATTTCTCATAATTTAAATGTATATTCAACACTATTGTATGGCCCGGAAGCCTGGGCAATGAACAAGCAATTAGAAAGTCGAATTGAGGCCCTGGAGATGTGGATATACAGAAGAATATGTCGTATTTCAATGAAACAAATACAATCAAATACAGAGGTTCTAGAACAACTGGGAATGCGAGGAGGGTTGATGAAAGAAATAAAAAAAAAAGAGGCGAGTGAAATATTTCGGCCACGTTATACATAGCATCCTGGAGGGTAAGGTTGAAGGCAAGAGAGCAAGAGGTAGACAACGATACAAGTGGGAAGATAACATCAAGAGATGGACGAATACCAATATGACAGCATTTACAGCCAGGGGAAGAGACAGACAGTGTTTAAGACCCATTGAAGCCAACCTTTATTGTGGAGACGGCTCCTGATTGATTGACTGATTATCTCAGTACCGTCAATACACGGTAACCAGTGCACCAGTTTGAGAAACGCTGCACTAGTATGTATGTTTTCCCCCACGTATGAAAACTAAGCGTGTGATCAGATCACGTGAAGCATTCATTGTTCGGGACCCTCCGTCGCCACTGCTCGCCATTTTCCGGCGACCCCATTCCTTGTTTACAAATAGCACCAGTTCACGTTCCGCCATCGTGTTTCATGGACACATTTCTTTTTCTTGTTTCCGTGTGTATATTTTTTATTGCTCTGACCCCTCTCCCGTTTGTTTCCCCACTGTGGATCGTTTCCATTCATCCCAATGAGTGAATTACCGTTAAAAAACAGACAACAAAAGGTGTGAGCTGTATTTGGTGTAGGAGATTCGTTGAAGCTGAGACTTTGCCGTTGTATTTGCGATCATGCGCCAATAGTGAGAGTTGGCGGTGTTATTTGTGTTCAGACCGTGGGTTCTAAGAAGTTGTGTTTGTCAGCTGCTCGAAGCCAACTGTTGACGTTAGTTCGATGTTAGTACTTGGGTTAGCGAGTCCGCCAGAAAGGTCTCAGTCTGGTAATTTTGATAAAGATGTGATTGTTGTTCGGAATTGCGTTCACCTATATGGCTTATTGTGTACTAGGGTAGATCAGGGTATTTGCCGTGCGAAAAGTGTGTTAATGTGTTTATTTGTGATTTCCGTGGGACTTTGATGGTGTACAGGTAATTCATTTGTATTAGTTTATTTCTTTTAGTGTAATATTAAAATCGAAACAATGTTTTCCCGTTCTGAATTTGAATAACGAAGACACAAACCATAAATTGTGCGATAGTGTAATATTAGTTTGAGTAACGAGAACACAAGCAGTGTCATCATCGTCAAGTGCCATGCCAGCTGGCGTGGGCGTTCATGGCTCTCCACAGATCTCGGTCTTTGGTTTTCTGGATCAACTCCGCTGATGATATTCCTCCATGCCACCGTCTCAATCCTTCCAGCGTCATTTCTCTTGGTCTGCCTCTGCCTCTCTTCCCCTCGTTCTTCACAGTTGTCACAATGTTCTCCAATGCCTCTCTTCACATCACATGACCAAAGAAAGCTGTTTGTCTCTTCCTTATTGTTGTATATGATGTTCTAGTTTCATTAGCCTCCTTCAGGCAATAATTGTTAGTTACTTTGGCAATCTAAGGAATTCGCAACATTCGTCTCAGGAACCACATCTCTGTTGCTTCCAAGTTCTTCCTAATCTGTTCATTTACATTCCAAGATTCACTGCCATACAGGAAAACAGGTTCTATTTAGCACTTCTGCACTTTCTTTCTTACTTTCAATGAAAGTGAGTTATTGTATAAGATTTTCTTAAATGCAGCCCTTGCTTGCCCTATTCGGCTCTTAATCTCTTGTGCATCTTCCATCTGATGTTATAAATGCCCCTAGGTATTTAAAATTATCCACTTGGCTTGGAATTGTCCCTTCAATTTCCATTTCACATTTTGGTGTCACTTTTTTCTTTGATATCACCATTGTTTACTGTTTTCTTGATATTCAAGGCGAGTCCTTTCTTGGCACTCTGTGTTACTAAAATGTCCAACAAATGTTGTAGATTCTTTTATGCATTATTCGCCACCAATACTGTGTCATATGTACATCGTATATTATTTATATTTTAACCTCCGGTTAGTAATCCTGGCTTCTCTTTGATCTCTCTCATTATTACAACAGCGTATTGGGCGATTTATTGCCTGACATATTTCACCAGGTGCATATTGAAAAATTCACACGACATAAAGTAATGAGTCTGAAATATGTTTTGCACATCCTTTACAGGACATCGCTGTCAACATCAGCATCTTTCAGCTGTATGTTGATTTCTTGGCAAGATTACGCTCAGTAGTTTGCCATTGCTTTCTGAGCGGCCGGCTCTTTATCCCGCAAGTCACGAGCTGGTAGATCCGCTTCCAGTTCTCGCCTGCGTGGATAAACGGGATTACGGAGAAAGTGGTGTAACCCCTCAGCCAGAGAGACCGGCAGTCTGAAATATACACAAACATATTCGCATAGTCATTTAAATTGCCTGTTTATTTCAAAGACCTCTTAGTCCCACTATGTGGATTTCGGCCCATTGTGGCCCACCAAATGCCAGTGTTAGTGGGCAGTGATTTGATGATTCGAGCTTGCTGTTTAGATGACCGCCTTTGCACCTTGGCCAGATCAAGTGCAGTTAAAACTACTCTTTAGTCTTAGCCGAAAGGTAGAACCACGATAGTTTTAAACTTTTCATGCCGTTTTGTTTGCACAATGTATTCTTTTCTAAATGAATCGCAGTGGCTTCTGACACGTCCAATATCAGTCCATTTTATGTGTTAATAATTTGTTAATTTTTGATTAAAATGTACAGTATTTTAACTTGATTTGACTTTTGACAACCATGATTTGCGAGGATAAATACAACGATGGTTTCTTCTTGTATTCCACTGGTTTGTGTATTATTTAACTCTACCAGCCGATTAACAGACAGGGCCCGCAATTCCGCTGGTAGAAGAAGATGGTGGTGTATGGCGTCCCTTACTCACCAGTCGCTTCCATTTGGGTAACTAGGTTGTCATCTGCAGATAGTGAAATACCCACATCCTGCGAAGGCAGCGTTGCCAACCAGATCCTACTCTCCGCCTGTCCCTATATGATGTGCTGAGTCCTGATTTGGTTAAATCCTGAGACACTGAAGTCCTAGAAAGAGCGTCCATGCCCAGTATCCACACTATACTAATAAAGAATCAGATTCGCTGAGCTGGCCACTTGACATATATTTCTTTTTCCATATTAGTTTTATCTGTATGCATTATCTTTGGGTCGGCTCCTTGACGAAGGCATTACGGACGAAGTTCGTAATCCCGCATACCCGCATTCGAAACATAGCTAAGGGTGATTTGGCACCAGATCGCCTTATGCTGGTTTTTTTAATTTTTTTAATGAAATGGTATGGGTGCCGGTCGTTCAGAAAGTAATGGCAGACTGCTGAACGTAAACTTGCCCATGAATCACGAACAGCAAAAAAAAAAAAGATGGTTGACTGCTACGTCCTGTAAAGGATATACAACTAACTATATATAGCTGTATATCGTCGGGTAAAAATTGCAGATATCGCACACACACACACACACACACACACACACACACACACACACACACACACACACACACACTCTCTCTCTCTCTCTCTCTCTCTCTCTCTCTCTCTCTCTCTCTTTCTCTCTCTCTCTCTCTAAAGCAATAGCCTAATATATTAATTCTTCAAGTTGGAATGAGTTGGAATTATCAATAAACGAGAAGTAGACAGTTGGCTTTGATAAAACACGATAAGTAATTCTAGTGTTCAAGCTGAAATATACAACACATACATCCACATAGTAATTTGAATTGTCTACCACGGTAATTTAAACTAATTATTATGTCCTTTAGGTTGCACAAAGGTGGTGTTTTTACATGCATGGCAATTGCCTCTTCCAGCTTCCAATCGTACAATCAGGCGCGGTCTCTACAATGAAAGTTCTCTGCAGTACATGTCCAATACTGTCTGTCTCTCGCGTTGATTGTACATTCTTTCAGATTGATATTCGTCTGTATTAATGTTACCCTACCACTTGTATCGTTGTCTACCTCTTGCTCGCTTGCCTTCAACCTTACCATCCAGTATGGTTTTTATAAGAGTGTTAAGTCTTTTAATATGGCCGAAATATTTCACTTGCCTGTTTTTTATTTCTTTCATCAACTCTCTTTTCATTCCCAGTTCTCTAGAACCTCTGTATTTGATTGTTTTTGTTTCCATGAAATACGACATACTCTTCTGCCTCAATTCGTCTTTCTAATTGCTTGTTCATTGTCCGGGCGTCCACGCCATAATAGTAGTATTGAGTACACATAAAATTTGACAATTCTTATTTTTAATGCGTTGTTAATCTTTCCATCATTACCAAGCGACCATTTTGTGTGCTAGACGTCACACAACACACATTGTCTCTGTCAATCACATGACTGGTTTCCGAAATATAGCGTCCTGACGATGACGAAGAAAATCTCCCGTGTGTAGGCTGTGCCAGGTTAACCAGAATCTGTCTACGGGATCGACAGAATAATAAACAGACTCTGGCAGAGTCTACACACCGGAAATGTCTTACATTGTCTATGTAAGACACACGCCTTATTTTGGAAACAGGTCATGTGATTGACTCAGATATTGCGTCTCGTGTGTTGTATAACACACACAATGGACAAATGTTAAAGCTACTCAGGCAGTTGCCATTAATTTTCAAAAGCCAACTCTGTGCAAACAAAAGGACATGATAATCAGTTAAAAAATTATCGTGGTAGACAATTCAAATTACTGTAGGAATACGTGTATTGTATATTTCAGTTTGAAGGATGTTTTTTTTTTTTTTTTTTTTAAATCTTATTGCTTTAGTTTATGTTACGTGATTTCTACAACATGTACCTGACGAGATGCAGTTTTCAGAATTGGTGGGAATTGTCTGGAAATGAAAGGTGACGAGGGAAGGAACTTCCCATCCCACCTCATTTGTAATGGTCTGGAATATGTGACGACCTCATACTTCACACTCTAACTGCAGTATCTGATGTCGCTTATAAGTCGAAAGGGTCGACTTCATTGCACTGGGTTTTTATCCTATATGGCTCAGTCTCTTTCCGCAGAGCGGAAAGCGTCGCACAAAGCACGAACTCCGTTAACTCCAGGAACGACCCAAAGGAGCCTTCGAAAAAATTCACTCGTGAACCGAAGGATGCTGCCCGGAATTGAACCCACAACCATCGGAGTCCAAGTCAAACGGCTTGACTACTTCTCCACGGAGACTCCCACGAAGTATCTGATGTTGTAACCTTTACCTAAATGTTAAAACTAAGTCTTCTATAGAATTCGTTACACCAGTCAGCCAACAGCAGATTTGGGAATAGAAAATGGTCTGGTGGAGTCAGATTCAAAGAAAAGTGTGAGTTCCGAAGAATCTCAAATATTCCAATCCTGAGCTGTTACGCGTACGCGCCGTACTTTGTGAGAGGGCGCGTTGTCTTGATGAAAAGAAAAGTTTGAATGCTTTATATCCCTCGTGTTTTGGTCACAGCCTTTGTCTTTTAGTTTTGGTAAGGAGATCTCCACCGACTGAACCGTGTTACCGCGAGGCAGATACTTTCTCCTATGACATCTTAGACACACTCTTCCCCTCCCCCCCCCTCCCCTTAACAATTAACATGCATCATATTTTCTGCAGATTTATATGCTTTTGACTTACCAGGTGTTGGGAAGGACGGGGTTTTCCATGCAATTCTGGACACTTTGGAATGTGCGTCATAATCATGAACCCGAGTCTCGTGTAATTGTCACCAAGGTGGTCAAGAAATGTTATGACTGGCAAGTTTTAAAGCAACTGGCGACAGCAATTTAACCTCGTTTGCCTCTGTTTACGAGTTAACAGATGCGCGGAGCACAACGGGCACGAACTTCTCTCATGCCTAAGGTACATGCTAGGCACACCCACAGTTTCTCATATCTGTATTCAACATGTTGCATCACATGTTCTTAACCTTTCATTTTTTTTTTTTTATTGTTACTTTGTTTGATAGCACTGGCTATTCTCAGCAACTGTCATTTTTCGAGCCTAGTCAGTGACTTTTTTTCACTCTTGCCGTATTTCTTTTATTGCACTGTGATAACGGTGCCTCAGGTCTTAGCCGTTCATCATCACTTCATCAGCCGCACTTAAATTGTTTACACCTGGTTGTTGTGTGTTTTTATTTACCGCAGCATATGAAGGGAAAGAATAATGCAGCATTGGCTCCATCTCCCTGTGCTTTTCCATGGTTATTTTCCCCATAATATCTAGAATTTTCTCACAACCCTTGCCTTTGACTTATTAGTTGTTCTGACAAATTATTGAAGTAGCATTTCCGGTTAATCATGCAGTATTGGTTTCATCTCTCTGTGCATTGCCATGGGTGTTTTCCCCATAATATCTAGAATTTTGTCACAACCCCGGCCTTTCACTTCTCAGTTCTGAAAAAAATTGTTGAAGTAGCATTTCCGGCTAATCATGCAGTATTGATGCATCTGCATGTGCATTTCCATTCATGTTTTACCCATAGGATTTGGAATTTTCTCACAACCCTTGCCTCTGACTTCTCAGTTCTGACAAATTGTTGAAATAGCGGTTCAGGTTAATAAAGTGCGTTGCTCCTCTTACTATGCTGGCTGAACCCGTTGAAGAAACAAATCATACTTCACACGTTCGGTGCAGATATGAACATCTATGGGTGTGTCTTGTTTCAACTTTCTCCTGTTTCCCCTGTATAGTCTTGATCAAGATTTATCACCATCTCCTTGTAATTTCATGTCACCCAGTTTTGAAATTATTATCTTCCATTCCTTTGGCCATTCCCCGTGACTTTTATATCATGGGCGTGATGTACTTTCCCTCTTTGTTCTCCGCCATTTTGAATAAACTCTGCTGTGATGTTATCAAATCCGGCTGAGCTCTTTTATGGGGTTGTTTATTGGCCGCTTGACTTCGTCTAGAGTAGGTCTGACTTTTTCTCCCCTGGCATGTCATTTGTTACATTTTTACCTCTACCGTCTTTATTTTTTTATATATTTCCATGCAGTATTATTTCTATCTGTTAAGAATTTATCTTCTGTTAGAGATCCCACATTAATGTCTTTTATATGTATCTTGATTCTAAAGTTTATATTTATAGAACATGTTTTTTTTTTTAAATTTATGTTCTTTGCAGGACGTTGCTGTCACTATTGGCTGTTTGTGATTGGTTGGTTGTGATCGGCAGTCACTATTGCGATTAGCTGTTTGTGATTGGCTGTTTGTGATTGACTGTTTGTGATTGGCTGTTTGCAAGTCGCTGCAGTCACTATTGGCTGTTTGTGATTTACTAGGTAAATTTACGTTCAGTAGTTTGCCATTGTTTTCTGAACGATAGGTCATTTCATTTCAACTGACCGGCGTGTGGAACGAACCCCTTACGCCACCGTCAGAAGAAAAGTTTAAGCGAATTAAAGTATCAGCTACGCCGGTCCCTTATATAGCACAGTAGGGGGTCATAAATGCTCATAATGTGCCCAGGAAATGTTGATTGTCTACGTCTAATTTCTCTAATCAGTTTATGTATTCGTTAATGTTGAACGTTCATCTTGTCTTTGTTGCTCCGTACCTACATGTGAATTATTGTGAAATGTTTCGACTTCAAGTTCGTCTTGACACCGCATAAACTTCACATTTCATGGCCGCCTGTCCTGTGCCGCTCCCATAAAGTCGGCGTGAATACGTTTGTGCAGGTCTGTTTTCTCGCTAACAGGTCGACGTGGCATACCAGGGACAGCGGGAAGATGATGATGATGATGATGATGATGATGATGATGATGATGATGATGATGATGATGAAGGGGAAAAAAAGAAAGAATCCGAAAATAAAAACACAACAGGGGAAGAAAAAGAGGGGGAGGAGGAGGAAGAAGAAGGCGGGGAAGAAGAAACAGAAAACAAACACGACGAAGATGAGGAGAAAGAATAAGAAGACAAAGATGAAGAAACGAAGACTACACAAATCCGAAAAAAGAACAACGGGAGAATGAAGAGAACAGGAACCAGATGAACAAGAAGAGAGCAACAACAAAAACAAAACAAAAAATACAAAACAAAACAAACAAAAACGACGAAGAAGAAGAGAAGGAAGAAGTTGAAGAAGGAAGAGAAAGAATTGAAAACAATGAACAAAATGAGAATGAAGAGAGGACGAGGAGGAGGAAGAAGAAGAATTTTTAAAAAGAAAATGAGAATGAAGAGAAGAAGAGGAGAAAGAAAAAGAAGAAAATAACAACAACAACAAAAAAGATTAAGAGTGAGGAGGAGAAAGAATAATTGAACAAGAAACAAACAAACAAAAACGACAGAAAGAAAGATAAGAAAAGTAGGAGAAGGAAGAACAAAAAAGAATCGGAAAAATAATAAAAGGAGAATAAAGAGAAGAGGATGAGGAAAAAGAAGAGAAGATCAACAAAAAAGACGAATATTATGAAGAGGGAAAAGAAGGCGAATTGGTAAAAAGTACAACATGAAAATTAGAGAGGGAGCAAGAAGAAGAGAACAAGAAAAAAACAGAAGAAGAAGAAATCTTAGAGGAGAAGAAGAAGAAGAAGAAGATGAGGAAGACAGCCGAAAACGATCCCGCGACTATATGAGCACGAGGTAGATTGTTTAACCACCTGCCATGGAGACCCCTCGTCATAAAAGCAAAGAAGAAATTCCCCCCTTTTACATGCTTCGAAGTGTATTTGATAGATGTTGCCAACCCGATATCTCTAAAGATCGATCAGCCCTCGATTGGTTATGTGGTCAGTAACACTTTGCCGCCTTTATTTCCCTGGACGTTTCCGGGTACTCATTTAAGCGCCCCCCCCCCTTCCCCACGGTAGAGATTCGAACACATGGTCGCCGGCATGGCATGAGACAATAGGAGTTCGGAGATGGTGAACTGAGTTGAGTTGCGCTTAAAATCGACATCACTGCACTCGGTACATTCCCATACGCGCTCCGTCCACTCATTCAACAGTTAGCGAAGAGTCGTACTACTAATCGTTCCCACCGCTATCTGATTCAGATTTATTATGGTCTTTCCTTTCGGATTTCAGATTCTTCGAGAATCCCTGCCGTTCCCTCGCAATATTATTCTTTCCTTATACGGGTTCTCAATCTGTTCCCCCGCCTTCTCCAACTGGTTCCACAAGCGCACGACCACCTCCCCCGTGCCCATAGGTAATCTACCACTATGAGGTGCATTCCCTGCCAGCCTATCAGCCTGTTCAATCCCCCCGCACTCCCGCATGACCAGGGCAAAAATATCCATACAGTTCTCACAATCTATAACCTCTGAAGGGAGGATAGCCATTCCACACAAAACATTCCTTCCTCCACATTTTACCAGCATACTCCTTGAGTCCGTGTGAAGAAGCATGGCAGCCCACGTCAGTCGGCGAGACGTTTGGTGGTGATTTGTTTTATGGTATTGTTGCTTGGCATTGTGGGATTGGGGTTTGGAGAGCTGAGAGGATTGTGCTCCAGATAATGTATGTGGTTACTTGGTTTGTTGATGTACTGCTAGTTTGATTTTATCATTTTTCGTGAATCCCGACAGCTGGCGGTAGTCAAAGCTTTTCTTTCTTTCTTTCTTTCTTTCTTTCTTTCTTTCTTTCTTTCTTTCTTTCTTTCTTTCTTTCTTTCTTTCTTTCTTTCTTTCTTTCTTTCTTTCTTTCTTTCTTTCTTTCTTTCTTTCTTTCTTTCTTTTCTTTCTTTCTTTCTTTCTTTCTTTCTTTCTTTCTTTCTTTCACTTATTCACTCGTTTGTTTCTTTCATTATATCATTGTTTTTCTTTCTTTCTTTCTTTCTTTCTTTCTTTCTTTCTTTCTTTCTTACGTCGTTCTCCAGAAGATACTGGTTTGCCCGTGTATTTATTTTTCCCAATCATTACTTCTATTTTTGTTTTTTCTTGCCTTTTCTGCCACTCTGTAGCCTATCCTGTTTTTCTTCATTCTTTCTTGTCGTAGATCTTTGTCCAGTTCTTTAATAGTTCATCTTCGCTGGCTTTCTTTGTTATTTCTTTCTGTATATATTTAAGCCATTCTTTAATTCTTTGTGTGTGTTGCCTGTCTGCACTGATTTCACGCCACCATGTCCTTTTATTTTTGATTGTTTGTTTGTTTTCCTGTTATTCGGGTTTATGATTTGCTTTAATTTAATTATTTCCTGTTTGCCATCTTTCTTCCATTCTTATGTCCTGTTTATGTCTGTCTGTCTGTCTTTCTGATTCACTTGCGAACTTCATCTCTAAAATGACTCCTTTTCTTTCTTTCAGCCTTGCTGTCTCTTTTAATTGCATTTGTTTGTTTTGTTATTGTAAACTGACTTTTCGTTTCTTTCTGGCATCTGTGCTGCATGTGGCTGGTCATATTCATTGTCTCCTGTTTATTAATTTGACCGGGGCTGACATAGGGGATTGTGTGACGCAGTTTCATCTTTCTTTCTTTCTTTCTTTCTTTCTTTCTTTCTTTCTTTCTTTCTTTCTTTCTTTCTTTCTTTCAGCTTTGTATATCAGTTATTCTGTCTGTCTGTCTGTCTGTCTGTCTGTCTGTCTGTCTGTCTGTCTGTCTGTCTGTCTGTCTGTCTGTCTGTCTGTCTGTCTTTCTTTCTTTCTATCAGCTATTCTTTCTTTCTATCAGTTATTCTTTCATTATTTATTTCATTTTTTCTATCGGCTAGTCTTTCTTTCTATCATTTATTCTTTAATTCATTCATTCATTCATTCATTCATTCATTCTTTTTTCTTTCTATCAGTTATTATTTCTTTCTTTCTGTCAGTTTTTTTATTGGCTCTTTATGTGTTTCTTTTATTGTCTTTTTCTTTTTGTCTTCGTTTTCTTTCTTTCACTCATTCATTCATTGTTTTCTATCTTTTATTGTTTCTTTCTTCCATACTTTACGTACTTCGTTTTTTTACCCATTGTTTTTTCTTTCTTTCTTTCTTTCTTTCTTTCTTTCTTTCTTTCTTTCTTTCTTTCTTTCATTCTTTCTTTTTCTTTCTTTCTTTCTTTCTTCTTTCTTTCTTTCTTTCTTTCTTCCTTCCCAGTCATTCAGGCAAAGGTTACCGGACACAGCGTTTTTAACAGGTCTATAGCATAGAATTGCATCTCTCTTTCCCACCATACATCCTGTAAGAGGCCACTTACCAGGGATCACCTGGCACTGTCTACCTCATCCTGTAGAGAAATGTATCTGCAAAATCCAACCCGCTACCTCCCTCCCTCTCTCCGTCCTCTCTATCCCTCCCCCTCTCTCCTCTTCTCTCTCTTTTCTCCCTCTCATCCACTCTCTCCTCTCTCTCCTCTCTCTTCCCCTCTCCTCTCACTCCTTTCTCCTCTCTCTCACCTCCTCTCCTTTCTCTCCCATTTCTCTCCCTCTCTTCTCTCTCCCCTCTCTCTACACTTCCCCTCTCCATCTTTCTTCCCCTGTCCTGTCTCCCTCCCTCTTTCTCACCTTTCCCTTTCCTCTTACTTACTTCTCTCTCCCCCTCCTCTCTCGCTCTTCTCTCCCCCTCTTTCCCCCTCTTTCCCATCTCTCTCTCTATCCTCCCCTCTCCATCTTTCTCCCCTCTTCTCTCTTCTCACTCCCCCTCCTCTCCCTTCCACTCTCCTCTCCCTCTCTTCTCTCTCCCCCTCTCTCTCCCCTCCCTCTCTCTATCTTTCTCCACCTTCCCCCCCCCCCCCTCTCTCCCTATCCTCTACCTATCTCATTTCACATTCCAGTCCCTGTCAGAACGTATACACATTAGCCAGCTAATGACGGCCACACCCATTTTTATTTATTTCTCATGTGCTGCTTTCCCCTGTCAGCTCAAGCCACGTGTTTATCTCCCCTTCCCCATCTCGCCAACCCATCCCTCCGCGAGAAAAAAATGCTGCTCAGGTCATCTGCACCGCTTGTACACTCCGGTTGGCAGTAGTTCTCTCCTCGGCGTTCACATCCGGAACAGGAACCGTCTTAAGATTTTAGAAGGTCAGCATGGCCGAATGGATAAGAACACTTGTTCTTAAACTATCGGTGTGCTGATGTGCAGGTAGCGGGTTTAGTGGGACTAAAATGTTGACGTCTCATCTTTGACTTGGGGGATGTAAATTACAAATACCTCAGAAAGTCGGAGTGCGTTCGCCTGATGTCGAGGGACTTTGGTAATAGGGAAAGCTAATCTAAACGCAAATATAGTAGTAGTATTAGCTAGTGTATGGACTACGTTTGAGTTCCAAGCGAACTAGCGTAAAAAATAAAGAAAAACTGTCAAGATATCTTCATTGCTCTTTATAACGGTATATGGTGCCATCATTATTCTGTCAAACTACATCTCCACATAATTCCTCGGTAGTCTGGTTATTGTCCATGTCTGGTTTCCGTGCAACAAGATTGGCTCGATATAGCGCTTAAGAACTCCTATTCTCGGCTCAATTGAGAAGTTCCCCTAAATTGTTCTTATTCTTTGTGACTCGCACCTTCATATATTCTTCCAGTGTGTGTCTTTATCTTTCAACATCTCCCGAAAGTATTTACGACTGGCATCTTGCCGTCTAGACCAGTGGTTCTCAACCTCTTTTGGCCCATCCACCCCTTCACCATATTCAAAACAATGTTTTCCCGTAGTGAATTTGAATAACGAAGACACAAACAATAGATTGCACGATTTATTGCATGGCATATTTCGCTGCATCTCGTCAGGTACATACTGCAGAAATCACGCAACGTAAAGTGAAATAACTAGATAAATCCTTCAATCTGAAATATACACATATTCGCACAGTAATGTCGATTGTCTACCATGGTAATTTTAAACTGACCAACGTCTTTCTGCTTGCACAAGGCCGGCTTACGCAGGTTGATCACTATGGCTTCAGCAAACCTTAACAACCGACTACTCTGTGTGGTGAACAACACACGGGAGGCACTGTCTCTTTCAACCACTGACCACTCTCGAGCACGTGTCTCGCGACCGATGAAGCAGTACTGTTCCGGTGTGTCGGCCTGCCTAGGCCACCATCTTCTGTGTGTAGTATCTTGTCCACCCAGTTCGGAATGTGTTCCAACACTCTGTTATGTAACTGTCGCTCTGGTCTACCTATGTAGATGGCCTCGCACCTACATGTAAATTGGTAAATACAATTCGATTTGGTGTACAAAGCTACAGGTTCTTTAACTGCTGGGATGGGGATCGGTGTGGTTTTGTGCCTGATAACCGGAGTTGCAGCACAGAATGTTTGCCCGACTGCTGTGATGAGCCGGTCCTGCAAACGTTGCATTACGTCATCTCCTCGGAAGGTTAAATGGATGAAAACCTGAGTTTCGGGACTGTAGTTTCTTCTGGTTTAGGTTTGGTCTGTTGGCAGTGGCGCTTTATAAATCCTGTGGAGTAACCATTCAGGTTTATGGCATTCTTCAGAGTTTCAAATTCTTCTGTCAGTGTGTCCTGGGTGCATATCTTCCTAGCACGGTCAAACAGGGTCCGTACTAAGCCCCGTTTGTACTGGACAGGTGCGAAGGTCTGAAAATTTAAATACTGGCCAGTCCATGTTTCTTTACGGTACACTAATCTTTGAATTGTGCCGTCTGCTCTACGTCTCATTCGGATATCTAGAAACGGCAACGCTTCGTTGTGTTCGTGTTCCATAGATAGAGAGATGTTTTTATGTGTCCCGTTCATTGTGACCTGGAACGACGTTGCTTGTAGCTCGTCTGTTGTGATGATTAGTATATCGTCAACGTAACGACGGTAAAAGGCCAAGTTATTGATGTCTGAAGATCTATTTTCTTCTAAATGTGTCATGAAGTTGTCCGCTAGAATAGGTATAAGCGGACTCCCCATGGCCACTCCGTCAATTTTGCAGTATGACGTTTTTTTTAGAAAGTTGAATTGAATGTTGGCGGTACATAATTTTAATAGCCTCTCTAGGATAGCTGATGGTATGCCTAGTTTTAGTTGTTTGTCTCTGATGCGTTCACTTATTATATTCACGGTCTCATCTAATGGTAGACAATCGACATTACTGTGCGAATATGTGTATATTTCAGATTGAAGGATTTATCTAGTTATTTCACTTTACGTTGTGTGATTTCTGCAGTATGTACCTGACGAGATGCAGCGAAATATGCCTTCACCATATGTTCAGAATGTCTCCCCCCCCCCCATTTTTGTATTTCCTCCCTATAAATCCCCCCCCCCCTTTTTAAACACAGAAACGTGTTGTATGTTGTTTGTCCATCAAGAATGATGACGACCATTCATTTCATCCAGTGGGGTTGAAAGTATGGAGCCATGAGTTCTAAGAAGGCTTATAAGACCTATTTTGGCTCGAAATGTTCTTTGACAATGTGGACAAAGAATGCTTGACGTTCCAGGAGGAGGATCTCCTGCAGTGGTTTGTCTGTCCTGCCTTTTCTTCACAGCTCTTGCAGTCCTAGATGCCTCACATATGACTGCACCCTTGCGTAATGATGCACGCCACGAATTTCGGTCTGTGGCTGCAGTCTCCCAGGTGTCATGATGAATTCCAAAAGCATTCAGTGAGATTTTCAGAGTGTCTTTAAAGCGTTTCCTCTGGCCGATTTTGGAGCGTTTACCACAACGCAACTCACTGTAAAAAAAATCGTTTAGGGAGCCTGTGATCTGGAATGCGAGTTAAGTGACCAGCCCAGCGTATCTGATTCTTCATTAGTAGAGTGTGGATACTGGGCATGGACGCTCTTTCTAGGACTTCAGTATCTGGGATCTTGTCTTGCTTCAGTAGCTTCCTAAGGCAGACTGTGTGGAAGTGGTTTAACTCCCTAGCGTGTCGCTGATAAACAGTCCAGGTTTCACAAGCATATAGCAGTATGGATAATACAACTGCAGTATACTTAAAAATGAAAGCTACATTTAATAACACATACTAGAACGATTCTAGACGTCTACATAAAACGTGATTTGCTGGTCTACTTACGTCATAAAACGAATTTCAGAAGGGCGAGAAGTACAGAACCGTAAAGTATGGAGGGAAAACATTATCAAGCAATCGGTTCTTGTATTAACGCAATCTTGAAATAATCTTAATTTCCCCTCTTGAAACCCTAAAGTCCCCCCCCCCCCCCAACCGGTTGAGAACCGGAATTTCCCACCGGTTGAGAACCACTGGTCTGGACAGACGATCACCGTCATCGTGTGCCATGCCGATAAGCGTGGGCGGCCATCTCACGCGGTCACCAGAGTCGTGGATCAGCTCAGTGTTCTTGTCTCGACCATACAACGTGGCCAAGCCATCCAGGCATTTACTTCTCTGTATTCCCCTTGTTCTTTTCTCCTCGATATTGCCAGTTAACACCAAGTCAATTTATTTCTTCTCATAATGTGCCAAAAAATTGCGATTGTCTACGTCTAATTTCTCTGACATTGTAGTTCAAAAAAGTCATAATAATCACAACCCAAGGCGGTAGCCAATGTCCATAGCACAAAGTCCGGGCTGAGTTGAAGAGTCCAAGTGTTGCGAATGCAGCACGATCTCTCTCTCTCTCTCTCTCTCTCTCTCTCTCTCTCTCTCTCTCTCTCTCTCTCTCTCTCTCTCTCTCTCTCTCTCTCTCTCTCTCTCTCTCTCTCTCTCGGCATGTCTAGTTTACTCCAGAGGAGAGGTAACACCAATACATCTGGAAAAACACGTTGCAGAACATGCCGGATCAGCAAAGGAATGCTCCAACTCTCCACCAGTCGAAGCTTCGTCCAAGAGCAGTTGCCGACCAAGGCTTAGGGCCTGGTCTGCCCTGCCATGACATTTAGTCGCTATTCTGCATTTCCTGCACCAGGATAAGTTTTGTAGTCTCCTAATTGCGCTCGAAATTATTTAATCTCCTTGATTTCCCGGCTAACCTGCCATGCTGCGGTACCACGCCAAATTGCGGCTTCAGTTTAACCTACTGAACTAGAGCGTCGGTTCGTCTGACATTACAATGACTCAACCAATATTTTTCGGGAGCTGGAATTAATGTACTATTTAATTAACACGAATTGTGTGTGATAGTCTAGACAGCAGCAACTTCTACTTCTTCTTCTTCTTCTTCTTCTTCTTCTTCTTCTTCTTCTTCTTCTTCTTCTTCTTCTTCTTCTTCTTCTACTACTACTACTACTACTACTACTACTACTACTACTACTACTACTACTACTACTACTACTACTACTACTACTACTACTACTACTACTACTACTACTACTACTACTACTACTACTACTACCAGTACCACTACTACTACTACTACTACTACTACTACTACTACTACTACTACTACTACCAGTACCACTACTACTACTACTACCACCACCACCACCACCACCACCACCACCACCACCACCACTACTACTACTACTACTACCACTACTACTACTACTACTACTACTACTACTACTATTCCTGCTGTTGCTGGTCTGCTGCTACTTTGCGACATATGTTAACGTGATGATGGTGTGTTCTAGCCTTTAATGCGCTACCCAGTCAAGGCAATGGTTCGGGTTCAATTCCCAGCTAAGGCAGGATTATTTTATCGACTAGAACGGCTCTTGAGACCCACCCGCCTCAAAACATGAGTACTAGACACTTTTCTATCAATGTAATCACGAAATCCGATTCGTTATGGGTTCGAACACATGCCCCCGGGAAGACAGACACATGTGCCAACCACATAATCATCATTATATGCCACGCCAGTAAGCGTGGGTAGTCATGTTTCGCCATCTCACGCGATCGCCAGAGTGGTGGATCAGCTCTGTATTCCTGTCTCGGCCATGCCACTTGGTCAAGCCATCCAGGTATTTACTTCTCTGCCTTCCCCATTGTTCTCTTTTCCTCGATCTTGCCAGTTGTCACCAAGTTCTCAAATTTATTTTTTCTCATAACGTGACCAAAAGAAACTGACTGTCTACGTCTAATTTCTCAAATCAGTTTACGCTTTTCATTTTTTTTTTCTTGTAGGACTTGATCATTGTTTTTTTTTGTTTTTTTTCTGTCTATCCATGGTATTCTTTTCCTCAGAAACCACATTTCCACAGTCATCAAATGTTGTTCAGCATGTTTGCTCTTTGTGCACGCTTCACATCCATACAAAAGCACAGATTCTATATAGCACCTCAAAACCCATTTACTCGTTGCAAATTACATCTTTTTATTAGTCAGTATGTTCTTGTTTTAATTTCTCCAAGGCATCTCCCATCAGATGTTATGACTGTTCCGAGATAATTGTATCGATTCACTTGTTTAAAAATATTCCCATTTACTTGTATATTATCTTGTGGTGTTTCCTTCTTCTGAATAGTGACGACCATAATCTGTGTCTTTTTACAATGTAATTCTAACTAAAACTTTACGGCGACTCTAGAGAAATGTGTGCTCGCAACAGTAGTTCTTACATAGCAACAATTTGTCATCTAGTAGGACTCACTTTCAGTTGACATTTAGTAACGATTTGTCAGTTGTAGGATGTTGCTTAGCAACCGACGGCCATTAGCAGGGGTATCCTTTCACTCTTGGTTTGGGAGTGGGATTATGGGTGGCAGAGTCAGTTTCACCTTGTAATACACAGAAGTATCAGTTTGGGAACCCTTTGAGGACACTTAAGTTAGTTCATATCCTTTACAGGACGTAGCACTCAACTCAAAAATGTTTAGCTGTGTGTGTTTCCTGGGCTAGTTTATGTTCAGTAGATTATCATTGCTTTCTGAACGACCGGCACTCGTACCATTGTATAGAAACCAAAGCAATGCGGTCTGCTTCCAAATCTTCCTCAGCTGAGCTTCGAATGCATTCATGACACCTTGGCCACAAAGCCGGTGAGGCCACTAAGACAGCTCATAAATAAGCAGACTTGCATTGATTGACGCTCGTAGAAGAAAGAAGTAGAGACTAGAGGACACACTAGATAACATAGAAGGTGAACGCTATTCGGGGTTCGAACATGTTACCTCCAGATGACGACAGCGCCTCCAAATGACGACAACTCCTCCAAATGACAACATCACCTTTAAATGACAACATCACCTCTAAATGACGACATCGCCTCCAAATGACAACATCACATCCAAATGACATCACCTTTAAATGACAACATCACCTCTAAATGACGACATCGCCTCCAAATGACAACATCACCTCCAAATGACATCACCTTTAAATGACAGCATAACCTCTAAATGACGACATCACCTCCAAATGACTACAGCACCTCCAAATGATAACAGCACTTTCAGATGACGACAGCGCCTCGAAATGACCACAGCTCCTCCAATTGACGACATCACCCCTCCCCCCCCCCCCCCAAAAAAAAAAATGATGACAGCACCTTCAAATGACGACAGCACCTCCAAATGACGACATTACCTCCAAATGACCACAGCTCCTCCAATTGACGACAGCTCCTCCAAATGACGACAGCTCCTCCCAATGACGGCATTACCCCCAAATGACGATAGCTCCTCCAAATGACCACAGCTCCTCCAAATGACGACAGCTCCTCCAAATGACGACATCACCCCCAAATGACGACAGCTCCTCCAAATGACCACAGCTCCTCCAATTGACGACAGCTCCTCCAAATGACGACATCACCCCCAAATGACGACAGCTCCTCCAAATGACGACATTACCCCCAAATGACGACAGCACCTCCAAATGACGACATTACCCCCAAATGACGACATTACCTCCAAATGACGACATTACCCCCAAATGACGACATTACCTCCAAATGACGACAGCGCCTCCAAATGACCACAGCTCCTCCAATTGAAGACAGCTCCTCCAAATGACGACATTACCCCCAAATGACGACAGCTCCTCCAAATGACGACATTACCCCCAAATGACGACAGCTCCTCCAAATGACGACATTATCCCCAAATGACGACAGCTCTTCCAAATGACGACATTACCCCCAAATGACGACAGCACCTCCAAATGACGACATTACCCCCAAATGACGACATTACCTCCAAATGACGACATTACCCCCAAATGACGACATTACCTCCAAATGACGACAGCGCCTCCAAATGACCACAGCTCCTCCAATTGAAGACAGCTCCTCCAAATGACGACATTACCCCCAAATAACGACAGCTCCTCCAAATGACGACATTACCCCCAAATGACGACAGCTCCTCCCAATGACGACAGCTCCTCCCAATGACGACATTACCCCCAAATGACGACATTACCTCCAAATGACGACATTACCCTCAAATGACGACATTACCTCCAAATGACGACAGCGCCTCCAAATGACCACAGCTCCTCCAATTGAAGACAGCTCCTCCAAATGACGACATTACCCCCAAATGACGACAGCTCCTCCAAATGACGACATTACCCCCAAATGACGACAGCTCCTCCCAAATGACGGCATCACCTCGCTGCAGGACCAAGTGTACTTCAACGCATGATCAACTAGATACCCCTTCGTATCTGCGGTCTCTGCCGGTTCCCAGGGCCCGAATGTCTAGGAGTCCATCATCATCATGTAGATGTGTTGTTGCATGTTATTTGTATAGGGTGTATTTTTAATGGCTCTACAGTGTTTGCAAATATTGTCGGTACAAGTTTTGTTTTCACCCTCTGTAAAGTTCATGTAACACAATAGGTAAATACGAAACTTGGCCCGGCGATATTTTTAAACACTGCACAGTCATTATAAATACATCCTTTAGTATGTTGCGATCAGCTTCAAAGCCTGGCTGATTTACAGTAATGTTACGTTCAGCAGTTGGCAAAACTATCATTTAATTCTGGTAAATTGTTTACCAGGCTTCATCTGAGAAGGAAAGTCGGTAAGCAAAGGGATATTCACAGCAATGTTTTCCTCGAGTGAATTTTAACAATGAAAACACAGATGATTGAAAAATTTATTGCCTGGCATACTTCGCCGCGTCTCTTCGGGCGCATACTTCAGACATCAGAAACCTACATTAGTAACACGCCATATTTTGAAAACCTGTCACGAATAGAGATAATGTGTGTCATCTGTTGTTTAACGCACAAAATGGACGAATCTTTAAAGTTTGCTGAAGCCTTTGCTGTTCATATAGCCAAGCCATTGTTTTGTAGAAGAAAGGACATGGTAATCAGTTTAAAATTACCTTCGTATACAATTTAAATTACTGTGGAGATATTTGTGTTGTATATTTCAGCATGAAGGATATATCTTATTGCTTTAATTTATGTTGTGTTAATTCTTCAGTATGCACCTCGAGATGCAGCGAAATAAATTGTGCGACCTATTGCTTGTCACTATGCCTTCTCACGCTTCAGCGATACATACAGTGTATTTGCATTTGCATGTTGCCATCCCAGCCAGTCACAACAATATTAAGGAATAGACAGCCGCGTGCATACGCTGTTTTGTCGTTGGGAGTAAGTTCGCTGGCTTCTCAAGCTAATGAACTCCCCTCGTTGCTTATTAGGAGAAAACTGTAGTTGGCCTGGTAGTTGAGTGCATTTTTCTTTTGATGTCTCTCGGCCGATGACATCTGTGGTTGTTGATTTCTCGTCTGAGAAACACAAACGCAGATTTGATGCTGCATCATGGGCAACGTAATCATTTAGCCAGAGGAGTAAAGTTATCCCCCGCTGTGTCTGGGTTGAACTTAGATGCTGAGGCGGCGTATCACGCTAGCTGGGGTGCTGTAGCACCGCATCGTTGTGTTGTCTGTACGATGGCTGGGTGTGGTAGCACCGCATCGTTGTGTTGTCTGTATGATGGCTGAGTATGGTAGCACCGCATCATTGTGTTGTCTGTATGATGGCTGAGTATGGTAGCACCGCATCGTTGTGTTGTCTGTACGATGGCTGGGTGTGGTAGCACTGCATCATTGTGTTGTCTGTACGATGGCTGGGTATGGTAGCACTGCATCATTGTGTTGTCTGTACGATGGCTGGGCGTGGTAGCACCGCATCATTGTGTTGTCTGTACGACGGCTGGGTATGGTAGCACCGCATTATTGTGTTGTCTTTACGATGGCTGGGTGTGGTAGCACCGCATCATTGTGTTGTCTGTACGATGGCTGGGTATGGTAGCACCGCATCGTTGTGTTGTCTGTACGATGGCTGGGTATGGTAGCACCGCATCGTTGTGTTGTCTGTACGATGGCTGGGTGTGGTAGCACTGCATCATTGTGTTGACTGTACGCAGACTGAGTCTTCGTGCTGGTCGTCTTTCTAATGATCGTCAAGCCGTTTGGCAGATTTGAAGTAACCAGCTTATTAGGATGATTTGCTTGGAAGTCTCAGTTCGAACGTGGGAGAGGAGGAGGAGGAGTAAGAAGAAGAAGATTATAATGATGATAAAAAGGGAAGAGCATAATGATGATTAAGGAAGAAGAATGAGAAAACGAAGATGGTGATGAAGGAAGAAGAAAAAGAATAAGATGACGAAGAAGAATAAGGAAAATGAGAATAACGATGATGAAGGAAGAAGAAGGAGAAAAAGAAGAAGATGACGATGATGAAGAATAAGAAGGAAGAAGAAAATGATGATGAAGGAAGAAAAGGAAACAAAGAATAAGAAGATGATGACAGAAAAAGAAGGAAACGATGATGATGATGATGACGATAAAGGAAGAAGAAAAATATGCTGATCAAGGAAAAAGGAGATGATGATGATGATGAAGGAAGGAAGGAGAAGAAGATGATGAAGGAAAAAGAAGGAAAACATGATGATGATAAAGGAAAAATGGAAAATAACATCATGTACACAGTTAAATCTCCCAAAACACGAGAAAATGACATAACGTGAAGTGTTATATTTCATGACATACAAGAAAATAACTTCATTTAAAGAGTTAAAACGCACGGAAGACAACTTATAAACAGCACGCAAAGAGTTAAAACGCGCTGAAGACAAGACATAAACATCACATAAAGAGTTAAAACGTACAGAAGACGAGACATAAACATCACGTAAAGAGTTAAAACTCGTGTAAGACGAGACAGAAACATCACGTAACGAGTTAAAACGCCTGGAAGACGAGACAAAAACATCACATAAAGAGTTAAAACGTATAGAAGACGAGACATAAACATCACGTAAAGAGTTAAAACTCATGTAAGACGAGACAGAAACATCACGTAACGAGTTAAAACGCCTGGAAGACGAGACAAAAACATCACCAATGCTATTGCAGAGCCACATCTACTGCTTGATCTGGCTATTCGCTGTTGTTGCGTGCTGGCAGTCTAAACACGGAGAGGGACATTGTAATCATGGCTGGCATTTGGGATGGGGGGCCCTGGCCTATTTCTGCCTCCGGGATCTTGATATGAGCTGAGGGTGGTCTGCTAACGCTCAACACATACTGGCGGAAATACAGGCGTCTGCTGCCTGGCCGAGTCGCCACGTAGGGCCGTCGTGACTCACTTGTTTTCTGCGCTGTAGGTTATAGGAATATATAGGGTGGGTGTGATGGATGGGTGGGTTGGTGGATGGATTGTTGGAAGGGTGAGTTGGTGGTTAGATAGATGGATGGATGGGTTGGTGGATGGATATATGGATTGGTGGGTTGGATGGGTGGGTTGGTGGCTGTGTGGGTAGATGGATGGATGGGTGGGTTGGTGATTGGGTGGATGGATGGGTTTTTGGGTGGGTGGATATACGGATAGATAGATGGATGAATGGGTTGGGGGGCTCCATGGATGGATGAGTTGGTGGGTAGATGGATGGGTTGGTGATTAGGAGGGTGGACTGACGGATAGGTAGATGAATGTATTGGTTGGTGGTTGGGTGAGTGGATACACGGATCGATGGGTTGGTGGTTTAGATAGATGGATAGAAGAATAGATAGATGGATGGGTTTGTGTATGGGTTGGGAGGTTCGATGCATGAATAGATTAGTTGGTAGGTGGATGGATTGTTGAGAGATCCGATGGATAGATGCATGGATGGATGGATGAGTTGGTGGTTAGGAGGGTGGACTGACGGATGTGTAGATGGGTGGACGGGATTTGTGGTTGGGTGGGTGGATGGGTTGGTGGTTGGGTGAGTGGATAGACGGATCGATGGATGGGTTGGTGGTTAGGTGGATGGATAGAAGGATAGATATATAGATGGGTTGGTGGATGGATGGATGTGTTGGGAGATTCGATGAATGGATGTATGGGTTGGTGGGTAGATGGATGGATGAGTTAGGAGATCTGATGGATGGATGGGTGGGTGGATGGATGGATGGGTTGGAAGATCCGATAGATGGGTTGGTGGGTGTATGGATGGATGGATTGGGAGGTTCGATGGATGGGTTGGTGGGTGGATCGTTGGATGGGTTGGGAGATCCGATGGATGGGTTGGTTGTTAAGAGGGTGGACTGGCGAATAGGTAGATAGATGGATGGGTTTTGTGGTTGGGTGGGTGGATGGATGGATGGGTTGGTGGTTGAGTGAGTGGATATACGGATCGATGGATATATGGATGGGTTGGTGGTTAGATGGATGGGTGGGTTGGTGGGTGGATGGATAGACGGATAGATAGATAGACGGTTGGATGGGTTGGGAGATTCGATGTATAGGTTGGCAGATGGATGGATGGATGCGTTCGTAGGTGGTTGGATAGACGAATAGATAGATAGTTGGATGGGTGGGGATATTCGATGGATAGGTTGGTGGATGGATGGTTTGGTGGGTGGGTAGATAGATAGATGGGTTGGGAGGTTTGATGGATAGATGGGTTGGGAGATCCAATGAATGGATGGGTTGGTGGATGGATGGATGAGTTGGTGGGTGGATGGATGGATGTGTTGGTGGGTGGAAGGATAGGTTGATGGGTGGATGGATGGATGGGTTGGGAGGTTCGATGGATGGGTTGGTGGGTGGATAAATGGGTTGATGGGTGGATGGACGGTGGTGAGGAGGCCGATACTCATACCGTCGAAATCAGCGCAAAGCTATTTACTCCCAAATCGCCGGTGGCTGAGTTCAATCCCTCGACTCTGTATTTCGGGGAGTAGTAAACCTGCCTGCACTACAACCATCGATAAAATTATGGAGAAATACTTTTCTTTTTTTTTGTGTGTGTGGAGGTGGTGGTGGTGGTGGATAGGGGGGGGGGGTAATTCTAGACATTACGTGCCACTGTATGATGATGATGTGATGGTGATGATGATGGTGTTTGTGATAGTGGTGGTGATGATGATGGAAGTGATAATAATGCTGATGATGATGATGATGATGATGATGATGATGATGATGATGATGATGATGATGATGATGATGATGATGATGATGATGATGATGATTGGATGCGACAATCATATCACAGATTCAGTGCCAGACATAAAGTAGGTTTCGACCAAACATGGTGCACAATCACATGAACAAGTATTATTATGTACAAGTTCCAATCATTGAGCATTGAAATTGTGGAAGAAACCATGAAACCAAACAAATAATACAGTGACCCTGGTATGGGGATATATTGTGACCCTGGTATGGGGTTATATTGTGACCCTAGTATGGGGATATATTGTGACACTGGTATGGGGATATATTGTGACCCTAGTATGGGGATATATTGTGACCCTAGTATGGGGATATATTGTGACCCTAGTATGGGGATATATTGTGACACTAGTATGGGGATATATTGTGACCCTGGTATGGGGTTATATTGTGACCCTAGTATGGGGATATATTGTGACCCTAGTATGGGGATATATTGTGACCCTAGTATGGGGATATATTGTGACCCTAGTATGGGGATATATTGTGACACTAGTATGGGGATATATTGTGACCCTGGTATGGGGATATATTGTGACCCTAGTATGGGGATATATTGTGACCCCTGGTATGGGGATATATTGTGACCCTAGTATGGGGATATATTGTGACCCCTGGTATGGGGATATATTGTGACACTGGTATGGGGATATATTGTGACCCTAGTATGGGGATATATTGTGACCCTGGTATGGGGTTATATTGTGACCCTAGTATGGGGATATATTGTGACACTGGTATGGGGATATATTGTGACCCTAGTATGGGGATATATTGTGACCCTAGTATGGGGATATATTGTGACCCTGGTATGGGGATATATTGTGACCCTGGTATGGGGTTATATTGTGACCCTAGTATGGGGATATATTGTGACCCTAGTATGGGGATATATTGTGACCCTAGTATGGGGATATATTGTGACCCTAGTATGGGGATATATTGTGACCCTAGTATGGGGATATATTGTGACACTAGTATGGGGATATATTGTGACCCTGGTATGGGGATATATTGTGACCCTAGTATGGGGATATATTGTGACCCCTGGTATGGGGATATATTGTGACCCTAGTATGGGGATATATTGTGACCCCTGGTATGGGGATATATTGTGACACTGGTATGGGGATATATTGTGACCCTAGTATGGGGATATATTGTGACCCTGGTATAGGGATATATTGTGACCCTAGTATGGGGATATATTGTGACCCTGGTATGGGGATATATTGTGACCCTGGTATGGGGATATATTGTGACCCTAGTATGGGGATATATTGTGACCCTAGTATGGGGATATATTGTGACCCTAGTATGGGGATATATTGTGACCCTAGTATGGGGATATATTGTGACCCTGGTATGGGGATATATTGTGACCCTAGTATGGGGATATATTGTGACCCCTGGTATGGGGATATATTGTGACACTGGTATGGGGATATATTGTGACCCTAGTATGGGGATATATTGTGACCCTGGTATAGGGATATATTGTGACCCTAGTATGGGGATATATTGTGACCCTGGTATGGGGATATATTGTGACCCTAGTATGGGAATATATTGTGACACTAGTATGGGGATATATTGTGACCCTAGTATGGGGATATATTGTGACCCTAGTATGGGGATATATTGTGACCCCTGGTATGGGGATATATTGTGACACTGGTATGGGGATATATTGTGACCCTAGTATGGGGATATATTGTGACCCTGGTATGGGGATATATTGTGACCCTAGTATGGGGATATATTGTGACCCTAGTATGGGGATATATTGTGACCCTAGTATGGGGATATATTGTGACCCTAGTATGGGGATATATTGTGACCCCTGGTATGGGGATATATTGTGACACTGGTATGGGGATATATTGTGACCCTAGTATGGGGATATATTGTGACCCTGGTATGGGGATATATTGTGACCCTAGTATGGGGATATATTGTGACCCTGGTATGGGGATATATTGTGACCCTGGTATGGGGATATATTGTGACCCTAGTATGGGGATATATTGTGACACTAGTATGGGGATATATTGTGACCCTAGTATGGGGATATATTGTGACCCTAGTATGGGGATATATTGTGACCCCTGGTATGGGGATATATTGTGACACTGGTATGGGGATATATTGTGACCCTAGTATGGGGATATATTGTGACCCTGGTATGGGGATATATTGTGACCCTAGTATGGGGATATATTGTGACCCTAGTATGGGGATATATTGTGACCCTAGTATGGGGATATATTGTGACCCTAGTATGGGGATATATTGTGACCCTAGTATGGGGATATATTGTGACCCTAGTATGGGGATATATTGTGACCCTAGTATGGGGATATATTGTGACCCTAGTATGGGGATATATTGTGACCCTAGTATGGGGATATATTGTGACCCTAGTATGGGGATATATTGTGACACTGGTATGGGGATATATTGTGACCCTAGTATGGGGATATATTGTGACCCTAGTATGGGGATATATTGTGACCCTGGTATGGGGATATATTGTGACCCTAGTATGGGGATATATTGTGACCCTAGTATGGGGATATATTGTGACCCTAGTATGGGGATATATTGTGACCCTAGTATGGGGATATATTGTGACCCTAGTATGGGGATATATTGTGACCCTAGTATGGGGATATATTGTGACCCTAGTATGGGGATATATTGTGACCCTAGTATGGGGATATATTGTGACACTGGTATGGGGATATATTGTGACCCTAGTATGGGGATATATTAAAACACTGGTATGGGGATATATTGTGACCCTGGTATGGGGATATATTGTGACCCTGGTATGGGGATATATTGTGACACTGGTATGGGGATATATTGTGACCCTAGTATGGGGTTATATTGTGACCCTAGTATGGTGATATATTGTGACCCTAGTATGGGGATATATTGTGACCCTAGTATGGGGATATATTGTGACCCTAGTATGGGGATATATTGTGACCCTAGTATGGGGATATATTGTGACCCTAGTATGGGGATATATTGTGACACTGGTATGGGGATATATTGTGACACTGGTATGGGGATATATTGTGACCCTAGTATGGGGATATATTAAAACCCTGGTATGGGGATATATTGTGACCCTGGTATGGGGATATATTGTGACCCTGGTATGGGGATATATTGTGACACTGGTATGGGGATATATTGTGACACTGGTATGGGGATATATTGTGACCCTAGTATGGGGATATATTAAAACACTGGTATGGGGATATATTGTGACCCTAGTATGGGGATATATTGTGACCCTGGTATGGGGATATATTGTGACCCTGGTATGGGGATATATTGTGACCCTAGTATGGGGATATATTGTAACACTTGTATGTGGATATATTATCCTTCTGTCCAAATGGCAGGTGACATTTGGCGAAATATTATCCTTCGAACTTAATCTGTTAAGACATGCTGTGAATATTGATCTTTGTATTTCTACTGAAATGTACTGATACAATTCGGGCACGAGACCCGGGTTAGAATCCTTGGTACGGTGTGGATTTTTTTTTCTGTCGGGGGCAAAAAGAAAACTCTAACCTGCCCAGTTCGCGGCGATTGCAATAGCTAGGCGGCCTTAATTCCCCAGGCTCAAGACCCCCCCCCCCCCCCCCCTCTTTCTCGGCCATACACCGCAAAGTACTATATTGGCAGTAAACGACAGTTGTTTTTGTTTGACTCACAGGAGGTTAAGGCAGGTTCATCTGCATGCCAACTAGACACCACAGACAGGTGTCTTCATTAACGAGGTCTATCATCCACATGAACTGACAACTATGGACTATGACAGAATTCGTATCTAACTATTGAAATAGAACCATATGTCTCATAATCGTATGTTAACCCATAATAGGCCCCTCTGTGGGGCTGTGCTAGACTGCTACTTCTACACCAGCTTAACATCTACAGAACATGTTCTTAACTCTTTCTTTCCAAACAATAAATAAAGAAACATGTATTGGCTGATTCTCATAGAAATAAAATAGAAATGTAAAGACTACAAGACACACTAGACAACATAAATATTGAAAGCGGTTGTTACCGATCGGGATCCGAACCTGTCACTCCAAATGACGAAGGCGCCTCGCTGCAGGAACAAATGTTCTTCGATGCATGGCAAGCTAGACAAGATGTGCAAGTTAAAAATACCAATGCTGTTGAATATCCGAAAAAGTCAGCCTAAAGGCAACCGCCCTGTCAGCATTTTTAGGAAACCTACGCACGTTCATTCATCATTCATCCGGTGCCTTGTCGGCTGGCGTGGGCGATCATGCCTCTCCACAAATTACGATCTCCGATAGCATGGATCAATTCGCGTATTGACTCCCTTTCGTGTCGTGACACAAGACTGTCAATAATCTTCTCCGGCTGTCTTCATCTACCTCTCTTTTCCGTAGATATTTCCGGTTGCCATGACATATTCCAGTTATTGTCTTCTAATAACGTGGTCAAAAAACGAATACTGGCTTTTATGATGTTTGTGATGAGTTGTCTTTGCAACACTGCATCCCTTAAAACATTCTAATTGCTCATTTTGGCTGTCCAATTAATATTCAGCATTTTATAAAACTACATCTCCAAGGATTCTAGAGATGTTTTCGCGTGTTTACTAATTATTAATTACGGATTCGCAGCCGTATGTTACAACTAGTTCTATGTAACATGCAAGAACTCTTTTTACCTTTCAACAATAATGGCGTGTTTCACAAAACGTTCTTCATTTGATATTATTCAGTTTTTGCTTGTCCTATTCAGTTCTTTATCTTAGTGACGCACTTCCTTTTGATATTATCCATATGCCTAGATATCCGAATTTTCATACTTGCGACATTTACTTTATTTGAAAATTTAGGCACAATCTGTTTCATTGATATCACAATGACTTCTTTCTTTCTATTATTCAAACTTTCTACAACCACTGAATCTTTCTTGTCCTGTTGTTCCTTCTGACTTGTTGCTATCAAGACGGTGTCATCAGCATAACATAAGTTATTTTTATTATGTCCATCAACCAGGATCCCTGACATATTTTCTGTAGATCTCATTATTTGTTCACTGTACAGTGAGAACGGATCGGGAGACTTTACACAACCTTGTCTGACTCCCTACTTTATACACTGAAATGTTCCTACCAGGTTGTTGATTCTTTTGGCTGCTGTTTGCTGCCAATATATGTTCTTTATTATTCCCAGATCTTTGCCGTCGATGTTCACTAGTAATTTTATTATTTCGTCATGTTTCACGTTGTCAAATGCTTTTGTGTAGTTTAAGAAGCATAAGTACAGATCTGTGTTTACTTCTTTAGCTCTTTCTAATAGTGTCCTGAGAATATATATATAGCGTTGTTTTGTCCTTTCTGTCCACAAATCCACACTGTTCCTCACTCATTTCTAGTGTAATCTCCGTCGTATAGAGCCCATTATCTTGGATGGAATGTGTCTAGAGGAAGCAGACTTACCATAAACGCGTGCCGAAGTCGGACACTCTGACCTTCCAGGTATGACGCATGTCCCCGGAAAGAGAAACGAACTTGCGGAAGAACGAACGAAGGAAGTTTATTTTCAAAGGGTTAATAATTGGGCACGCAGACGCGCCTGGCATTCTACCCTGATCTCTTTGCGCTTGTAATGTCCGTTCGCTGGCCTTGGTCATGTGATAAGAAGAGACGCAATGGAGAACATCGTGACAACTGGAAAGATCGAGGGGAAGAGAGGCTGAGGCCGACCAAGAGAAATTATGCTGGATGGATTGAGACGGTGGCATGGAGGAATGTCAGCAGCATAGTTGATCCAGATCACCAAAGACCGAGATATGTAGAGAGATGAACGCCTAAGCCTGCTGGCATGGCACTTGATGATGATGATGATGATGATGTTCTCTAGCTGTGAACTCTAGCGTAGTCCATACACGTGATAATACTTCTAGCGTTCTGGGCTAATTTTTGTGTGGATTAGCTTTCTCTTTTAACAGTGTCCCTCGCCATTACGCCAACCTACTCGGTACTTGTAATTTACGTCCTCAAGTCAAGGACGAGAAGTCATTATTTTAGTCCAACTGACCGGTGTAGGGATTGAACCCGCTACCTCGGCATCAACACACCGGAAGTTTAAGAGCGAGCTCTCTTATCCGCTGGGACATGCTGACCTTCAATTATTTGATGCATAAATCACTTATGAAACTAATCTTGGACAACAACGACAACAGAAACAATAAAAACGCATGGAGAATGTCCAACAATCATTAATAGATGACTCACGGAAACTAATTGTTGACATGAAAATACAACAGCCTGGCCTTTTCACATAATATTGCCTCCGAAACAGAATCGTCATCTGTTTTTGATGTATCCAAATTAATAATAACTGTTCGACATCTTCAATTGTTTGCCATCTCTGTTTACTTAACACATTGACGCCTTTCGCTACATTAGCCTCCTTTATTGCTTTCTTTTTCGCCACAATGGAACTTATCGTGGATGGAGAATTCCCGCACATGCGGCCGATTTCAGCAATTTTAATCCCGCTCTCGTATTTTATTATTAGTAAGTGTGCTCACATAACACCAAAAAAAAAACGCCAAACTGGGCAGAAGAACGAGTGGGTCCCTTTGTTTTCGCAAAATTAGCATCAAGGTCACGTGGGCATGTCGACGAATTCCGAGGCAACCGACGAAAACCGAGACATTTTTTCCGCGGGGTGTGGGGGGAATAGACGAAAACCGAAACTGACGAAAACTAAAGGCAAAGAAAACCGAGGTTTGACTGTATTACTAAGACCTCGGAGGCTTAATGCGTTTGCGATTAAACTGCCGATGCGCTGATAGGCGGTATTTGGATCGTTTCCTACACCGGTCAGTTGGACGTAAACGTTAACTTCTCGTTAAGAAAGCAATGCATAATACAGAACATTAAAGAAGAAGTAGAAGAAAAAGACGAAGAAGAACCATAGGAAGAGAAAGACAAGATGAGAGTAAGAGGAGATGAAAAAATAGAGGAACCACATAATGAAAAGACAAGGAGAGCAGGAGGATAAGAAGAAAACGACGAGGAGTGCATCAGGAACGAACGAATTAAAAAAAAAAAATCTAACATTCTGCTTAGAGAGGGAAGAGAAGAAAACGGCGATGAAAAAGAACAAGAAGTGGAAGAAAAAGAATAGTAACCATAGGAAGAGGGAGACCAGATGGGGAAGAAGTGGAAGAAGAAAGAGGTATGTAGATCATCAAGTACTCTTGGAGCCATACACAGGCGAGCAATGAAATCCAGGGTAAATGTCTGCACAGTCTAGGGTCTCGTCTATTGTTTGCTAGAGCACTGATCATTCATGGCCGCAGCCAAGTTATTTGTGAAGCAACCCTGCCGGCGGGTATGCAGTGTTTAGTCAGTTGCCTGGGGTGGGATCTGTGTATTGGAAGTAAACTTGCCACAAATGTATGCCTAAGTCGGACTCTGACTTAAGAATTTGAGGGGTTTGCGACAAGCATAGTTCGACAGTTTAAAAAGTTGGTTGCATATCCTTTACAGGACATCGCAGTCAACACCAGCGTTTTTTACTGTTGTGATCTCTTATCAAGTTTACTTTCAGTAGTTTGCCATTGCTTTCTGTAAGACCGGCACCCATACCATTTTAATTATTTTTAAACCAACGCAAGACGATTTGTTGCCAAATTGTCTGCAGCTGTGTTTCGAACCAGGTATGCGGGATTACGAACTGCTCCCGTAACACCTTCATCATAGAGCTGGCTGTTCGACAGTGGAATCAAGAACAATTTGGAGAAGACAAGAACGAACGACAGAAGACGACAGAGAAGAAAAATCGGAAGAAGAACAAGCGGGAGACTAGGAAGGCAACAGAAGATAGAACGAACGACATTTATGTTCAAAGGGTTGAGAATTTGACACTCAGTCCCGGCTAACATTCTGCCAGAAGAAGGAGGACGGGAGGAGAAAAGAAGAAGAACCATAGGACGAAGAAGGAGAAGAAGAAGAAGAGGAAGACGAGAAGGTCCGTGATACTAAATGATAGTTGGCCTTAGATTGTGAAGTGGGCGAAAAGTGGCTGAAAGAATAAGAGCACCTTCTCTTAAACTTCCCGTCCCTTGATAGCGAAGTAGGGAGTGTATCCCCTTACAACTGCATTAAATTGGACATAAACGTTAACTTTTCTTTAAGGAAGCAATGGCAAACTACGGAATGTAAATTTGTCCAGGAAATCAAGCGGAGTTTATCACAACGTTCTGCTAAGGCCATTCAACTACAAAAGAAGTGAGAAAGACCACACCCCCCCCCCCCCCCCAAAAAAAAATAAATAAAAAAAGTGGCCTCCTGGCCTAATGGATAGAGTGTCTGATTTCGGATCAGAAAATTGCGAGTTCGAATTTTAAAGCCAGGCACACGGCTTGACGTTGAACGGGAAAGAGACTGAGCCTCATGAGGTGAATCCCGTGTTGTGAAATCGACCTTCTCGACATGAGTACTGTTTAGGTAGACAACGCGCTTGTGTCATATCTAACGATATAGCTGTCTACTGAAGACTATACTGTATGCACGCCCTCACATGTGTGTGCGTGCGTATTGGGGAGGAGATCATGAAGCCATAATAGCAGTTCGACAATAAATATATGTTGACAGACCATCAAGATATATGGTTAAGATAGAACCCAGCAAAAAAAAAAAAGGGGGGGGGGAATATTGAAACAGGTTGTACAACGCATTTCTATAGGTTTCACACTTTCACTGATCTTTAAACCGTGATTATAACGTCACAGTGTTCGTCTGCACCGTGATGTCACATGCTTAACGCTCTTGACATCCTTAACAACAATATTGTTGGCATGGTTATTGTAATTTCTATCACATTCTTAAGCTTTTCATGTGGAGCGCCCCCCCCCCCCCCTCCCGTATATAAACAAGGTACTAAAGTGTTTCTTTGTTATGGACTTTGTGTCAGTGGCACTGAGTGATGACTTCACCCATTACTTCCTGACTGTGAGGTAACGCCACAGAACTAACCCAGGCACTAACCTGTCTGTGAAGACGTTGCCGAGGTCACGGCACAGTCAGCTGGTCACTTGGTTGCTGTATTTTCTATTCACTCCAGCCCCACGTAGGTTGAGTCAAGTTGTGGTAGCCCAAGCGGGTTGAGTGATATTCGGTTCTTGAATGGCGGTACTTGTAAAATATGTCAATTGCAACGGGAAAAAGAGTGTTGAAGTACAACATAGAGCCTATACTGTTGTATGTGTGAGGCGTAGACAATAAGCAGACAAGCTGAGAAACATTTAAAGGCAATGAAAATATGGTGTCTGGGGAAAATACAGAGAATATCATGGACAGAGAGAAAAAAGAACGACCAAGTACTATAAGAAACACATGAAAACGGTAAACTGATTAGAGAAATTAGACATAGCCAAGATATTTTGGGCACGTTGTGAGAATAAATCTTATATATAAATTAGGATGTGTGTCTGTATTTATGTATCTATGTATGTCCTTTATGCGCTCGCGAACGGCCCATCCGATTGAGATGAAATTTTCTACACGCCTTCCTTTCAGTCCAGAGCATCCAACTGTGATATTTTTTTAGTGTTAAATCGGCTGCTTACCCAATATTATTTCATTTTTCATTTTTAATTATAATTTCATATATCTCAGGGGACCTAACTCTGTAAAAGTTATTTCAAGGGGCATAACTTTTCTGTATAACTTATAGTCATATTGTGGCATCGTTTTCAAAGATTTATAAACTCTTTGTCCATAGTTATATACCGGCATATGAGATATAATAAATAATGATACAATCTGTAAGGCATTTTCAAAGTTTTCATAAAAATAATGCACAATGCATAACATTGTAACTCATCTTTTTTTGCTTAAGAAGTTACTGTAGTCATGCAGGTGATTAGAAAGAGTTTTCATTAAAAATAATGGATGGTGTGTGGAAGGACATTCTTTTAAGTTACTTTTTTTGTTGTATGAATTTAATGAGAACTTATATGACTACTTATATGAATTAAATGACAGGGTCAGGCAGACAGATAGACAGACAGACAGACAGACAGACAGATAGACAGTCGGGAACAGGAACTTATATGACTACTTATATGAAGTAAATGAGATGCTCCCCACCAGGGACTGGGCGAAGCCGGGCAGGGTCAGGCAGACAGATAGACAGACAGATAGACAGACAGATAGACAGTCGGGAACGGGAACTTATATGACTACTTATATGAATTAAATGAGATGCTCCACACCAGGAGCTGGGCAGTGCCGGGCCGGGTCAGACAGACAGACAGACAGACAGACAGACAGACAGACAGACAGACAGACAGACAGTCGGTAACGGGAACGAGAACTTATATGACTACTTATATGAATTAAATGAGATGCTCCCCACCAGGGTCTGGGCGAAGCCGGGCAGAGTCAGCTAGTAAACTATAAAACTTAGTGACAGCTGGCAAAATTTAGGGTAAAAGAACAAGGGAAAGTGAGAAGGATACATATCTAGATGGCTTTGCTACATGACATAACAGAGACAAGAATGCAGAGATGATCCACGACTCCTCTGATGATCGTGTGAGGTGGCGAAACATGGCGCTTATCCACATGGCACCCGATGATGACTTGAAAGCCCAAACTGTTATTATTGTTCAGTTACACAGTGCTGCATATGCTTTGGAACGTAATAAGCACGGCAAGGCACATAGAGCGCTCTGTACGTAAACTTGCCAAGATATCAACAGCAGCAGTAAAATTCTGGTGGTGACAGCGATGTCCTGTAACAAGGATATGCAACCACAACAAGTTTGGCATTCCTTTCTGTACGAGGAGTCTACGAGCGAGTGAGACTGAAACTTGTTTTTTTCTTTCTGACGCCCGCTAATCTCCTCCACGCCCGTTGTCAAAAAAAAAAAAAAAGCGCATGCGCAACGACCATGCCCACTGGGCATTCTTGGAATTCCGGTGTGTATGTACTTAGCTCAGTCGCCAAACGTTAGCTCAGCCATACTCCATCAAACATGCTAGCTTAGGTTTGGTGGCGGTAATATCCCCCAGCTCTGCTCACTGCCAACGTTGCGCACCGTTTCACAAAGCGGGGGAGGAATCCGAAAATTGTCAACAATAATTCGCTGACTGGTAGATTTCTGTGTGAAGTGGAACGCGTGTCTGCCCGGTCTGAAGTCGGTCACGTGTCCTGCCTCCCCTGGTGTCGCAAAACTAGGTTTCGGTAATTTTCCGGAGTTCATTAAATGCAGAGTCGGCGTCTATAGCTTTCGGGGGTTAGTGAACAGAGTTTCACGATTGCCCCACATACTGGATCGAGAGTTCGAAAGCAGCCGTTTGCGATTTGGGAGAAGACCGCTTTGCGTTGATTTCAATGGCGTGAGCGTCGGCCGTTCTGAAAGTAGTGAAAGATTAACACAGACATGTTGCGTGTTGTTTGCAAAATATATTGAGACACTCCAGGTTGAATTTCTAGGCAGATTTACGTTAAGTTGTTTGACATTGCTTTCTGAATGAGAAGACGTTTAAGACCAACTTACCGGTGTTTGGAGCGAACTCACTAACCCGTAATTAACGCATGAGAAGTTTAAGCGCTAGTCAAGTTGATCTCTAGGCAAAAAAAAATGTTCGCATATCTTTTACAGGACATTGCAGTCAGCACCAGCATTCTTCAGTTACTGTTGATGTCTTGGCAAGTCCGCATGCAAATTAACATTTCTAAAATAAAATGTATACTAATAGGAACCAGGCAAAGACTTCACACTCTAAACTTGCAGAGAACTCTTCAGCTGCACATTGGTTGCACGCCTATAGAAAGTGTAACCGAGCACAAGGCGACTGGGTCTTATCATAGATCAACTAACCTGTAATTCCCATGTTCATGCTCTAGTTAAACAAATACCCCAAAAAGTATACCAACTTGCCAAAATTAAACATTTCCTCGACGAAAAGACAGGAAATATATTTTATACTTCCCACATACAAACACATATTGATTATTGCTCCAAAATCTGGGATTGATGCTCCAAATCAATAACAAAACGCCTTTATTCACTCCAGAAAAGGGCAGTGCGTTAATCAATGGTGATAAGCTTACAGACAATTCTAACCTACATGAACGTCTTCAGTTACTGCCACTCCACAAACGCCTACTTTTTAATAAGGCTAAACTAATTCACAAAATCCTATTTCAAAATGCTCCAAGCTACCTTTGGCCATTGTTAAAATATAACGTAAGACATAGCGAACGGCTAAATATATTTCATGTCCCTAAACCTAGGATAGACTTATATAAAACAAACTTAGCATGCTCTGCCACTCAGTTGTGGAACAATCTTCCACAAGAAATCAAAGACACCACCAATCATTATGCATACAGTCGCAACCTGTTTGAACACTATCTCAGTACAGACTACATGCCCCTCCCCCCTAAAAATAATAATGGTAGATTATCTCTAACGACAACTAGTTAATAAACATTCCCATATGTACGGCACGTTGCACCTTCCTTGGGTATTTATCATGTCCTTGGTAAACATTGCCTCAGTGAGTCATGTATTATTGATTATTGTTCTTTTGTTGTCTAAGATTAGCTTCATACGTGATGTTGAATGAAATAATGTATGAGAGGGATTAGAAAAGAAGGGCAGAATGTCAGACGGGCCTTCGTGCCCAATTCTTAACCCTTTGATAATAAAGATTGTTCGTTCGTTCGTTGACAAGTTTTACGTTCAGTAGTTTGCCGTTTCTTTCTGAACGACCGGATCACATACCTCCTTTAGTAACCAGCGCGACGCGATCCGCTGCCGAATCTCGCGCAGCTGTGTTTCTTACGTGAGTATACGGGATTACCAACAAGGTCCTTAACCACTTCGCCAGGGGGGTATGCCTAGGCAAACTACTGATCGTAAAATTGCCTATAAAATCACAGTCAGTCAATAAATGCAGGGGTTTATTGTCACGTCCTACAGAAGGACTTGTGTGCAGTGAGGCAATCCTACATTCACTAGCAACATTTGCGTGTTTGTAAAGTGGGGTGTTGTTTGTTTCCTACAATCACCAGCGACATTTGCATGTTTGTAAAGTAGGGTGTTGTATATTTCCTACATTCACCAGCGACATTTGCGTGTTTGTAAAGTAGGGTTCTGTATGATTCCTACATTCACCAGTGACATTTGCATGTATGTAAAGTTGGGTGGTGTATGTTTCCTACATTCACCAATGACATTTGCGTGTATGTAAAGTTTGGTGATGTATCAATCTCTGCTTTCGTTCGTCCTTGCCTTTCCTTGTATCTCCATCCCTCACCCTTCTCTGTATATATCTCTCCGTCCGTTGTCTCTACCTTCCCCTGTATCTTCATCCCTACCCCTCTCTGTACCTTTCTGTCCTTCTGTTCGTCATTGTCTTCCCCTATATCTCCATCCCTCACCCTTCTTTGTGCATGTCTTCCCTTCTGCTCGTCATTGTCTTGCCCTATATCTCCATCCCTCACCCCTTCTCTTTATCTATGTTTCCGTCCGTTGTCCTTACCTTCCTCTATATCTCAATCCCTCACCCCTCTCTGTACATGTCTATCCTTCTATTCGTCCTTGTCTTTCTCTCTCTCTCTCTCTCTCTCTCTCTCTCTCTGTCTCTCTCTCTCTCTCTGTCTCTCTCTCTCTCTCTCTCTCTCTCTCTCTCTCTCTCTCTCTCTCTCTCTCTCTCTCTCTCTCAGTACCAATTTCTCACCCCTCCCCCATCTGCCCCACCTATCCCCCTACAATTCGCCGACTTTAATCAGATTTATACCACCAGATGCAGCCCTAGAAGTTTCCTAGCTTTGACGTCAGCTATGTCCCAAGTCCTACTGACTCTAAAGGTTGTATGTGAACGTCGTGCAACACTTCCTGGGCTTCGGGCTTCACCGCGTCCCGCGCCTGTCACCCATCCACATTCTAAACACAGTCAATAACATATGCATCCAGCCAGTCAATAGTCAGCAATAAATGCGATCTCACAACAAGCGATAAATCAGTAATAAGGTAATAACTAACATCTCTCTCCAGGCAATATTTCAGCCGTAAATAGCACCTCTATCTAGTCAATAAATCTTTAATATATATGCGTTTATTTGTTTGTGTGTTTGTATATCGGAACAATAATAACATCTGATGGGAGATGCCTTGAAGAGATTAGAAGTAGCCTTTAGCCAGATGAAAAACATACTGACCAATAAAAAGATGTCATTTGAAACGAGAAAAAGAGTGTTGAGATGCTACATAGAACCTGTACTTTTATATGGATGTGAAGCTTGGATAATGAGCAGTCAGGCTGAAAAACATCTGATGGCTGTAGAAACGTGGTTTCTGAGGAAAATGCAAAGAATACCATGAACAGCCAGAAAGACCAATGAGCAAGTCCTTCAAGAAACAAATGAAGATCGTAAACTGATTAGAGACATTAGACGTAGACTGTCACAATTTTTTGGGCATGTTATGAGAAGAAATGATCTGGAGAACTTGGTGACAATTGGTAAGATCGAGGGGAACAGACCAAGGTGAAGACCTAGAAGCAAGTACCTGGATGGCTTGGCCTTGTGGCATGGTCGAGACAGAAACACGGAGCTGATCCACGACTCTGGTGATCGAGTGAGATGGCAGAGCATGACCGCCCACGCTTACCGGCATGGCACATGATGGATGGATGGATATCGACTCTTCCTCCCTCCTTCCATCCATCCCAACTCCTACTTCCTTCCGCCCGTCTCACTTCCACTGTCCTTCCGTCCATCCCACTTTTTCTGTCCTTTCGTCCATCCCACTTCCTCTGTCCTTTCGTCCATCCCACTTCCTCTGTCCTTTCGTCCATCCCACTTCCTCTGTCCTTCCGTCCATGCCACTTCATCTGTCCTTTCGTCCATCCCACTTCCTCTGTCCTTTCGTCCATCCCACTTTCTCTGTCCTTTCGTCAATCCCACTTCCTCTGTCCTTTCGTCCATCCCACTTCCTCTGTCCTTTCGTCCGTCCCACTTCCTCCCTCCTTCCGTCCGTCCCACTTCCTCTGTCCTTCCGTCCATCCCACTTTCTCTGTCCTTCCGTCCATCCCACTTCCTCCTTTCTTCCGTCCATCCCACTTTCTCTGTCCTTCCGTCCATCTCACTTCCTCTGTCCTTTCGTCCGTCCCACTTCCTCCCTCCTTCCGTCCGTCCCACCTCCTCTGTCCTTCCGTCCGCCCCACTTGCCCCTTCCTTCCGTACGTCCCACCTCCCCTGTCCTTCCATCCACCCAGTCTGTCTCTTGTTCCATCAGCCGGCGCTGTGGTGAGAGGCTTACGAACGGGATTCGCAATCCCACATACCGAGTTCCAAGCACTGCTGCATCTGACAAAGAAACTAAGACTGCCTTTCGCAGATTTACATAATATAGTATGGGCGTGGGTCGTTCGGAAAGCAATGGCAAACTGCTGAACGCAAAACCTGCCTAGTAAATTATACACAGCCAAACATTCGGGGGTTGATTGCGATGTCCTTATACAGGGTATTTGTAAAGCCTCACTATTATTTGTATGTAGAAGACATTTGAAAAATGAATTACATGACGTCATCATAAAATGTGCTCCACAGTCTACCGTGAAGCAATATGCAGCGAATGGCTATCGTCTGCTGGAGTAATTCTTTGCACTCTCAACAGAATGGTGTTATCAACGGAAGTTAGAATATTTCAAATGCGTGGTGCATACAAAGTGTAGTGATACTTCACAAACACCTTGTGTGTGTGTGTGTGTGCGTGCGTGCGTGAGTGCGTGCGTGCGTGCATATATAAGCTTGCAATAGGAACCTGTTGCAAGTATGTGAGGTGTTAGGGCCATCACATTTTGTAGGCACGAGGGCAATTAGGAAGAGATATCAATCGTCTCGTCCCGTAGCGAACACCGAGGACTGGTATGAAATCCATGTCCCTACCACACAGACACATTATCAACATCCTAATATAACATTTCAAATACATGCACGTTACTTTGCTGCTGCTTTTGTTGTTGTTGTAGTTGCTGTGTTTGCAGTTGCTACTATTGTTGTTGTTGTTGTTGTTGTTGCTGTTGTTATTTTGTTATCTTCCACTTGCGCCGTTAGACGCCGTGGGGAGAAGGTAATTGATGTTCCAGCGCCTGTTACTAGCGCCTTTCCTTCAATTTCCCCCATGAATCGTGAGCAGTATAGTCCAGGATCAGGTAAACTTCCCCAAATTTAGTGATGCGATTGATATCACACCGACCCATGTATCTCCCAGGCATTGTCTTAGTGCCCATTTTAGACTGGATCAACACAGGGAGCCTACGGAGGGTTCCAACTTATAACGACCCATTGTAGGTCAGCATGGCCGAATGGATAGGAACATCCGGTGTGCTGATGCCGAGGTAAGGGGTTCAACCCCTACACCGGACTGTTGGACTAAAATGTTGACCTATCTTCCTTGATTGGGGACGTTAATTACAAGAACCTCTGAAGTCTGAAGTTTGTTCGCCTGATGGCGAGGGACACTGGTAATAAGGAAAGCTAATCCACACACAAAATTCAGTTCAATGCTACTAGCAGTAGTGTGTACGGACTACGCTTGAGTTCAAAGCCAGCGAGCGTAAACTATAAATAAATACAAATAACCACCCAGCCTGCAAGTAAGCATGCTAACCATTTCGCCACCGCACTCCTTAACTGGTTTAGAAACCGTGGTTATATTTCGACTAGAGACTGACGCCGTATCTTCAAGACACTATGCTATATATAGCCAGTAATCTTCTTATTCTGTGTTCCTCTTTCGAGAAGTTGGGAAAGGGGAAGGGGGAGAGTGAGAGAGAGAGAGATAGAGAGAGAGAGAGAGAGAGAGAGAGAGGTCAGACTTAGGTCTGCACCTCAAAGGTCTGTTGTCTGACTTCAGCATGCTGTTGTGTACAGTTCTAGACATGTTCCATGCACGGTAAAATGCTCTATCTACCCGTGGATACGTTTCCTTGCCTAACAAATGTCCCAGGGCATCGACCTTACGGCCTACTCTTTACGATTTCTAACTGCCGTGGGATTTTTAACGTCCACAGATTGCGCACCGAATCGCCAGTTCTCCGCCCTTATCCGAGATGACTATGTGTCCGATCTCACTACCCAAGAAAACAGTCAGCTGCATATCCTTTACAGGACGAAGCAGTCAACCCCAGCATGTTTTGGCTATTGATGATCTCTTGGCAAGTTTACGTTCAGTAGTTTGCCATAGTTTTTTTGAACGACTAGCACTTAACCATTTTAATTTAAAAAAAAAAAAACCAACGCAATGTGGTCTGCTGCCAAATCGCCCTCAGCTGTGTTTTGACCGCTTTATGGGGGATTACGAACTGCGTCCGTTACCTCTTAGCCACGGAGCTGCCGACTACACATGAGATCACGAGAAAGTGTAATATTAGATAACCAACGGTTCTTGGACAACAATTACCTGCCCTATCCTGGAAACAAACCCGACACCTTCGAAGCCTGAGACGATCACCAAAACCTCTCAGCCACAGATTCCCCTTTAGCCCAAATAACAAATGCCAAGCAGGCTACCACTGACTGCCGTTCGTTACCAGGGATCCCATTTCGTACGCCTGGCTTGTCATTGATGACAAATTAGCTGTCAGAGATGACAGCGGCTGTAGTGAGCTGTTGAATGATATGTCAGTGTGAGTGACAGAGCGGTGATTACCTATCGCAGCATGCTGTAACAGCTATTTCGTTCCCAGTTTATCATCGCAGTGGAGCCGCTTTTGAGCTTGCCTTTAGGAATGGTGGTCATATGTTCATATCCGCTTATAGAACTTAGATTTCTGGTTTCAATGATCTAATCGTGCATACCCGGTTCCATTCATGGTGTGGGTTATATACATACATTTGTGAACACACTATAGCATCAAGAGCCTGTAGCAGTATGTGTGGACGACACTCAAGCTGAAAGCAAGCCGGTAAACATGATTTATAACACCGACTGTGTCTGCCGTCAGATAGGTATCTTTACAGACTTTACCAGTGACGAGATCCCAGGCACCGAAGTCCATGCTCAGTATCCACATTATTCTAACGAAGAATCAGATTTCTTGGGCTGGTCACTTGCATGCCATATCACAGGCTTGCTCAACGAAATTTTTACGGAGAGCTGCGCTTTGGTAAACGCTCCCAAGGCGACTAGAGGAAACGCTTTAAAGAAACTGAAGATTTCACTAAAAGCTTTTTTGAATTCATCACGACAACACCAAAGACCGAAATTCGCAACTTATATCAATACGCAAGGGTGTAGTCACTTGTGAAGCAAACAGGACTGCTAGAGCTGCGAAAAATTGGTGGACAAAAAAAAAAAACCACTGCAGGAGATCCTCCTGCTGGAATGTCAAGTTTTCTTTGCCCACATTGTCAAAGAATATTTCGAGCCAAAATAGGCCTTACTAGTCATCTTGGAACTCACGGCTCCAAACGTTCAATCCAATTGGTGCACTACCTCAGATTTAGGAGCGGTAAACCACCCCGTCCTCTTCACAGTATGTGCTTTGTGTCCATCAAGAATGATTGTATTGTCATCATCATTTTTGATGGACACAAAGCACATACTGTGAAGAGGACGGGGTGGTTTACCGCTCCTAAATCTGAGGTAGTGCACCGGCCGTCTAGCTTTCTCAGACAAGTGCGGTAAATCAAATACTCGCCACAGATAGCAGCCTCCCGTGACGAACGCTTGGCAATACCAAGCCCCCTGTTGTTAGCTTCATATCCTTTACAAGGTCGTGATATGTTTCTACTTGCTACCATCAACGATGGAGGTCAGCGTGTCTGAGACGTTTAACGTACTTAAACCTTCTCTTCTGGCGGCGGCATAGTGGAACCACCTACACTGGTCAGTTGAAAGTCTACTTTGACGTGCCGTTCAGGTAGTGGCAAACTGCTGACATAGAATTGACTAGAAAATCACTAACAACCAGTAGGAGTTGGGGAGGCGCGGTGACGTAGTGGTAAGCCGTTTGCCTGCCGTACCGGTGGTCTTGATTTCAATCTGTATAATAATAATCTTAACGGATTCTGTGTTGAAGGACTATATATCTCCATATGTGACCTACCATTTGGACAGCAGGAGGATATATCGCCATACTATGGTCTTGTTATTTGTTTTGTTTCGTCATGCCTTCCCTAATTTCAGTGCTCAGTGAACGGAAATTTAAATTATACTACTTTTTAAATAATTACAATCTCTATGCATGAAGCCCATTAACGGACACTCTCTCGCTCAGGAGCAGAAGATAAAAGTCCCAGGCAGAAGAAGAAGCAACAGAAGAAGAAGTAAAAGAGAAGGAAGAATACCAGAACGACAGCGAGCAAGACCAAGATTGGACATAGGCCAGGAGAAGAAATTACACTCTCTACCAAGATCGAGCTATCAACCCGTCCACAACACAAGGTACCAAAGACGACAAAGAAGATTCGAAGACCGATCACGACGGGGTAATATATGGAACCACAGGAGAGACGACTGGTAAAACTGCCTGAAAGAAACAACACCATAAGACGGAGCGAGTGTACAATTACGCCAGGCCTCAACTAGTGTGCGACTCTGTCCAGACATGTAAAACCACAAGGATAAAACGAACAAATGACAACAAATCAGCAACGAGGAAGCAGATATAAGCATCTCTATTTACGAAAGAAGAAGAACGAGATACACCATAAGGGCCCCGACTATAAATAACTATATCGATAAGTCGACCGTTGAACGCGGCCATTTGTCTCAAGAATTGGAATTGGAATGGAACTGTTTATACTCCACCTCGACACCCCAAGGTACAAAATGAACAAGATAAGATAAGATTAGATGAGAATACTTGCTCATTTGTTTGTGTAGCGTGTTTGATTCAATCCTACTTTTTGTTTAGCTCTGAGTCAGTTAATGATCTCAAAGGACAGCTAATATAATAAAAATTCTCTTAACTGTGGTACGTCACATTTACTTTATCTAATTATAACTGCCAGGTCAAAAATTAGTTTTAGTGGTCATGTATTGTTGATTATTGCACATTTTCCATGTGTTTATAATACAATTTGTTCCCTTGTTGTCGTTGTTGTCTAAGATTAGCTTCATAAGTGATGTATGAATGAAATAATGCATGAGAGCAGAGTTACTTGTAGAAGTCAGACGGGCCTGCATGCCAAATTTTTAACCCTTTGAAAACAAACTTGTTTCGTTCGTTCTATATCGGGACAGTTTACAAATATTTTTGTGTTTAATTGACATAGGCTCGCAGGTGGACTCACCATACCATTGCACCAGGAACAGTCTGTGAAGTAAAAAGTGCTTGGTGTGATTTCAAGGACATCAGCCACTTATAGTCTGTTTACTTTTCTCTGCCCCAATATAAAATTCCATATCTCAGTATGATTCCTCATTGACGTGAATAGGCCTTAGGTTCAAACCAGAATACTATCAGCGTTGCCAGTAGTTTGTTGTGCTCAATATTTAAATCTCAAATCCCGAAACAACCAAATACATTAATTTGATTACTGCTCGCTGGAATTTAGGTGGCCCAGTGTGCCTTGCCAGTGAGAAGACCTGATCGTTCGGGTCCACATCGATTGACGGACGTCAGTCGCGGCGATCGGGCAAATCTTGATCTAAAACCTACGATGGGTGACGTTGTAATATTCTGTTGTGATAATTTGGCCGTGTCCAGCGTGTGCCGCGTGGTCTAGTGTTTACACACCAGCTTCACACACCGATGATCCGGGGTTTGTTTCCAGATCCGGTCAAGGATATGCATTACTGACGAGCTCAAACGAGAGCGAAACTCGAGTCTAGTGCTTCCTCATTGACGTGGATAGGCCTTAGAATACCAGAATACGATTAGCGTTGCCACTAGTGGGTTGTGCTCAATATTTATATCTCAGTAACCAACTGAGGGAAAATGATGAGATTTAGCATATAACCGTATCATTATGTCCACCCAACAAAAACAAAAAACATATGTTCTGGAGATTGTACAGCAGATTTCAGAGTTTGTTTATATGCGGTATATAATTTACGGGTCAGAGATGAAGTGCATATTATTAGATGTATTACGTCTTCACACGGAAACATTAGCGTTGAATAGTTAATTTTCTCGTGGGACATTGGATTGGCCTTGTGACAAGAGCCTCGCATAGTGGAACGGGGCATTACTGTAAAACAAGTTTGTTAGCGAGAAATCACTAGTTTTTCACCAAAACATCAAAGAAATGTCGCCGCTTTCCATGATTTAAGTTGCTTTTGGACCTATCATAGACATATTCCTTGGGTGGGGGTATATATTAGACGGCAGGAAAAGTTGCATAACGATGCAACTGACAGTTTTCAAAATAATCAATCGAGATGAAGGCATTCATTTCTGGAAAGACTATAATGCCGATTGATCTATACAATTAGGGTTTAACCCCTTATGACGAATGCGTCTTAGGCATGTTTAAGGAGCCTTTACTTATAATAGGAGCTGGATGAGATTGTACCGTAATGCAAATGACATATCGTTTTTCCATAACACTAACCAACATACTGACTAATAAACAAAGATGTCATTTTAAACAAGAAAAAATGTGTTGAGATGCTGCTTAGAACCTGTACTATTGTATGGTTGTGGGACGTGGGCAATATGCAGGCAAGGTAGAAAACATCTATCGGCAGTGGAAATAGGGTTTCTAGGGGGAAATGCAAAAAATACCATGGACAGATTTTAAAAAAAACAATGAGCTAGACCTGTAAGAGGCAAATGAAAGCCGTAAACTGATTAGAGAAATTAAACGTAGACAGTCAAATTCTTTTGGCAAGTTATGAGAAGAAATAAACTAGAAAACTTAATGACAACAGGCAAGATTGAGAGCAAAAGAATAAAGGGAAGGCAGAGGAGTAGATGTCTGGATGGCTTGACCGCGTGGTATGGTCGAGCCAAGAACATAGAGCTGATACACGACTCTGGTGATCGCGTAAGATGGCGACACATGACTGCCCAGGCTGACTGGTATGGCACATAATGAATGAATCAACATTAAACCAGCACCGTGGCTTAATGACAGAGAAAGCGTTTCTCAATTCCCCGACACACAGAGTCCAGGGTTCGAAATCAAACGCAGACGATTTGGAAGCAGACCGCCTTGCGTTGATTTCGAGTTTGTGAGTCGGCCGTTCAGACATCAGTAACAAACTACTGACATTAAGTAAATTACAAAACTGTTGCATAATGCTGGGGTTGGTTGTGGCGTCCTGTAAGGGATATGCTTCTTCTTATAGTCAGTGTAGTGATGCGTTGATGATCATGTCTGTCCACGGCCTTCTGTTTCTTGTGCTATCAGTCATTTCTGAGAACGACGTTCCCTCATGCCATGATCTCAGACTGGCCAGTATCTTCTCTGTTGGTCTCCTCCTGACGCTCCTTTCCTACAGCCTTCCACTTGTAATGACATACACCAGCTTTCCCCTTCTCATGACATGCTTAAGGAATGTGGACTGTGTGGTCTACTGATGCGAGTAACCAGTTCTCTTTTAATCAACACTAAATCATACATTCCCCTCGAACCCAACTGGATGATACGCCTATGGACGTCAGGGCAGGAGTATTAGTCATTTCGTCTGACGTGGGCGTTGCATTGTTTTTTCTAGTTAGTGACTTGCTATCTACTAGTACAGACTAGTAGTCACGTGTCTGCTGTTAGCGTTACGTAACCAGGGTGGCATTTTAAGGCAACGCCGTTTCTGTTATCGTTTAGCTGACCTGGTCTCTGCGTTTGAAATATAAAGTAAATTAAAATAAAACAAACATCACAGTAACTTAATTTGCATGGTTTTGATTTGAGATAACGATGTTTCAATGCAAGGGAATATCTCTATATGTGTTCAGTCTCCTCGAAAAGATCACACGAGGAGAATCTCAACACAGCGCACAAATTACGTAGCTCATCTCATCTTTGTTTCTCTTTTACCTTGCGGTATCGAGGTGAAGGATAAACAGCCGGAGAGTGCCCGTTTATGGGCTTCATGTATCGAGATTCCCATGGACTCTGCTATTCCCTCTGTCCACCAATTACATGGCCGGCTTCTTCTTCTGCTTCCAGTTGGTCCGTACATCATTGCTGGTTCTGGTATACTGTTAGTTGGTAATCTATTTATTTGGCCGAACTATTTAACTTGTTTGTTTTCTTATGAAATCTAGCGCTGCTATAACCCCCAGTTTAGTCCTGATTGCTTCATTTCTGATGTTATCTCTTCTTTATACATTGAGTATTCTTCTCTAGAATCTCATTTCCGTTGTCATTTTTCTTTTCTCTTTTTCTGTCATTGTCCAGGTTTGGCATTGGTAGCATAGAGTGGGTAGGAAGTGTTGTTGAATGCTTTTTTTTTTAAAGTATCTATTGATGCGTGTTTGTTCTTTCGTATTTGTGCCATATGTCCGGTGAGTTGGTTTGCCTTATTGCATCTAGGTAGCGCCGGTGAGATTTCAACCGTGAATATCAGCCCTTCATTCCTGAGCTATCCCGTGAGCCCCCGACCATGACCTTCCCATATGATTTATTTCTGTCTCTACTTCTCTTCCCTGTATGTTTTTAGGTCTTCCTCTATTTCTGTTGCCCTGTTGGATCCTGACTAAGGCCTTTCTAGTTATACTTTTCTCAGGTTGTGTTAATGTCCTATCCGCGCCAGCGCCTTTTCTCGAGTTATTTGTATGCAAAGAACAAACTTGTATTTATGTTTAGGAGTAAGTATTAAAAAAATTTGTTTACTAAAGAACAAACACGTATCAACAGATACTAAAAAGCATTCAATAACACTTCATACCCACCCTATGCTAAGGGAGGCTGAGTGGTCTCGAAGTATGGTCTCCGCCTCGAGTGCTGGAGGTCCCGGGTTCAAGCCCCGGTGAGGGCCGGGATTTTTTTCACGTGGACTTCTAGTTAAAAAAAAATTGCCCCTGGTCTCTGGGTAGTGAGATCGGACGTCTGTGTGTATTGTTGCGCATGTAAACAATCCCTTGGCGGTTGGAAATCGAAAAAGAGTAGCTTAACAGCGCTGCCCAGGCAAAATTTCGAGTTAAAAATCTTCACAAAGTATTTCAGGATTCTCGCCGGTGCTACAGAGTTCGTGCAATGAGCTGAGTTTCTCGTGGCTCAGGCTTGAGTTAGGTGTAGAACGGAGCACATATGGATTACACCCGTGTGCCGTGATGTTGATCCGTCGACTCAACTAAACTAAACAAACTAAACTACATTTGTATGTGTCTTGTCCTCTCCATGGGCTCCACATTGGTGATTCTGTCATACCATTTTTAGTCCTTTCTTTAGCAGTCACCAAAATTAATGAACATTCATAATTAACTTGTAATCGTTTCAGTCATTCTCTGTATTTCTCATTCACGCAACAGAACTCATTTAACGTCTTAATTGAATATTCCAAGTTTAGTGCTAAGTTTCATTTCTTTTAACTCCCTCAAATGTCCTAGTGCTATTAAAGCTCCTCTTGATGTTTGTATTATTATTTTTTGATATCGTTATCTGTTCCCCCATCCTTACCTACGTAGCCGCCTGGGCTAGTTAGTTGCATATCCTTTACAGGACGTCGCAGACAACCTCAGCATTCTTAGGCTGCTTGATTTCTTGGCAAATTGACATTAGTTTGCTATTGCTATCTGAGCCACTGGCACTCGTACCATTTTATGAAAACCAACGCGAGGTGGTCTGCTGCCAAATCATCCGCAGCTGTGTTTCGAACGCTGTATGCGGTATGCGGGATTAAGAATTAAGTCCGTGGCCCCTTCTCCACAGAGCGGACTTTTCGCCTGAGTAGGTGTATTGTTTTTTATGTTATGTATTTGTTTATTTATTTATTTTGTTTTTGCATTCCCTCGATTGCAACTCAAGCGTAGTTTATACATGTGCTACAGCTCCGAGTGCGCTTGGGTGATTTTTGCATGTTGATTTGCTTTCCCTGTTACCTGGCACGATTCCGTCTCAGTGCGTCGGCTTGTTTCTTTTCTGTCCAGGATACTTTCATCGTTCTTCTCAAATATCGCATCTCTATTTTTTTTTTTTTTCCTGTTTCTTGACTATTTCATTATTTTACCGTTTCATTACGTTACTGTATCATTACTTTACTGTTTCATTCATTCATTCATTCATTCATTCATTCATTCATTCATTCATTCATTCATTCATTCATTCATTCATTCATTCATTCATTCATTCAGTAGCAGAACCTTTGCAGAACCTCGCTCCCATAACAACCTTTCTGAAAACTTCTCGATCACAAGCAAGATGTCTCGCGTCCGATACACCCATCTGGAGATCATCCGCCACATCCTGTATCCATCTTCTCTTTGGCCTTCCTCTTCCTCTCTTCCCGGGCATATACCCTTCCATTATTGTTCTCTTCAAACTTTCATGACGTTTCAAGTGACCAAAATATTTCAATTTTCTTTATTTCATCTTCTTTAATAGTCAACCCTCTTCAATATTCAGCTCTTGAAGTATGGATGCATTTGTTCTTTTCTTTACCCAAGATATTCTTAGAACCCGTCTATAACATTTATATTGAAAAGCATTTATGCGCTGTTCAGCTTGTTTAGTAAGTGCCCCGGTCTCACAGGCGTATGTTGCAATGGGAAAGATGCATGCTTTTAAAAATCTAATTTTTGTAGTTCTGTCTGTCCCATTCCATAATTTATTCAGCTGTTTTAGTCTTTGAAGAGCAGTTGATAGTCATCGTTTAATTTCTTTCATTGTGTTACCATTGTTGGTAATCAATGACTTAAGATATTCGAAAGTGTCCACCACCTCCAATCTTTCCCCATTAACATATATTTCTGTCTCCAATGTAGTTTTTTCTGTATGCATTGTCTTAGTTTTTGCTTATTAAGATATGTTACGATTTTCACTATTTCTTTGGGTTGAGGCTATTAGGTTTTCTATACCATTCTGTGATGTGAATAGTAATACTGTATCATCAGCATATCGAATGTCTGGTATTTCATGACCACCGATATTTAGAGCATCATATTGCTCCATGGTTATGTCATCTCTTACATTTCTCATTATATTTTCGGCGTACAGGTTAAACAAATAGGGTGACAGCACGCAGCCCTGACGGACTCCTTGCTTGTTGTCAAACCATTCTGATGTCTCGCCATCAATTCTAACCGTTGCGTTTTGGTCTAGATAGAGCATTTTTATGAGTTGTACTACATGTGATGGAAAGCCCATATTCCTCATGATTTCCCAAAGTTTCTGATGTCGTACACAGTCAAATAATTCACAAAACATGAGAATATGTTTACATTAAATTCTCTGCACGTCTATCTTATTAAACGCATGTTGAGTATGTGATCTCTTGTTCCTCTTCCGTGTCTAAATCTAGCTCGAACCATGTTAATCTCTTCTTACATTTTCTTACGAAGTCTTTCCATAATGATTTGTAATAGAATTTTACTTGCATGACTTATTAGGGCAACAGTTCTATAGTTGGTGCATAATTTCAGGTTGCCCTTTTTTGGTATTGGAATGAAGATAGTTCTCTTCCAATCTTTTGGCCATATACCATATTTCCATATCTTTTTACATAATGCGTGATAGATTTGTATGCATTCTTCTCCTCCCGCTTTAATTAGTCTTTATTCGGCTGATATCTTTGTTCGGCTGATATCTCATCACATCCTGGTGATTTACTATTCTTCAGGTTCTTTATTGCCCATGCAATTTCATCTAATGAGGGTTAAAGTTCTGTCTTTACTGTCATTGCTTCATGTGTGTGTATCATTCATATCCTCAGAGGCATTCATTATCACACATTCCACTGCAGTATTCCTGCCATCTAGAATTTGTCTAGATTCTGTTAAGATATTTCCCAACTTGTCACAGATAACATTTAATTGAGGTTGAACATTTCTTGTCAATAACTTCATTTCTTTGAACATTTCGTAATCTCTTCTATTCCTATGATATTGCTCTATTTTAATACAACAGTTGGTTTGTGTCCTTTCTTGTGTTCTTTCTTATTTCTTATTATTACTTTACTGTTTCATTATTTTACTGCAACGTATGGTAGTCGACAGTACTACCTGCTTTCTGTTACTGCCGAATGTTGGGCGACACACACCAAACCCGACACCCCATATTGTGCCAACGGTTTCGGGTGCGGAGCAGAATTGGCAGGGTACAAATCTTATCCATGGTGCGAGGAAATGCAGCATAAAGACTAAATGCCAGGCCCTAAGCTTTGGTCGGCAACTGATCTAGAATGGAAGCTCCAACAGGCGGGGAGTTAAGAGCATTGCTTTGCTGATCCGGCAGCTACCGCAGCTTGTCTTGTTCCAGGCGTATTGGTGTTACCTTTCCCCTGGAGTAAACTAGGCAGGCAGTGAGAGGAATCATGCTGCATGAGCAACACGTTCTGCCGACTCTCCTCCATAAATCCATATCTGACTGCGTGCACACCTTCGGCTCCACATTTTATTATTGGGCACCTTTCACAACTGAACTTCTGCGCCGCCTTCCTAACAACGAAGGACGTGTAACGGTTTAGCAACGTGTCATATCTAGACTTTTTCTGTTTCTGTTTTAATTTTATTACATGTTCTATGTTCATGTTTTTCTTTAGATCTGTTTGCGTTGTTCCTGATCATTATAATCGTAACGTTGATTTGTTGTGTCGTAGTCTAAGTTATTTATTTTAAAAAATATAATCTCTCTCTCTCTCTCTCTCTCTCTCTCTCTCTCTCTCTCTCTCTCTCTCTCTCTCTCTCTCTCTCTCTCTCTCTCTCTCTCTCTCTCTCTCTCTCTCATATAATATATACATACCAGAATATATACATATTTTCCTTATACATTGACAAGAATATATACACATTTCCTTATATATTGACCAGAATAGATAAACACTTTTCTTATATATTGACCAAAATATATACACATTTTCCTTATATATTGACCAAAATATATGCACATTTTCCTTACAGATTTAACTGATTCAGTGTCGAAGGATAATATATCGCCAAATGTGACCTCCCACTTGGACAGAATGGCGATACGTAGCTAGAATAATGTCATCGTGCTATTTGTTTCGTTTCGTGGTATCTTTCACAATTTTAATGCTCAGTGAAACAAAAACTGTAATTGTAACACAGAAAATGCTCGCATGTTGGCAGAAGCAATCGCCATTAATTTACAGTCGCCAATTTTGTGCAAACAGAAAGGCATGCTAGTCAGTTCAAAATGTGGTAGATAATTCAAATTACTGTGGATATGTGTACTGTATGTTTCAACTTGAAGGATGTATCTAATTACTTTAGTTTATGTTGCGTGATTTTTGCAGTATATACCCGACGAGATGCCGCGAAATATACCAGACAATAAATCGTACAATCTATTGTTTGTATCTTCGTTATTCAAATTCACTACGGGAAAACACTGTCTTGGATTATAACACGTGTTCATTTGATTGTGCACTATGTTTTAGTCCGAACCTACTTTTTTGTTTTGTTCGACTGTGAATCAGTTGCCGTCCGTGGGATTTCCCTCCGAGGTTCTTGTGTGTGAACTCGGGCCTACCTGTTCCGGGGGTGTAACAGCTTGTGAGCCGGCAGGAAAAGATTGCTGAGCTGGCGATGTTGATGAGGGGCTAAGGCGATCGACCCGCTCATGTTGTGGCGACGGTTGCTGAGTTGGCCAGTACGGCGGATTTCCAGCAGTATGTTGTATACAGGATGTACGGGCTGTGTTGTAGGTTGGCATGTTGGATTGTGTTGTTGGATTGGTTGAACTTGTGTTTTCTGTTGTTGAATTGGCCAGTGAAGCGTTATTAAGCCGTGATATTGTAGGCTTATATGCATCGCTGTAATACGTGTACAACATTGGAATCTACGAAATAATTTGTTTTCTTTAAATCTTCGTTAATATACTGGACACGTCTCCGTGACGAAGTGGTCAAGCCGTCTGCCTCACGCTCCGAAGGTTGTGGGTTCGATTCCGAGCTACGTGTTTAGTTTCAAGAGTGCATGTTTTCTTGGAGACACTTGGGGGTCGTCGATGGAGCTACGGAGTTCGTGCTTTGTGCGAGGCTTTCGGCAGGCCACCCTGCAGAAAGAGACCGAGCTATATGGGTTTAAACCCGGTGCAATAAAGTCGATCCTTAAGACATTTAAGACTATCAAGACTTGTGTATACTGGATACAGCATTACGGCCCGATGTGTTTGTGTGTTTGGTAATTGACCTGTGCTGGTTTAACTGATTAAGTGCCATGGGATGATTAATCGTCTTAAGTGACTTCCCCGTTTCTGCCATGGGCTTATACACAGTAGTTTTCCTTATTCAACCCCCTTTAATTTGATATATAATACAACATATCTGCCATCATATTAACACCTTTAAAGTCATAAATGTGACACACCACAACTTCCCATTTTCCACCATTCATCTTTCTTTGGTCCAAATCTACTTTTTCGTTGGCTCTGAATCTGTTAAAATAAAATTCTGAGACCTATTGTGCTATCTCAGTGGTTAGATACGAGTTATGTCCGTATTCTACAATTGTGGGTTGATGTGGATGATTGGCCTGGCTAATGAATACAGGGGTGTATAGTTTAGTTGCCGGCTTCCTGGCCTAGAGGTTAGCGACTTTTCTCCGTAATCTCGTATACTCTCGTAGGTAACGTGGCGACGGTGAGAATCAGCAGTGGTTCGAATCGCGTCGGTAACTTACGGGAAATGTGAGCCGGCCGCTCAGAAAGCAATGGCAAACTACTGAGCGTAATCTTGCCAAGAAATGAACAATCAGCTGATAGATGCTGATGTTGACAGCGATGTCCTGTAAGGATATGCAAAAAAAAAAAAAAAAAAGTTTAGTTGGTCATTCGTGGAAGTGTACTTCTTCCTGCAGAGGGGCGCTTGGTCATTTGGAGGTGACAGGTTCGAATCTGATTAGTAACTATAGCTTTTAATTTTTATATTGTCTAGTCCATCCTCTAGTCTCTACTCCCTTCTGCTACTTCTATGAGCGCTAAACATTGCATGTGTGTTTATTTATGGACAATACACATCGCTGGTCCCTGTAACGTGTCCCGTATATTTTATTGAGCGGTTATGTTTTCTAAATTTATGTTAGTGATTCATTGTGTTTCTGATGGCCGTTAAGTTTGTTGTATGTCGTTTATAGGCCGTTGTAGTCAACTCCAGCATTTATTGGCTGTTTTTGATTTACTAGAGCATTTAACGCTCAGGAATTTGCCATTCAGGTCTTAGTCAGATATGACTGAGCTACCGTATGACAGTAGACGGTACTACCCGCTTTCTGTTAGCGCCGAATATCTAAATCCTCTGGAGGTTGTCAGTGAAATATCTAAACTTCCCGAGGGTGTCAATGAAATATCTAAAACCTCCGGAGGTTGCCTGTGAAATATCTAAAACCTGTGTAGGTTGTCAGTGAAATATCTAAATCCTCTGTAGGTTGTCAGTGAAATATCTAAAACCTCTGTAGGTTGTCAGTGAAATATCTAAACCTTCCTGAGGTTGTCAGTGAAATATCTAAATTATCTGTAGGTTGTCAGTGAAATATCTAAAACGTCTGTAGATTGTCAGTGAACTATCTAAACCTTCCTGAGATTGTCATTGATATATCTATAACATCTGGAGGTTGTCAGTGAAATATATAAAACGTATGTAAAATATCAGACATCTTTACCTCCAATTTCTAACAACATTCCTTGTGCAGGGATGTGCAAACTGGAATAGCTTTAATTATATGCTTCTATTTAAATAATATTTCATATTTTTAATGAGGTTATATAAGTATGGCAATTCACCCAGCGTGTCATTGAAAATCGTTGTACGTGCCACGCTTCGCGCGCCTGCCGTAGGTTGCCGACACCTAGTCTAATCCATATTTTCTTTTAGAAATTATATTTGTGTGTGTGTAAACCATTGAATATTTAGCCAGCCTGTTTAAATACTGTCATGTTTCATTGTCCCCTGGCACAGACTGACATCAACCCCCGTGGTTCCATAGCTCAGTTCGTAAAGCAGTGGTATTTGAGACTCTGTACTCGCATGCTGAACTTTGGCCTGTAATCCACATCTTAGTTTTTTTCTCTGTTATGCAATATTTTCTTATTTATGCTACTTGTGGTTTGCCGTAGGCTGTTCCTGATTCTGTAAAAACTTCCTTTTCTTGAAACTTGATCATTGGCTGGGAATTATTTCTTGCTGAGCTTTCATATCATGTTGCCTTCTTTAACTATATCGTGGTTTGTCTTATTTATTCTTTGCTTGATAATTACTTTATTGACTGGCTTGCGTTTTCCTGTGGTTCTGTTCTCTATAAGTTACACGTCCTTTACGAGATGTAGCAGTCAACCCCAGAATTTGTTGGCTGTTCATGATTCCTGGGCAAGTTCACGCTCAGTAGTTTGCCATTGCTTTTTGAACGACCGGTGCCCATATCATTTCCTAGAAAACCAACGTAAGGCGGTCTGCGGCCATATCGCCCACAGTTGTGTTTCGAACGCGGTATGCGGGATTACGAACTGCGTCCGTAAAGCCATATATTTGGTTATTTACAAAACATGGTTGTTCTCATTCATTCTATCCGCTATTTAATTGCCGGTCTATCCGTCTGCCTGTCTGTCTGGCCTATCTATCTATCAATTTATCTGTATGTCTATCTATATATCCGTCTATCTGTCTGTTCATGTCGCCCACCTACTTACCTTCCAGTCTGTCTGTCATCTTTGTCTGTCTGTCTGTCTGTCTGTCCTCGGTCCGTCTGTCCTCTGTCTCTGTCTATCTGTCGGTCTGTCCTCTGTCTGCCTGCCTGTCTGTCTGTCTGTCTCTGTCTGTCTGTCTGCGTTGCCTGTCTGACTGCGTTGCTTGCGTGTCTGCTTACCTGTCTTTTTGTCTACCTACCGACCTATTTACTCATCTGTTTGTCTGTCTTTATGTCTGTCTGTCTGCCTGGGCATCTGGATGTATTCAGCTCGTTTGCCTAATCGACTGTCTTATCTAACTTACCCCAGCTCTCTATCATTATTTCGCCTGTCAAATGCCCGCCCGCCTCGCTGTCTATCTGTCTGTCTCTGTCTCGGTATCTACCCTGTATCCTCCAATAGCCCATTGTTACAGCAGACATGCCCACGGCCTTATTCGTGTTCTGTCCCTTCTCCAGACAATCCTGCCCTTCTGTTGTTGTCATGTAGCTGTCAGGGGTGTTGTGTCTCTACTTTCGTCTCGCACAATTTGTCCAGAACCAGATATGCGCAGTGGACAGCCTTCTTCTTCTTCTTTCACCTTTATTTCCCAGTGGGGCATAGTCGAAAGACGAATGTCTATCGCCCTTCAAAGACTAACACAACTGAATAAATAATAAATTATGGAGTGGGACAGATATAACTACAAAAATTTGATTTTTAAGAGCATACACCTTTTCCGTTGCAACACACGCCTGTGAGACCTGGATAATTACTAAACCAGCTGAACAGCATATACATGCCTTTGAATATAAATGTTGTAGACAAGTTCTAAGAATATCTTGGATACAGAAAAGAATAAATGAATCAATACTTCAAGAACTGAATACTGAAGAAGGTTGGCTATTAAAGACGATAAACAAAGAAAATTGAAATATTTTGGTCACTTGAAACGTCTCGAAAGTTTGGAGAGAACAATAATGGAGGGGTATATGCCTGGAAAGAGAGGAAGAGGAAGGCCAAAGAGAAGATGGGTGCAGGATGTGGCGGATGATCTCCAGATGGGTGTATTGAACGCGGGACATCTTGCTTATGATCGAGAAGTTTTCCGGAAAATTGTTATGGGAGCGAGGTTCTGCAAAGTACAGGCTACTGAATGAATGAAGGTTGTTATGGGAGCGATGTTCTGCAAAGGACATGCTACTGAATGAATCAAGGTTGTTATGGGAGCGAGGTTCTGTAAAGGACATGCTATTTGAATGAATGAAGGTTGTTATGGGAGAGAGGTTCTGCAAAGGACATGCTATTTGAATGAATGAAGGTTGTTATGGGAGAGAGGTTCTGCAAAGGACATGCTACTGAATGAATCAAGGTTGCTATGGGAGCGAGGTTCTGTAAAGGACATGCTACTGAATGAATCAAGGTTGTTATGGGAGCGAGGTTCTGTAAAGGACATGATACTGAATGAATGAAGGTTTTTACGGAGCGAGGTTCTGTAAAGGACATGCTACTGAATGAATCAAGGTTGCTATGGGAGCGAGGTTCTGTAAAGGACATGCTACTGAATGAATCAAGGTTGTTATGGGAGCGAGGTTCTGTAAAGGACATGATACTGAATGAATGAAGGTTTTTACGGAGCGAGGTTCTGTAAAGGACATGCTACTGAATGAATGAAGGATGTTATGGGAGCGAGATTCTGTAAAGGACATGCTACTGAATGAGTGAAGGTTGTTATGGGAGCGAGATTCTGTAAAGGACATGCTACTGAATGAGTGAAGGTTGTTATGGGAGCAAGGTTCTGTAAAGGACATGCTACTGAGTGAATGGGACATAGTCCTGAAACCATCTTACTCCAAGCCCTCCAATCTCTAGCTATCCCATGCAAATCTGTCCATGTCTGGGACATAGTCCTGAAACCATCTTACTCCAAGCTCTCCAATCTCTAGCTATCCCATGCAAATCTGTCCATGCCTGGGACATAGTCCTGAAACCATCTTACTCCAAGCCCTCCAATCTCTAGCTATCCCATGCAAATCTGTCCATGTCTGGGACATAGTCCTGAAACCATCTTACTCCAAGCCCTCCAATCTCTAGCTATCCCATGCAAATCTGTCCATGTCTGGGACATAGTCATGAAACCATCTTACTCCAAGCCCTCCAATCTCTAGCTATCCCATGCAAATCTGTCCATGTCTGGGACATAGTCCTGAAACCATCTTACTCCAAACTCTCCAATCTCTAGCTATCCCATGCTGTTTCCATGTCATCCACATATTATTCATTTCTGTTCCTTATTTTATTCTCTTCTCCGTTTGTTTTCATTTTCATGTCTTACTGTTTCTTTAGCCCTGTGGATTCCTAACCAAAACCTGTCTAGTTATACTATTCTCAGGTTTTCTCAACGTAAGTCCTATCCAGTACCAGTGTCTTGTCTTCACCACTTGGTTCATGATATTTGCCTAGTTCTTGTGATTTCTTGGCAAGTTTACTTTCCTTAGCCTGCCATTGCTTTCTGAACGACCGGCACTCATACATTTATATGAAAACCAACATAATGCGGTCTGCTTCCAAATCGTCTGCAGCTGTGTTTCGAACGCGGTATGCGGGATTACAAATTGTATTCTTAACCACCTTCGCCACAACGTAATAGAAATGTAGCCTTATATAGGGAAAACGCTAGTCATAAGAGGCGATTTCAAACTTCCGAGAGACTTTTAAGTTCCACAATTTGCACCTAGGGGACTTTCTGACCACATAATCTTTTGACCAATATGTGCTGACCATACTGGTCACGTTACCTTGTGACCAATGTATAACGTGCACACGATCTTTTGATCAACTTGTACTGTGCACATGATGTTTTCACCAGCCTGTTCTGATCACATTACCTTTTGATCAATTTCTTGTGACCACATCACCTTTTGACCAGAATATATAGACCACATGGCCTTTTGACCAGAATATACTGACCACATCGTCTTTTTACTAGAATAATCAGACCACATGGCCTTTTGACCAGCATAATATTGACCACATCACCTTGCGACCGTCATGCACTAACCAAATCACCTTTTGACCAACTTAATATTGACCACATCATCTTTTGACCAACCACACACTGACCACATCATCTTTTGACCAACCTCATACTGACCATATCATCTTTTGACCAACCGCACACTGACAACATCGCTTTTTGACCAATCTCATAATTACCACATCACATTTTGATCAACCTCATACTGCCCACATCACCTTTTGAAAGTTAGTTGCATTTCCTTTACAGGAAGTAGCAGCCAACCCCATCATTTTTTAGCTGTTTATGATCTCTTAGCAAGTTTACGTTCAGTAGTGTGCCGTTGCCTTCTGAACGACCGGCACCCATACCATTTATAAAAACCCCAACGTAAGGCGGTCTGCTGGCAAATCACCTGCAGCTGTGTTTCGAATGCAGTTTGCCGGATTACGAACTGCGTCTGTAATTCCTTCGCCACGGCTAATCTCACAATGGCAACATCACCTTTTGACCAGAATATGCTGACATCACACATCACCTTTTGACCAGAATATGCTGACATCACGCATCACCTTTTGACCTGAATATGCTGACATCACACATCAGCTTTTGACCAGATTATGCTGACATCACACATCATCTTTTGACCAGAATATGCTGACATCACACATCACCTTTTGACCAGAATATGCTGACATCACACATCACCTTTTGACCAGAATATGCTGACATCACACATCAGCTTTTGACCAGACTATGCTGACATCATACATCATCTTTTGACCAGAATATGCTGACATCACACATCAGCTTTTGACCAGATTATGCCGACATCACACATCACATTTTGACCAGAATATGCTGATATCACACATAACCTCTTGACCAGAATATGCTGACATCACATATCACCTTTTGACCAGAATATGCTGACATCACACATCACCTTTTGACCAGATTATGCTGACATCACACATCACCTTTTGACCAGATTATGCTGACATCACACATCACCTTTTGACCAGAATATGTTGACATCACACATCACCTTTTGACCAGCCTCATATGACCACATCCCCGTTTTTCCAGCCTAAACCGACACGCCACCCGATGACCACTCTGCATTGATCACATCACCTTTTAACCACCTTGATTGTGACCACATCACCTGTTGAGCATTGTTTGCTCTATATTCTTACTTTGCCACGTTGGCATGGCAACAGGGCCATGTACTGTTTACCGTGTGTCAACTTTATTATTACCTACGTATGAAGAACCGAGCGTATGTAAACATAATTGTGGAGTTTCCTGGCGTTCATTTACTGGCGGTCAGATAATGGACACCTGTGAGCCTTGACCACTCCAGAAATCTAAGACTGAAATTACCAGGTGTTTGTAAAGTCTCACTACACACTGTATGTAGAACAATTTTTTTTTAAATGAAGTACATGATGTCATCAAAAAATGTGCTCCACAGCCCATTGTGAAGCAATATGCAGCAACTGGCTGTCGTCTGCTGGAGTAATTCTTTGCCCTCCAAACAAAATGGTGTTAGCAACGGAAGAAATAATTGTTTTCAAATGTTTTCTACATACAAAGTGTAGTCAGACTTTACAATACCCGGTATACTAAAACTATACGTTTATAGCCATCCACTAGTAAGTGAATGTTGGTAGTATATTTGTAATCGTTTTCAATAATCTCATTATTTCTGATCGATACAATAGTGCTGATTTAACAACAGAGTTGAATATTTTAAGTTGTATGCGTGTACTTGCTGGTGCGTTCTGTTGGGTTCTTTGTACTGCTGTCTGTTCCGCTCTTCACAAGGGACAGAGAGGAGCATTTTGTGTGATATTTACTGGCACAGGAACGGAGCATTATTGGATGACCCTTTGCTGTGAAGTTGGAACCGCGACTAACGACTAGCTAACAACATTCTAAGTTTGGTGTTAAGTAGAATACTTTTGACTTCCAGCAAAGTGACGTATGCCATCATGTCTCTGCACAGATCTCACCTCTTGGTGTTCTGGATCAGTTTACCTGATATTCTTCCGTGGCAACGTCTAGTGCGTCCTCTAATCACTGATTCTTTTCTCTACTTCCATGAGTGCCAAACAATACACGTGTCTTTATTTATGAACTGTAAGAAGACGTTACATTGGGAACGTTTAAAAGTATAACCCGGACAAAACGAAAAGAAACAATAGATACAATTTACCAGCCACGAGATCGTGTCTTTTATCTGGAATGTTTGTAAACATCAACCTCTCAATTTGGCCGTGTCATAAGGGTTACAATTTATTTGTCTTTCCAATTTCTGTGATAACTTTCTCAGGAAGAAACATATACAGTCATGATTGTGGTTTTCCGGTGTCAGACATCGGGGGTCATGGGATTGTTTACCTAGATTTGACCTTAATACTGGATAAACAAACCCGGAGCAATTTGGAACCGAGATTTGGCTAGTAAGGTTAATTTATGCCGCGTGCACCGGAAGCTGCGCGCATGTTATGAACTCAATATCGGTAATTGAAAGCTGTGTCGATTGTATATTGGATGTTGCGTGTGCTTTGCGTGGCGTACCGATCAACCCCAACTACATGTTGATTGACTAAGTATGTTTAGGCTCAGTGGGTTGCCATTGGAGGTGAGAAGAAGAAACAGAAATGAAGAATATGAGAAGAACAAGGACAAAGCTGCATGGGATAGCTAAAGATGTGAGTTCTAGGAGTGAGTTGGTTGAGGGGTTTTACCGCAGTGTTGGATAGAGGGCAAACGATGAATGAGTCGAGTCAAGAATCCACACCATAGCACTCGGGGCATTCCAATACGTGCGGGCAGAAGAAGAAGAAGGTTGCTCATTGCTTTCTGAAAAAAGCAGTCATAAAGGAGAAGAAGGTTGCCCATTGCTTTCTGAAATAGAAGTCAAAACAGGAGAAGAAGGTTGCCAATTGCTTTCTGAAATAGAAGTCAAACAGGAGAAGAAGGTTGCCCATTGCTTTCTGAAATAGAAGTCAAACAGGAGAAGAAGTTTGCCCATTGCTTTCTGAAATAGAAGTCAAACAGAAGAAGAAGGTTGCCCATTGCTTTCTGAAATAGAAGTCAAACGGGAGAAGAAGGTTGTCCATTTTTTTTCTGAAATAGAAGTCAAACAGGAGAAGAAGGTTGCACACTGCTTTCTGAAATAGAAGTCAAAAAGGAGAGGAAGGTTGCCCATTGCTTTCTGAAATAGAAGTCAAACAGGAGAAGGTTTCCCATTGCTTTCTGAAATAGAAGTCAAAAAGGAGAAGAATGTTGCCCATTGCTTTCTGAACGAGAAATCAATGTTGAAGCCCAACTGACCTGCGCAGGGAATGATTGGAAGTAGATTTGATGAATCCATCTGGCTCTCGGTTGGAGTTTGTCAACATTGTAAAGCTTTGTGTGGCGGAGATGTTAAACCGCCTATCTCGTGCTGAGAAAGTCGTCCGTTCGTTTTCGGTCTGCGTCATTCGGGTCACGAGTGGAGGTTTTTCTGTAACGCTGGGAGTCGTCGCCGGAACTACGGAGTTCGTCCTATGCAACACTTTCGGCAGACGGTTAGCTACTGTGCAGAGAGCGATCGAGCTGTATGGGATCAAATCCGGTGCAATGAAGTCGATCATCTTGACCTTTCACATCAGTTTTGTTGACAATAATGAAATACTTGAATAAAGCCCGCGGAGGAAACACGACCTACCGGGGTCAAACCCAAGCCTGTGTACTGTGCTGAATCATGTTGACCTGGTCTCATCGTGATTGGCCTCACCGCAGATCTTAAGTTCCGGTGCCGGTCTTACACGTGCGATAAATTTCTGAGCTTGGAGAGGGGACTGGAAGCTCTCAGGGCCGTGCCGTGCGATACAGAGAGGCGGCCCGCTCAGGCGGCACCGTAAAGGGGCTTCATGGGGGGGGGGTGTCATTGTTAAAGAAAACAACATGAAAGGGGCGGTATTTCGAAGACTTGCATCATGCTGAGACAATCCACCGCACGGTACTGGAAGCTCTGCAACAGAATCTATCAACTTGCAGCTTTTCCTCAGCTATTCTAAAGGACTGTCTAATTCAGTGGTTCTCAACCTTTTTTGGTTCATGCACCCCTTCACCATATGTTCAGAATGTTATTCCCCCCTGTAGTATTTTCTCCCTATAAATTATCTCTTCCACGCCCCCGCCCCTACACAGTATACTTAAAAATGAAAGTTAAATTTAATAACACAAACTAGAACAAGTCTAGACGTCTACATAAAACGTAATTTGTGGGTCTACATACGTTATAAAACAAATTTCAGAAGGGCGAGAAGTACAGAGCCGTAAAGTACGGAGGGAAAAGCAGTATAAAGTAATCGGTTCTAGTATTAACGCGATCTTGAAATAATCTTAATCCCCCCCCCCCCCCACCACCCCAGAAACCCTCAACTTCCCCCCCCACCCCGGGGTGGATACCCCACCGGTTGAGAACAACTGGTCTAATTCGTTCTTCTGCCTTTGCATGGTATTCTTGACGTTTCCCAAGGAAAACGCATTTCTGCTGGAAACGGATGTTTCCCGACTCATCTGCTTATTCTCCAGGTCTGACATGCGCCCCACAGTGTACGCTTGCCTGTAGGGATTTAGAATGATAAGTTAAAGTGAGTTGCATTTCCTTTACAGGATGTCGTAGTTAACCCCATCATTTTTTACAGTAATGTATAAATTATCTATCACATCTTGAATCCATCCCTGGTTTGGTCTTACTCTTCTCCGCTTCCCTCCATAATTATCTTGTCCAGACACTTATGTCTTTTTATATGCCAAAAATATTTCATTTCTCCCAATTTGAGTAGTCGTAGCAACCATTATTCTTCTGTATAGAGTTCTTGTGAACAATAGATGTGTTATTGATCCTGCGGTATAAACAAAAACGGGTATATTAAACGTGTGGGTGCTAACATCTACATGGATACAGAAACACGCCAGTGAACAGTTATACAAATAGGGAATATGGAAATAGACTTAATACTAAATTAGTTCAAATGTAATGTTAATTTGCATTTACGGAATGTGTTCCGTAGTGTCGAGTGGGCGAGATGTGAATATTTGTTTCGTCGTGTAGAGAATTGATTTTTTGGCGTTGTCATATCAGTCTTACTGTCGAGAATTGATTTGATTCGTAGAGATTGGGTTCGTCGATGCGAGATTTGATTTGTGTTTTATAGACTTTATTGATATTGTAGAGATTTGAATCATACTGAGGAGAATTGATTGTATTTTATTGCGATTGTTCGCATATGTGATAGTGTTACTTCTTTGTGAACTCGTGATGACCTGAAATGTGAATGGAGCTTAATTATATGTGATACAGAAGAACAAACTCAAGAAAGAATGTGAGATTTTGTATTTGAACGCGGTGATCTTTTAAAATTATGAGACTAGAGACTAATATGCCAGTTAGCATGTGTGCATGGCGCCTGACAATCGTAATATTTTCATATTGAAGATTTTAGCATGCCAGGACTGTTGGGCGAGGTATCATCTCATAAGTTTGGCCACGATATAACAACAAGCATCACAAGTTTGGCTTTGCCTGCCAGCGTGGAGCTGGAAAGAAGCAGCGACATGCCGTCTGACTGCATTGACAAGCCAAACGCCGTGATCTTTGCTAGAAGCCTTGTTGAACGCACTTCATCATTAAGTTTAGAAAAGTCATCTTGTCAGGCGGGAATACCTGAAAGTAAGGCACTTTTACAAGAATTGGCTTCTGATTTCAGTACAGGCTGGGAGGTTCTCGACGATCCAGGGTTTGGATGTGATCAGAAATCTGAGAATTCTGCAGACTGCCATGAAGACTTATCCCTTGAGAATAAGCATGAGGGTCCTATGTTGTTAGTGAGCAAGGATGTGGTGTACAGTACATCATCTGAGGAAACCTTTAACTGTGGTGTTGGTTGTAATAAAACTGCCATTGATTCTGTGGATGGTTCAGCATGTTCGAGAGCCAGTGACGGTGTTTTTTCGGACATGATTATCAAACCTGGTTGCGGAAATGCTGAAGACGGACGGAATGATGATGGTGGGGGTGATAATTGTAACCGTAATAGGGATATTATAACTGTTTCAGACAGTGTAGGATTAACTAGTTGTATCAACATAGACTATAACGGCAGTCAGTGTAATGTTTGTCAAAGGGACTCATCTGTTGACATAAGGGTGCCTTTAATTCTTGACCATGAGGTTCCAGGCTCGGGACTAAGCGAAATTGTTGCAAATGAAGTGAGTTTAGGGCTGGCAAACAGCGAGAATGAAACTGTCTTCTGTAGTTCTGGAAGCATTGTTGAGCAGTCGTGTGGAAAAGATCTAATTTCCAATGGAGAGTCGTCAGTTACCGATATCAATCGCGAGGGTCCGGCGCCAGAAGATATGAGTGCCTCTAACGAGGCTCATTTGTCAGAAAACAGCACACAGCGTCAGCGATCACTGGAGCCTGATACTGGGCAGACTAAACAGTGTTTGGTGAAGTCTAGAAGCAGCCGGCACTTACAGAGATCCAAATCCTACCCACACATGGCCCAGCGCGCTCTTTTCACGCCAATTCGTCCTAGTCCTGAACAGTCTGGACTCTTTACTTCCATGGAAGCGAATCATGTAGCAGATGCACAGCTCCATGGATCATCAGTGGAAGAAGATGCCAGACATGATGATCCTGCCAACGATTGTGGCTCTCTAGAGGCCACCGGTAAAAGGCACACAAGACAACAACTGTCCAACCCTCCTGTTGCCAGAGTTAACCCTCAAGCGAATCTAAATCCTCCACACGCCCAGCAACATTATTCACAACAAGATCAGCTGAAAGATCATGCTCAGCATCATCATTTATATTGCCAGCATCTGTTTGCTCTCCAGCCGGGCTACTTCCTTCATGACGCTGGTTCTTCTTGCCAACAAGCTTTTATTCCTGTTGTGTTTCTGACAGATCCCCTAGGCGGATATTATGTAACTCCAGACTACATGCATGATTCCTTGTTGCCTGCATCTCAAGGACATGAACATGCACAGCAGTATCCACTCTCAGTTTCTGAAAATCAGAGTAGAACTTCTAGTCAGTCAAGAAGCCCACAGGACAAACAATCTCATCATGAACTACCAGCCAGACCCCTCGCTAGTCAGCAGTTGCATCATGTGATACCAGCCAGATCCCAAGCTAGTCAGCATGTCCAAGGAAGCAGTCATCACGAATATCGTAGGCCTTCCAAAAGAGTTCAGTGTCAGAACATTGATTCTAACACCTCGCGTGGCAGCACGCATGACAATATAAATAAACATATCTCTAGTCAGTCATTTTACAAGCGGAAGCACAAGACACCCCTGCTTCCAGATCCATTAATTCCAAAGTTTTCAGAACTGGCTTCTTTGGCAGCAAATTCTCGCCAGACCTCAAGTTCCTTGATGCCTCACCCTTCCGCACAGGAATACCAGCCACAGCCTTATTACTGTCAACCCTTCAACAGCACTGCATCGATCTTGCAGATGAACCCTGCTGTTTCTTCCGTCTTTCTTCAGCAAGTGCCTTTTACCGCCAGCAATTTCACACCCGCAGGGGAGGACACAGCATCACCTCAGCCGCCAGCCTGCAACTTGACAATAACCTACCAGCTTTCAGGCCCCCCAGACGGCTCCATCTCAAGAAATGTTGACAGTTCTGGGTCATCTGATGTGGATTATGCTATGAACCAATCAGGTTTAGATGTACAGGTACCGCAGTTGTGTCCAGAGGAAACTTTTGCATTGCCTGCCACTGCAGCAAAGTCACCACCCATGCCTCAAAACGACAACCACCACGACCCCGATTTGACTCCAAATGGCACACCGCACACGGAACTTTCGGGACATCAGTATTCCCATGGAATGGTTTATATCCCTGATGGCTCAGGATCATACATAGCCGTTGATGCAGCCAACATCCAAGCCCACTTAGAATCCATGGCATACCAAGGATATCAACAAGAGGAACATAGACCCTATTTGTTAACAAGCTCTACTTCTCATGTGATACCGACCGAAGACATGGCGCAAGAGTTGCAGACAGAGGCAGTGGATACGGAAAACAGTGAGTCCATTAGATATATCTGCAGCATGTCTTCAACTGTGCGTGTCTTCCTCATGCTTGTCTTCCTTCACCTCATTTCACTGTATCATTCTTGTTCTGTTTTATCCAACATTTAAGTGAGAATGATTTCGTTTCGCTTGGTTGGTTTAACTGACTGGAAGTCAGCTGCCTGCACTAGTAAAGTCAGTAATGTAAAGGACCCCCTTTTCACTGTAGGAAGCATGTTGGGTTTATAAGTAACTAAGTAAAAAAAACCATTTACACCCCTATAGGCGCATTGGGCATATGGCAACTCAGCTCAACTCTTAGGTGGAAATTAATGAATTTAGGGCGATTGGTGAACCACTTTAAGTGGGATGTAATAAACTAAGATTCATAGGCATGGAAGAAGAGGGGGAGGAAGAGGCGACGAAGAAGCGGATGGTAGGATGAGGGAAGGAAAAAATTACTTTTCTCTGTTCTGCATATGTTGGTCACTCCTGCAACAAAAGTTTAGCTGTCATTTTACCAGTTCCACAGTTACAATCTTCAGTATCTCGTATCTTTAGTTGATGAAACATGTGGCATTTCAGATTATTGTCTTTGTGTGGAGTCAGAAGATCGTTGCTTGTTCTTTTCGTTGGAGTTGTTAAAATGCATCGCCTTTCTCTGTCTTTCTTCCAATTTGACTATAAATTGCATTTAGAAATTTAAAGTTGCAATTTTGCCATCACATTGTGCTTTACCCTATCCTTCATTAAGTATGAAAAAAGCAAGTGTGCTTGATATATATATATATATATATATATATATATATATATATATATATATATATATATATATATATATATATATATATATATATATATATATTCCGACAGGCGGACAGTTAGAGCATTGCTTTGCTGATACGGCAGCTTCTGCAGCTTATCTTCTTCCAGACGCATTGGTGTCACCTTTCTTCTGGAGTAAACTAGATAAGCCTAGAGAGGGATCATGCTGCATGGGCAACACATGGTCTCTAAATTCAGCCCAGGCTTTGTGTTATAGAGAGGTATAACTCCATGTTACAAACTATCGGCTGTAAAGACGGCATGGTGCCAATCAGTCATATATATATATAAACAGTGGTACCTCGGGTTACGAACGCCCCAGGTTACGAACAATTCAGGTTACGAACAACTTCGAAAATGTTATGTCTCGGGTAACGAACAGTGCCTCGGGTTACGAACGAAGGTGAGAGAGAGAGAGAGAGAGAGAGAGAGAGAGAGAGAGAGAGAGAGAGAGAGAGAGAGAGAGAGAGCAAGGTGTAACGTTGGAGACAAACGATCGTATACAGTACAAATGGTACTACAGATGAGCTTGTGGATCGTCAGAATTAACAGCTTAAGACATTAAAGGAGGATCAGTCGCCCGATGATGAGGAGTCAGCGACCGTTTCAACTGCCAGGATTAAATAAATTTGCAGCAAGTGAACAGATGTCGAAGACTTCATTGTGGACCATCATCCAAACAAACTTGTTGCTAACAGGGCAGTAAACCTGATTAATGATAACACGATGGCACACTTCAGAAAGATTCTCCAGCAAAGGAAGCGACACATTTCCCTTGATAGTTTCTTGGTGCAGAAAGATTCCCAGTCGGCTACCAAGAAACAGCGACAAGATACTCCTGAAACTAATTATTCAGAATAACAAAGAAAGTGACAAATTTCCCATTATCGTTTTCTTGGTAATAAAGATAGACTAAATCTTATTTTTTTTTTTAATTTTAAATTTTACATTTAATTCATTTGGCTGTTTTCTTTCTCTTTATTTATTACGTGCAGTACACGTATTCTTTGCGTTTTGTCAGGTAAACGACCGGATGTTAATTAAAAAAGAACGACTTTTTCATCTTGAAACGGATTGTCTTTATTTCATTGATTTCAATGTTTCGGGTTACGAACGTTTCGGGTTACGAACAGAGTTCTGGAACAAATTAAGTTCGTAACCCGAAGTACCACTGTATATGTATATGTATGTATATATATATATATATATATATATATATATATATATATATATATATATATATATATATATATATATATATATATATATATATATATATATATATATTCCCCGACTGGGAATCACAAATACTGAAGTATTGGAAAGATCAGGTTGTGTGACAGTTTATTCCATGCTCAGTCTTCGTAGACTTAGATGGATAGGACATCTTAGGAGGATGGATGATGGTAGAATACCAAAGGATATCTTTTTTGGTGAATTACAGATGGGTAAGAGATCTCAGGGTCGGCCTCTACTACGATACAAAGATGTGTGTAAGCGGGACATGATTGATACAGGCATTGATAATGCACATTGGGAGCAAGTCGCCGCTGAACGTGTTGCATGGAGGGCAAATATCAGAAATGGAATAAAGTCAAAGGAGAAAATTATTGCAGAAAAGTCACACACCAAGCGTTTGAGACGTAAGATGGTGCATGATGGTGGAAATGACCACGTGTTCACATGCACCCACTGTGAACGGACATTTACAGCGCAAATTGGCCTTATCAGTCACACTCGCTACCGCCATAGTTAAAAGTTATTATGCCTTTTTAATGCACAAACTATCGTCTGTCAAGACGGCAAGGTACCAATGAGTATATATATATATATATATATATATATATATATATATATATATATATATATATATATATATATATATATATATATATATATATATATATATGGTTCATTTCAAAATGTAAAGAAGCAGTCATTAGGAAAAAGAATGCCAGACAGCTATGGCTAAATGACATCAACAACATCCAAAAGGAAGAGCAATATAGAAATGAATGTGAAGAGGCTACAAAAATAGTTCGACAGCAGAAGCGAGATTATATGAGTAATATAATCAAAGATATGGAAACTAATCACCAGAAAAACGAATCCAGAAAGTTTTTTAAAGAACTGAAGTCAATGAAAAGACCACCAAGACAACACATATGGTTTAAAAGACAAAAATGGGAATATGATAAATACCAATGAGGAAATGTGCAACACATGGAAAGAATACCTTGTTGAATTACTAAATTGTGAAGCTCCAAGTAACACTTTCCCACAGGAAGAGGTTCTAACGTGTGAACCACAAATTGAAGAACCTGCATTTGAAGAAATCCTATATGTAATCACACGACTCAAAAACAATAAGGCAACTGAGGCTTATGGAAATGCTGCTGAATTTATAAAGGCGGGTGGCCATGCATTACATCTAAAGCTATACGAACTAATAATAAAAATCTGGAGGTCTGAAGAATTACCCCATGACTGGAAAGAGTCATTATTGATACCTATCTTTAAGAAAGGAGACAAGTTCCAGTGTGAAAATTATAGAGGAATATCACTACTGTCTATAAGCTATAAGATACTATCCGCAGTATTACTAAATAGACTAAAACCATATTCAGAATACATATTAGGTGACTACCAGGCGGGTTTTAGACAAAACAGATCAACAATAGATCAGATATTTATCTTACGACAAATAGCCGAGAAAAATTGGGTATATAAAAGAGATCTCCATAACATTTTTGTGGATTTTAAAAAGGCTTATGATAGTGTCCATAGGAATAGTCTATGGAATGCTATGCGGGAATTTGGAATACCAAGGAAGTTAATCAACATGACCAGACTATGCATGGAAGATACTTATAATATAGTAACATATAAAGGCAGGAAATCAGACCCTTTCCAAATAACATCTGGCTTGAGACAGGGTGATGCACTATCGCCGCTACTCTTAAATCTGGCTCTAGAGTAAGGAGGGTAAAGGAGGAATGTGATATTGGAGGAACATCCAAGCTGCTTGGTTATGCAGATGATATAGATATAGTTAGTTAGTTAGTCGCGGTTCCAACTTCACGGCAACGGGTCGTCCCCATATTGCTCCGTTTCTGTGCCAGTGAATATCACAAAATGCTCTTCACTGCCCCATGTGAACATTGGAATAGACAGGAGTGTCGGCAAGCCAACAGCCCGCACAGGTACACTGTGCATAATGCCGCCGCCAGAATGTCAACACAAAAGTCCTCCACGAAAAATACAGTTCATCGTCGATGAAAACGGCAGTCACCAGAAAGACTTCATTGACCGGGGTTTTATCCCATATGGCTCGGTCACTTTCTGCAGGGCGACCCACCGAAAGCGCGAACTCCGTAGGGTCTCCTGAAAAATGCACTCGTGAACCGAAAAGGCAAACCAGTCAATCCAGGAACAGCCGGCCGTCATCGTTCCGAACATGCAGTTCACGCAAAAAACAACCGCGGACAGATGCAAAAGTATTCCACGTGAAATTCACAGCTCAGTGTCGCGCCACGCACTCACTCAGTAGCAGGGCGACGGAACCATAGCCTCCTTAGTCGCCTCTTACGTCGTGCATGGTAGGCAACAGTGTTACTATTCTTTGCTCCCCCGTATGGGCCCCGGCAACACACGGACGTTGACACACGGGATATAGATATTATAGGGGGAAATGAACAAAAGACATTGGAAATATTGACTCAAAGGAAAAAGCCCAACAGATGGCACTGGTTATCAACCAAGATCAGACAGAATATATGGTAATTTCAAGAGAAGGAATGGCTAAAAACTCTGGCCACATACAAATAGATAATATGACCATTAAAAGAACGGAAACATACAAATACCTGGGTACAATCTTCAACTGCTCCAACATCTTAAGGGAGGAAATACAAACTAGAATCAATTCTGGAAATAAGATATACTATGCACTACAACATCTACTAAAATCAAAGGCGCTATCTCGTAACACCAAGATCACAATATACAAAACACTGATCAGACCTGTTGTGCTGTGTATGGCTCTGAAACCTGGAGTACAACGAAAGGAGACGAAGCCTTGCTACAAACCTTTGAGAACAAAGTTTTAAGACGCATCTTTGGACCCATTAGGGATACACAAAGTGGAGAGTGGAAAAGAAGAAGTAACAAAGACATTTATGATCTGTTTAAGTCCCCGCTAATCACTGGTATCATGAAGGCTAATAGACTACAATGGCTGGGGCATATAGAAAGAATGGAAGATAATAGGAAAACAAAACTCGCTTACACTCAGGAAATAAATGATCGTAGACCTCAAGGTAGACCAAGAAGACGGTGGAGAGATAATATACATACAGACCTACAAGCACTTGGAATCAACGACTGGCAGGAGAAGGTCAACCAGACAGACGAATGGAGACGGATTGTATCTGCAGCAAAGAACCTCAATGGCTCGGAACGCTGAAGAAGAAGAAGAATATATATATATATATATATATATATATATATATATATATATATATATATATATATATATATATATATATATATATCAACTATCCCCCATACTGAAAATCCAAACATACGTATGTCCGCAAAAGGACAGATAATAAATAGCATTCTGACGCCAACTCTATGCTACCAATATCAAACTTGGACATTATCCAAATCACGATTGCGTAACATCAATACCTGTGAGATGAGATGCTTGTGTACAGCTTCCAACTTAACAATCCGAGACATAATGAGAAATGTATGTTATGAGACAGACAGTGGGATCAACTCCCTGTGCCACATATATCGAAAGACTAGAGATCAAATTGTTTTGCCATCTCGTTAGAATGCAACACCATCAACTACCCAACATCAAAGAAGATCTGCTACGAGACCAAGAGGACGCCCGAGGATAAACTGGATTAACGACATCAAAGACATTGTACAACCACACGGAATGACACTATCTAGTGCCATCGGTCTTGCTCTGGAGCGCCAATTAATCCTCCCCACGACGCTTAACGGCAAAAGTGGAAGATGATGATGTATTAAGTACACTCATAGAGTATACTTCCTAATTTTCGCTTTCAAATTATGCGCTCCTGTTCCTTTTTGTTATCTGTGTGTGTTTTCGCTTTATCTACATTAACTTGCACTCTCCTGGGGCGTTCACTGTGTGAGTATGAAACGAACAGTTTTATCTCGCGATAACATTTTCTGGTCTACACTGAGTCCCAGTCTGAGCCTTGTCTTTTGAAGTGGAGGAAATAGGTTTCGTCTTGCTTTGTTGACTGCTTTTGTGGTTGGCTGGCTAGTTGGTTAGTAGGGTGATTTGTTTGCTGGTTGGCTAGTCGGTGGGTTGACTGGTTGGTCATTTGACTGGTTAGTTGGTTGATTGGTTGGTTCGTTGGTTGAATGGTTGGTTTTTTGTTTGGCTGGCTAGTTGGTTGGTTTGCTGGTGACTGGTCACTTGGTTGGTTGGTTTACTGGTTGGTCAGCTGACTGGTTGGTTGGCTGATTACCTAGTTTGTTTGTTTGTTGGTTGAATGGTTGGTGGTTGGTTGGTGGTTGGTTGGTTGAATTGTTCTATTTTTGTTTGGCTGGCTGGCTAGTTGGTTGGTTGGTTGATTTGCTGGTTGATTAGTCGGTGCCATGACGGTACGCGCCACCAAAAGGAAAAAGGTGTTTTCCCAGATGGACACTAAAGTGGACAAACAAAAGGAGAAACCAATGGGAACGTAAAAACGTCATAGAATAACAACGGGAGACGCTGTGACACCAAGACACCAAGGCACTTGTGTTTTCTGAGAGCTCCGTATGGAATAAGATCTGGACGAAGCAAATGGTTGTGAAGATTCGGCAAGTGAACAGCGAAAGGAGAGGAATGATCTGTTGATAGGAATTCATACAATGAGAAAGACCGGGCCAAGATCAACCTAGACTATTTTTCGGAAAAGGACGACTCAATGATGAATTGGCAAAAACTGAGCGTCAAGGTTAACAGAGTGGAATCGGGAACTGATTAGAAGATGGATAAATAAACTCGACAGTTTTTATCTTTAGATTGGTTAATCCCATGTTGATTCTGCAGTGCATTAATAAATGCCTGAACTGGTAACACGACTGCCGTCAGTTCTTTTGTGTTGAATTCAGGATTTGAGGTGAGACATTTTACATTGTTAATTGTTTGTTAACGAGCATTAAGGCAGTCGGTTGGTTGACAGGTTGGTCAGCTGACTGGTTGGTTGGCCGATTGTCTAGTTTGATTGTTGGTTGGTTGTATGGTTGTTGTTGTTTTTTTTTTTTGACTGGCTGGCTGGCTAGTTGGTTGGCTGGCTGATTTGTTGGCTGACTGACTGGTTGGTTGGTTGGCTGGTCGGTTAACTAGCTGACTGGTTGGTTTTCATGCTGGTTGGTTGGCTGTTTAGTTTGCATGCTGGTTGGTTGGCTAGTTGGTTGGTTTTCTGCTTGGTTGTTGGCTATGGTTGGTTGATTGATTTGACCGGTGGTTTGGTTGGTTTGCCTTCTGGTTGGTAGGTTAGCTGGCTGGCTATCTGGTTGGTTGGATGGTTGGTTGGCTTTCTGGTTGGTTGGCTAGTTGGATGATTGATTTGACCGGTGGGTTGGTTGACTGGTTGGTTTGCTAGCTGGTTGGTTTGCTGGCTGGTTGACTGCCTAGTTGGTTGGTTTTCTGCTTGGTTGATTGATTTGACCGATGGGTTGGCCGGTTGTTGGCTCTGGTTGGTTGATTGATTTGACCTGTGGGTTCATTGGTTGGTTTGCTTGCTGGTTGGTTGGCTGGTTGGTAGGTTTGCTGGCTGGTTGGCTGGCTTGAAGATCCCTAAAAGACTCAGTTCTAACTCCCAATGCCGCTTCGTTGACAGTCAGGTCTCTCGAACCCTGAACAGGGTTTGCACTTCTCGGAATGAGGCTGGGGTAGAGACTTTCCTGCTAACCTGTATCCGAAGTGTCTTCTACTACCATCGCAGATCTTCTACTTTGTTCGTTTCAATAAATTGTCTCATCTGGCGTGTTGTGTCTTGTTTAAATTTCAGTGTAGTATGTGATCTTCTTTTTCTTTCTTTCTTTCTTTCTTTCTTTCTTTCTTTCTTTCTTGAAAAATGGCGGCCGCCGGTTGCTAAACTACCTGGGTTTGCAGTATGCAGTAATATGTGGCTGCTGGTTTACTAATGACTGCCGCTTCCATCAACGATGAACTGTTTTATTTTTGGTGGCCATTTGTGTTGGCATTTTGGCAGCGGCATTATGCATAGTATACCTGTGCGGACTGGTGGTTTGTCAAGTCCTGTCTGTTCCACTTTCCACATAGGACAGTGAGGAGTATTTTGTGATATTCACTGGCACAGGAATGAAGCATGGTCGCCAACATGGCGGTTAGGCATTGAACCGTTAAGGTCTGTGGCGTGTTTAAGCTTGTAGCTACGGTTTGCAATCGCATTTTCCTCATGTTTGACTGGTAGTACATGGTTCCGTCGCCCTGCTACTGAGTGCGTGGGCGACACTGAAATTCGCGTGGAATGCTTTTACATCTGTCCTGTACAGTGACCAGCATGTTCGGAACAATGGCTACCGGCTGTTGCTGAATTGGCTGATTTGCCTTCTCGGTTCACGAGTGCACTTTCAGGAGACTCTTTTGAGTCGGCGCTGAAGCTACGGAGTTCGTGCTTTATGCGACACTTTCGGCGGGTCGCCTTGTGGTAAAAGACCGAGCCGTGTGAGAAAACCCGGGTCAGTGAGGTCTTTCTGGTGACCTCACCTCCATCGACGATGAACTGTGGTTTTCGTGGATGAATTTTGTGTTGGCATTCTGGCGGCGGCATTATGCACAGTGTACCTGTACGAGCTGTTGGATAGCCGAGACTCCTGTCTATTCCACTTTTCACATTGGAAGTGGGGAGCATTTTGTGTGATATTCACTGGCACAGGAATGGAGCATAATGGGGACGACCCGTTGCCGTGAAGTTGGAACCTCGACTGACTGACTGACTAACAGGAGTGAAGCATGATGAGGGAAACCCTACACCGTGAAGTTGGAACCGCGACTAACTGAATAATTTTCTTTCTTTCTTTCTTTTCTTTCTTTCTTTCTTTCTTTCTTTCTTTCTTTCTTTCTTTCTTTCTTTCTTTCTTTCTTTCTTTCTTTCTTTCTTTCTTTCTTTCTTTCTTTCTTCTTCTTTTTCGCCTTCTTCCGTTCTCTTAAAATGTGTCTATATCTGAAATGCTGTCTCTTGTGTAAACTTCAATGTTTTGTTTAGTTCACTCATTGCGCAATAGAATTTATCCTCCACTATTGTTTTTCTAGACCAGAAGATTTACTTTGACATATTGAATTGGGGCCAGACTTGGAGTATGTGATCTCCTGTCTGCGACGCCAATCCACATATTCACATGGTTGATTTGCCAATCTGAAATTGTGTAGACATGTAGCTGTGCAGTCGATCGATCATATCCCGTATGATGCGCAGAATAATTATCTGTTCTGGTCTGTCCATAAACTATTCTTCTCTTGATTATGTGGTTGTTTCGGGATTTGAAATTTAAATATTGAGCACAACCCACTACTGGCAACGCCGATCGCATTCTGGTATGAACCTAAGGCCTATCCACGTCAATATGGAAGCACTATACTCGAGTTTCGCCCTCGTTTGAGCTCGTCAGTAGTGCATATCCCTGACCGGATCCGGAAACAGTCCCGGATCACGCGTGTGAAGCGGGTGTGTAACCACGCGGCACACACTGGACACACCAAATTATCACAACAGAACATCACAACGCTACCCATCGTAGGCTATGCTCAAGATTGCCCAATCGCCGCGACCGACGTCCGTCAATCGATGGGACCCGAACGATCAGGACTTCTCACTGGCAAGGAACACCAGGCCTCCTAAATCCAGTGAGCAATAATAACTTGATTATGTGGTTGTTTCGGGATTTGAAATTTAAATATTGAGCACAACCCACTACTGGCAACGCCGATCGCATTCTGGTATGAACCTAAGGCCTATCCACGTCAATATGGAAGCACCATACTCGAGTTTCGCCCTCGTTTGAGCTCGTCAGTAGTGCATATCCCTGACCGGATCCGGAAACAGTCCCGGATCACGCGTGTGAAGCGGGTGTGTAACCACGCGGCACACACTGGACACACCAAATTATCACAACAGAACATCACAACGCTACCCATCGTAGGCTATGCTCAAGATTGCCCAATCGCCGCGACCGACGTCCGTCAATCGATGGGACCCGAACGATCAGGACTTCTCACTGGCAAGGAACTTCTCTTCTTTCTTCTTCTCCTCTTCTTCTCTTCTTTCGTTCGCTTGAAATTAACGTCTATGTTTGCAATTGTGTCTCTTGTCTGAACTTTATTGTCTTTTTTAGTTTACTCAGTGGCCTATGAAGTTTATTTTCTAGTGGTGTTTCTGTAAGACAAAATTGTTTGCCCATGATTTGGTAACAGCCTTATGCTGTTTAAACTAATGAACGTAATAATGAACGTAAACTTGCCAAGAGATCACAACAGCAACAAATGCTGGTGTTGGCTGCTACGTCCTGTAAATGATATACAACTAACTTTTTAACTTAATGCTGTTGGTAGAGCAATGGCTAAACGCTGGCTAAACAGTCCGTAGTCATGAGCTCGGATCCGTATCGTGGCGGAGTTTTCAAATTGACCTGGTCTACCATATCGACCGGTCTCAAATGGATACCAGAAAAAGACTATGGAAGTTAAGGCGGTTTGTTTGATACCAGCTACTGAGTGCGTTTGGTCTATAACAATACAATTTTAGCTCTGTATGTCCAGTTATTTATTTGGCATTTTGCGCTAGTGTGATTTAGATAATGTCCAAGTTTGACGTTGGTAGCATAGGGTTGGTGTGAACAAGCTATTTATTTTCTGTCGTTTCGCGGACATAGGTATATTTGGACGTTTCAACATGGGTGACAGTTGATATATATAAGCGCGCTTGCTTTTTGACATGCGGAATGGATAGGGTGAAAAACAATGCGATGGCAAAATTGCATTTTAAATTTGAAACGCAGTGTGTAGCAAAAGGGAGTTTATAGTAACAGGAATGTTTTTCTGTTTTTCTTGTTTAAATTACGAGAGTGGTGTGACTTCGTGTTTTGGTTGACAATTTCCGAACAATCCCAAAGATTGGGAAATAAATGCCCAGGTATAGATTGACACACATAGCTAGGAAAGAAAGCACGTAAAGATTCGAGAATACACTAGAAAATATACACATTTAAAGCTGTAGACACAACGGTATTCGAAACTTCTATCTTCAGTATAACGCCAGCTGAAGGATTAAAATTGGTACGAGGAACTGCCTTGGGAAATAAATGCTGCCAGCGTGGTACTGCCCAGATTCAGCCACCCAGTGTAGGTTGGTAGTTAGACTTGTGGGCAGTGGCGTGCAGAGGGGGGTGCAGGGGGTGCGACGGTCCCGGGCATCCAGCCGGCAGGGGGGCATCCAGTTAGGGAGAGGAGGCAGCACAGTGCAGTCGGAGGGGAGGAGGAATGAATAAAGTAAAGAACAATTTAGGGGCATCCAATCAAAGGGTTGGGCCCGGGCATCAAAGAACCTCTGCACGCCACTGCTTGTGGGTGTAGCACCGTGTGCTCAATGCGGCTTAATGCGTGTTGGCTGTTCCTTGACTCTACTCTACTCTACTTTACTTTACTCTACTCTACTCTACTCTACTCTACTCTACTCTACTCTACTCTACTCTACTCTACTCTACTCTACTCCACTTTTTACTTTTACCTTTACTTTACTTTACTTTACTTTACTTTACTTTACTTTACTTTACTTTACTTTACTTTACTTCACTTCACTTCACTTAAGTTTAGTCGATGGATCAACATCACGGCACACGGGTGTAACCCATACGTGCTCCGTTCCCATCCTCTGATCTGAGTCTGGAGAAACTCAGCGCAGTACACGAACTCCGTAGGACCGTAGCAGGATCCTTAAATACTTTGGGTAGATTTTTAACTCGAAATTTTGCCCGGGCAGCGCCGTTAGGCTACTCTTTTTCGATCTTTAACTGCCAAGGGATATTACTATACACACGGGCGTCCGATCTCACTACCCAGCGACCAGGGGAAATGTTATTACCAGAAGTCCACGAGAAAAAAATCCCGGTCCTCACCGGGGCTTGAACCCGGGACCTCCAGCACTCGAGGCGGACACCATACCTCGAGACCACACAGCCCCCCACTTGACTTTACTTTACTTTACTTCTGTCCTGATTATGCGTGCCAATCATTCCGCGTGAATGTTTTTTTTTTAATGTTTTTGTTTTTCGCTCGCTGGCTTTTAACTCGAGCGTAGTCCTTACACGCGCTACTGCTACTAGCAGTTGCCACTACTGGGCAATGCACTGGACTGATGTTTGCGTGTGGATTAGCTTTCCCTATTGCCAGTGTCCTTCTCCATCAGGCGAATCCACTCCGACTTCTGAGGTACTTGTAATGTACGCCCCCGAAGAACGAGAAGCCAACATTTTAGTCCAGTTGACCAGTGTAGTTTAATCCGCTACCTCCTTATCAGCGCACCGTGAGATTAAGAGCGAGCGCTCGTATCCATTCCATTCGGCCATACTGACCGCAATTTCTCGTGTTATTCCTATGACCTCATGGGCAACTCTACAAATGAAACGAAAGTTTATGCAGATGTGGGCGTGGCAAGCCAGCGCATGTGTTTACGTTTTGAATCCAAAAAAAAAAAAAATTACCACTGATTCTTTTCCGCGAGTCCCATTCCCCTTATTGTGATTCATAAATTGCCAAGCTTTGGCGGTTTTATTGTTTTCACAAAACTTTCATATCCATAGCGATACACCCCCGTGGAACAGCGGTGAACGAGAAGGGAGGTCTACCAGAAAGCGATTTAACTCGTATTCATCTAACTTATGAACAAATTAGGAAGAACTTGGAAGCAACAACGATATGGTTCCTGAGACGAATGTTACGAATTCCTTGGACTGCCAAAGTAACTAACAACTAATGCCTGAAAGAGTGTAATGAAACTAGAACATTATATTCAACAATGAGAAAGAGACAAACAGTTTTTTTGGTCAAGTGATGAGAAGAGAGGCACCGGAGAACATCGTGACGACTGGAAACATCGAGGGGAAGAGAATCAGAGGCCGACCAAGAGAAATGTTACTTGATGTACTGAGATGATGGCACATAGGAATATCATCAGCAGAGTAGATCCAGTAAAGCAAAGACCGAGATCTGTGGAGAGACATGAACGCCTACGCCAGCTGGCATGGCACTTCATGATGATGATGATGACGTCCTGATAATAAATATTCCCCGCCAGGAGAGTTTTTGGTGCAAGTGTGAACGTAATCAGACGTACATCGGCAGCTGTTGGTGAAGACGGCGCTTGTAAACAAGCATTCCGCGACTGCTGCGCGACAGTAATTGCATTGACGGTGGTGTTGTGGCGCGGAGTTCTGTATGTTCCCAGGGGTGTCATATTCATCATAGACAGAAGTATCAATTGGGGAACCCTTTGAGGTCGGTAAGCGGGCGCTTTACCAAAGCTGATAGGGATCTCCGGTGATAATGTCATAATCACGGTCAGGCGAAGGTTTGATTCGATTCCTAGGCTCATCGCCTGTTAAGTGAGGGAAAGATTCAATCAATCAATCAGGTGCCGTCTCCACAATGAAGGTTGACTGCAATGGATCTTCACCACTGTATGTCATTCGCCTTGATTGTACATTCTGTCAGATTGATCTACCCGGGAAGGCTAATCCGGTCAACAAACGCCCGCAGAAGTCGGAGTGTCGGCCTAACGACGCAAGAACGCAGCTCTGCTGTAAACAGACACAACGCAGTCACGTCCGAAAAACGCTCCGGATGAAAGCATAAGAAGAAGATTGATGTTCGTCTATGTGTTTATGTTATCGTCCCACTTGTATCGTTGTCTATCTCTTGCTCGCTTGCCCTCAACCTTGCCCTCCAGTATGATTTTTATATGAGTAGTGTGTCTTTTAAAGTGGCCGAAATATTTCACTTGCCTCTTTTTTATTTCTTTCATCAACTCTCTTTTCACTCCCAGTTTTTCTAGAACCGCTGTATTTGATTGTTTTTATTTCCATGAAATACGACATATTCTTCTGTATATCCACATCTCCCGGGATTCATTCGACTTTCTAGTTACTTTTCAATGTCCAGGTTTCCGCGCCATACAGCAGCCTTGAATATCCGTAACATGTGGTAATTCTAATGTTTAATGCACTGTTAATCTCTCTAGATGTTAATACTGATTTATATCTATCTGTCTATCATTTTGAAATCAAAAATCCCAAATCCGGTCTCGTTCAACCTGCCTCCTCATCTTTGAGAAGTTGAGATCCGTAGCTGTGTGGACTGTTAGTCCTGATTCCAACTGGTTTTATTGGTTCCGCTCTGGTTGTCGGATAAGGTTGGTTTCTGTGCTGCCCGGTAATTTCCTTATTGTTTTATGTTGGTCCTGATGAAGACCGTTCTTTAGTCGGACCTACTAGGTTCCTCAGTCTTTCCTTTGTTGGTTTCTTTCTCTATTAGCCCAAAGTGCTGGTTGTTTATTGTGTTGTCCTCACCGGGACTGGTCCCGGTCATGTCCAGTCCTCATAAAGCCTCGATGTTTGCAAAGGCTGAGAACGCATGATCACTGATGCTGCTGAAAGTATTTATGGCAAGGAAAAGATTGGCCACTTAGAACTCCGTGTATGCAGGCCTACAAAATGTGATTACTCTATCACATGACAAGCCCGTATCATTATACTGCTTCGGGACAATTTAGTGTACGACAGCTCATACACAAATTCACAAGTACGGATTGGCACTCATAGAAGTAGAAGGAAGCAGTAGGACTTATAGGACACACTCATCATTATCATCATGTGCTGTGCCGATAAGCATGGACGGTCATGTTTCACCATCTCACATAATCACCAGTCATGGATCAGCTCTGTGTCCTTGTCTCGACCATGTCATGTGGCTAAGATATCCAGGTATTTACTTCTCTGCCTTCGCCTTGTTCTTTTCCCGTCAACCTTGCCAGTTGTCACCAAATTCTCCAATTTATTTCTTCTCATAACGTGACCAAAAACAGCGTGACTGTGTATGTCTAATTTCTCTAATCAGTTTACGGTTTTCATTTACTTCTTGTCGTACTTGGTCATTGCTTTTTCTGTCTGCCCATGGTATTCTTTGCATTTTCCTCAGAAATCACATCTCCACAGCTATCAGATGTTTTCAGCTTTTCTGCTCATTGTCCACGCTTCACATCCATACAAAAGCGCAGGTTCTATGTAGCACCTCAATACTTTTTTTTTTCGCTGCAATTGACATCTTTTTATTGGTCAGTATGTTTTCCATCTGGCAAAAGGCTACATTCACCATGGCGATTCTAGAGGACACACTAGACAACATAAAATATTGAAAGCTGTAATTACCATTCGAACCTGTCATCGACAAATGACGAGAGTGTATGTGTGAGTTATTGAGTGGGTGTTGTGTAAATGGTGTAAGCATGCATGCAAGTATTATGTATGTATGTACTTATGCATGTGTGTCATTCTTTATGTTCACAACAGTTATTTGACAATGTTTTTCCCCCTATGTGAATGTAACATGCACAATAGATAATTGATATACGAAAGATTAGTAATTGGAAGGGCGGAATATAAGACGGGCCTGCATGCCCAAATTGTGACCCTTTGAAAATAAAGTTGGTTCATTCGTTCTTTCGACATCACAGTAGGAACAAGTGTACTTCGATGCATAACCAGCTAGACTTTGTTAGTTCACTCAATGGCCCATAAAGATGCTCATCAACTGTTGTTTCTCTAAGCCAGAATGTTGTGTCCATAATATGGTAACAGCCTTACGCTCCAGTAGCGTGGTGGCTAGACCCCCGCCTTTCCGCGCGCCTTGGCTCTGTGGCGAAGCTCTGCTGGGGACGCCCAGTCGGGGTATCACGTACAAGGGACGTGGGTATTTAAGACTCCACCATTTTATCAATATTCGAATTGTCAAAAGTTGACGTGAGCTCATGGTTCTTGTCAACCGAAAATGAGTACCAGGAAATGTCTTCAGAAATAAAGGCAGCTGTTGGGATACAGACCATATCATCCTCTGAGTGCCGATTGCTGTATTCAAATTTGGTCTGAAATCAATATTATTATTTTTTTTAAACTCAAGGGTAGCCCATACATTTTCTACCACTTCCAGTGCGCTAGACTGATTTTTGCGTGTGGATTAGCTTTCCCTGTTACCATTGACCTTCGCTATCAGGCGAACCCACTCCGACTTCTGAGATACTTAGATTTACATGTTTACGTCAGTGGCGTCATTTTAGTGCAACTGCCCGGGGTAGGGATTGAACCCTAGTTCGTGGTGTCTGCCAGAGCTAATTGTGGTCACGTCACACTTAGTTTATAATTAGTAAATAAACATCCAAACAGGAAACGAATACATCACGGGCACTGATGGATGGTTGTTAAGGTGCGTAAGAGGAAGGCAGAAAGATAAATGCACGGAGGGCTTGGCCATACCGCATAATGCAGAGAAGAAAACTCACCACGACTCACGATCCACGACTCTGATGATCGCCGTGAGTCAAGAACCGACACCACAGCTCTTGGGACATTCCCATACACGTTCCGTCCTTGTCTTCAACAACCAACGAAGAGTCGCAGCACTAATGGTACGAGTGGCAGTCTGATTATGTGTCGGTCTGACCTTTCCTCGAAGTTCTGAGTGTCGGCCAGAACCTCGGGTCACTCCCTGCAGCACCATTTGTTGTACAGGATATGAGACGGTACGCAATGTGTCACTGTACAAGAGTCAGCCACAGTGTTTGGACATACGCTTCATCAGCATCTATAACTGGGAATCTACAACCATGGTGTCAGGCTGCGAGAACAGCACGTTAAAAGACTCGTGCCCAAACAAGAACACTACGCAGGAAGCCAAAGCAGAGCAATAAACCAACACAGAACTGGTGTCGTGAGCCGCTACACGCTGCGGGATTTACTGAGGAGGGGATCCGAGCACTTATGGACTGAATGGTTCGATGTGCAATGAGGATGATCTGTCGCCTAACCAACCAAGCAACCAACCAACTAATTAACTATAACCAACTACCCAACCAACTAACTAAGTAACCAAGTAACCAACTAACTAACTAACCAACCAACCAACGAACTAACTAACTAATTAACTAACTAATCAACCAACCAGCCACCCTACCAACTAACTAACTAACCTACTAACCAACAAACTAACTAACTAACCTACTAACCAACCCACTAACTAACTAACCAACTAATTAACCAACTAACTAACCAACCAACCACCCAACTAACTACATAACCAAATAACCAACCCACTAACCAACCAACTAACTAACTAACCAACCAACCAACTAATCAACTAACAAACTAACCAACCCACTAACTAACTAACCAACTAACTAACCAACCCACTAACTAACCAACCAACCAACCAACTAACTAACTAACCAACTAACTAACCCACGAACCAACTAACTAATTAACTAGCATCTATAAATAACCCGTGGTTGACCACGGTTACCCCTAAAATTGATGTCACAAGTTATGTTGGTTTAATCTTTATTAACTTCTTCTTCTTCTTGTTCTTCTTCAGCGTTCCGAGCCATTGAGGTTCTTTGCTGCAGACACAATCCGTCTCCATTCGTCTCTCTGGTTGACCTTCTCTTGCCAGTCGTTGATTCCAAGTGCTTGTAGGTCTGTATATGTACTATCTCTCCACCGCCTTCTTGGTCTACCTCGGGGTCTACGGTCATTTATTTCCTGAGTGTAAGCGAGTTTTGTTTCCCTATTATCTTCCATTCTTTCTATATGCCCCAGCCATTGTAGTCTATTAGCCTTCATGATACCAGTGATTAGCGGGGACTTAAACAGATCATAAATGTCTTTGTTACTTCTTCTTTTCCACTCTCCACTTTGTGTATCCCTAATGGGTCCAAAGATGCGTCTTAAAATTTTGTTCTCAAAGGTTTGTAATCTTTATTAACGCAGTAGTAAATTCGGTAGTACTATGTTGGTAAAACATCAGTTTCAGCCATCCTGACATATGTTAGTTAATTAGTTGTATATTCTTCACAGGACGTCGCAGTAAACCCTGTCATTTTTTGCTGTTTGTGATCTGTTGTCAGGTTTACGTTCAGTAGCCTGCCATTGCTTTCTGAATGACGTTTTCTCTTACCATTTCTTAAAATACGAACGCAAGGCAGTCTGCTGCCAAATCGTCCGCAGCTGTGTTTCCTGACGTATGTGGCATATTGAAATATGAGTATCAGTTCCGTGATCTTATAGCGACTGATACATGGGTACATTCTACACTGGTTTTGACGCCTATCCTCCCAGCCAAACAAGTCTCTTCTTTCTTCCCCCGCTACTCACTCTTGGTTCATACGTTTACCTATTTTCCGTTGTCTTCGCTCTTGAACACTCTGCAATCCTCCTCTCGTGTCTTAAATTCTCTGGAATTTTCCTTGTGCAGTTCGCTTCTTCTAGATTGTTCCATACTAGCTATGCGCTCTGAAACCTGTTATCTTTCTGACAAGATGGACAGGAGGATTTTCCGGACTTGGTTCCGCTATTTCCCGCGTACTACTTTATTCATTGCTCGACCAAACGTAATAAACTTAGTTGACCTCCTGTACTCTCTACGCAATTGCAAGTTTGTTAACATGGTTCGACCTAATTCGAGAGCAATGGCCTACTTGTGTAGGGAACTAGGGGGCAAACTGACCTAAGTACGTTAATTCCTTGCAGTCAGTCCCTTCTATTAGTCATTCTCTCCAGGCCGTGATGATCTATCACTTCGTCCGCAATACACACACCATCCCAAATGGCATCGAAATGGCACATCACCAACCAATACCCCACCAAAGGGTGCGGAGGCAGCCAATCTGTCTGCCTGCTCTTTTCCCACAACACCGGTTTGTCTTGGGGGTAATGTTCATATAAGATGGCAAACGCGTTCTTGCTTATTGGCGTGGTGTATGATGATGATGATGATGATGATGATGATGATGATGATGATGATAAACAAGGTAAAGGATCCTTGTGCACACCTGTAAGCCATACAGTACCAGACCCATATGTTTTTAAACCCATCGGCACTCGGTGGGTAATGTGCTGTGGTCAGTCTCACTCTGATAGCCTTTACTTCCCAAGACATATCATGGTGCTCGTTGTTGCTGGTCGACCTGATGATGATGATGAAGATGATGATGATTGTGATGATGAGGATGATGATGATGCTCCATACCCCTGTGGCAGTATCCGGCATGGGATCGCCTCTCCCCTGAGACTCCATGGGAGTTTCTTAGTGCGTGTGCTGCGTCTCAGCTCCCCTAGCAACCGTCGTGATACCGCGACGGTTATCGTGTGATATTCCAAATGGCAACTGTGGTATGCGTTCATGGAAATGTGATACACGCGTTTCTCGATAAGCTGGGGTAGGAACCAGTTTGTGTTTGGCGAAAATGTAAATTTAAAGATGAGCACAGGGCGGGAGTGAGAGTGGGTGCTTTTCGGATTTGTGGGCGCAGTTTTGGAGTTGATAAGATTCTACGCTCATAATGTCATCATGAGCGCACGAGGCTGAATGGTCTTGAGGTATGGTGTCCTCCTCGAGTGCTGGAGGTCCCGGGTTCAAGCCCCAGTGAGGGCAGGGATGTTTTACGTGGACTTCTAGTAACAAAATTTACCCTGGTCTCTGGGTAGCGAGATCGAACGCCCTTGTGTATTGTTGCGTACGTAAAAAATCCCTTGGCAGTTGGAAATCGAAAAAGAATAGACTAACAGCGCTGCCCGGGCCGAAAATTTCGAGTTAAAAATCTACCCAAAGTATTTCAGGAACCTCGCCGGTGCTACGGAGTTCGTGCACTGAGCTGAGTTTCTCCGGACCCAGGCTTCAGTTAGGAGTAGAACTGAGCAATTATGGGTGACACTCGTGTGCCATGATATTGATCCGTCGACTAAACGAAACTAATGTCATGAGCGCGGTCGGGCGAGAGCTCGTCGCCTGGTGTTGTTGTCCTGACCACCTACTCCTCCATGTGTTCAGGCCTACACATTGGTGGTTCTGTCACATCACAGACTTGACAAGTGCCTGATTCGGGACATGTTTTTTTTTTTTTTTAATTTGGATATTACAAGGGGATTCAAATGAAAACCTTAAGAGTGGACATAAATTACAATAACCTTGACATTGTCTTGTAACCTGTCAGTATTGTTGTTAAAGATTCAATAGTGCTCAGCACGTGACATCACGGTACAGATGAACACGGTGGCCTCATAATAGAAGTTTAAAGATGACCGCTCCATCTTTGACCTTCACGAAAGAGGGGTAGCGTTCTGTTATCTGTTTTTTTTTTTTTTTTTTATCAGTGTAAGGGTGAAAAAATATATAAATTAATTATGTGGTTGTTTCGGGATTTGAAATTTAAATATTGAGCACAACCCACTACTGGCAACGCCGATCGCATTCTGGTATGAACCTAAGGCCTATCCACGTCAATATGGAAGCACTATACTCGAGTTTCGCCCTCGTGTGAGCACGTCAGTAGTGCATATCCCTGACCGGATCCGGAAACAGTCCCGGATCACGCGTGTGAAGCGGGTGTGTAACCACGCGGCACACACTGGACACACCAAATTATCACAGCCTACAATGGGTAGCGTTGTGATGTTCTGTTGTGATAATTTGGTGTGTCCAGTGTGTGCCGCGTGGTTACACACCCGCTTCACACGCGTGATCCGGGACTGTTTCCGGATCCGGTCAGGGATATGCACTACTGACGAGCTCAAACGAGGGCGAAACTCGAGTATAGTGCTTCCATATTGACGTGGATAGGCCTTAGGTTCATACCAGAATGCGATCGGCGTTGCCAGTAGTGGGTTGTGCTCAATATTTATATATAAATTAATCGGCGAATAAAGGTCCAGTATGGTGATGCATGCCTGGCAGTTCTCCAAGTGTATGAGTGGCGTAGGAAGTTTCAAAACGGCGTGACATCTGTGACATACTTTCATGACCAGGTCAGGCACGCCGAGTAGTGACCCCAGAGTGGTTACACACGTGACGACGAGAATTTTTTTTCTGCAGGAATCCAAGAACTTTATCGGTGCTGGAGGACTTGTATTGAACGCAGTGGTGACTACATCGAAAAATGATACATTTGTTCTTTACTTTTTCAGAATATATTCACCCAAACCCCCCTTCCCACCACACACACGCACTCGCGTACTCGCGCGCGCGCGCACACACAGACACACAACATTTAAGGTTTTTATTTGAAGGCCCCCACCCCCCTCGTATAAGAAGTAGACGCCTGATTTGGGGTAGATGAAACAGACGGAATCGCAAACTACGGAGGGTGATAAGGAGTATGTGTTGGTGTAGATTTTGCATAAAGGACCGGTCGAGATGAGAAATCACTGTCTAGCACTTTGCTGTCTTCAAAGACGATAGTTTGTTGCATTGGCTTCAGAAAGGGCATAATAACTACAACCCATGGCAGTAAGACCAGGGATGGAGTTATACCTTTCCATAGCACAAGTCCTGTGCTGAATCATAGAGACCATGATTTACCCATGCAGCATGATCCCTCTCTCGACCTGCCTAGATTAGTCCAGAGGAAAGGTGACACCAATATGTCTGGAATAACAGCAGCTGCGGAAGCTGTCAGATCAGCAAAGCAATGTTCTAACTGTCCTCCTGTCGGAGCTTAGATACTAGACCAGTTACTAACCAAAGCTTAGGGGCTGATCTGCCCTGCCATGACATTTAGTCTTTATGTTGTATTTCCTGTCACTAGGATAAAACTTGTACGCTCCCAATTTAACTCCTCTGCCGAAGCCATTGGCACAATGTGGGATGTCGGGTTTGGTGAGCGCCGCCCAACATTCGGCGCTGACAGAAAGCAGGTAGTACCGTCTACTGTCGAATGGTAGTTCAGTCATATCTGCCTAAGACCTGACCAATCGAATGAATGAGAAATAGATGTTTGCTATTGGGTAGATTTAATAGAAACTATCGATTGATTGTAAACAATAAATGATTATATTGGGGTAGATTTAACAGAAACTATCGATTGATTGTAAACAATAAATTATTATAGTGGGGTAGGTTTCTTTTTTCTTTTGCGTTCGCTGGCTTTAAACTCGAGCATAACTCACACACTGGCTACTGATACTAATAGTTTGCAAAACTCACACACTGGCTACTGATACTAATAGTTTGCATAACTCACACACTGGACTAAAATATTTACTTCTCGTCCTTGACTTGGGGCCGTAAACTACAAGTACCTCTGAAGTCGGAGTGGGTTCGCCTGGTGGTGAGGGGCAGTGATAATAGGGAAAGCTAATCCACAGGCAAAATTCAGTTCAGTGCTACTGGAAGTAGTGTGTATAGACTACACTTGAGTTCAAGGCGAGCGAGCAGACAGACAGACAGACAGACAGACAGACACACACACACACACACACACACACACACACACACACACACACACAACAAAAAAACCTGGGGTTGATCGCAGCGTCCTGCAAGGATTATGCAACATCTTTCTGTTGTTGTTGTTGAGGAGCGGCTGGCCGAGTGGCTAGAACGTCGGTTTCTCCTTCGGGTTCGAATCCTCGGTAAGGTGTGTTTTTAACAAATCTTAACCTGCACAGTTCGCGGCGACTGCACTAACCATGCCGCCTTAATTCCTCAGGCTCAAAGACCCTCCCCCCCCCACCCCACCCCACCCACCCGCCATACACCGCAAGTTACTATATTGGCAGTAAATGACAGATTGTTGTTGTTGTTTTTGTTGTTGTTGTTGCTCATTTGTTATTGGGGAAAACGGGGAAGAGATGAGACGCAGGAAGTCGCCACAACAACAAAAAAAGCCGGAAATACAGGTGCGCTGGATTCAAATGTCAGACGTCAAGTTTCTGAAGGTGTGGTTCAACACTCAGCCACATCATTACAGGCTTGCTCCTGCACCTCGAGCACCTGCGATTATAGGCCTCTTCCTCCTCCTCCTTCACCTCCTCCTCTACATCCTCCTCCTCCTTCTCCTCCTTCTTCTCCTCCTCCTCCTCCTCCTCCTCCTCCTCCTCCTCCTCCTCCTTCTTCTTCTTCTTCTTCTTCTTCTTGCCTGCCTTTATTTTTCTGTCAACTTCCTTCCTTCCTTCATCTTTCCCGCTTCCTTTTTTTCCTTGCATTCTTGTCTGTGTTTTCCTTCCTTCCTTCATCTTTCCCGCTTCCTTTTTTTCCTTGCATTCTTGTCTGTGTTTTCCTTCCTTCCTTCCTTTCTTCCTTCCTTCCTTCCTTCCTTCCTTCCTTCCCTCCTTCCTTATTCCGTCTTTATTTCCTTCCTCCCTCCCTCCCCCTCAGTAGTAGGTTACGTTGTATTTGAGTAGGAAATCTGGATTGTGGTGCTGGATTGACCCCAATCCAGCTGGATTGGGGTTAGGGGTTAGGGGTTAGGGGTTAGGGTTAGGGGTTAGGGTTAGCGGTTAGGGTTAGGGGTTAGGGTTAGGGTTTAGGGGTTAGGGTTAGGGTTTTTTGTCTTCTCCTAATTATACTTTCTGGATTGACCTCGCTGGATTGCCCCCAATCCAGCTCGAGACCAGTGCGGTTTGGGTAGGGTAGGTATCTAAGTCATATGTAAGGGTTGATACATCTAATAAAAGACATGTTTCTAAGAGCAGATAACTGAGTGTGTGTATAATATTTTAACTAATTAAAAAAATAAAAATAAAAGACAATCAGAGGCGCGCAGGGGCGGGCGGCGGGCGCAGGAGCAAGCGCGGCCGATCGGTCGCGTGGAGCGGTCGACCCCAGTAAAATAGTGTCTTGTAGTAACCAAGTGGCCTGTCATTGCTGAGTGACCACAAGCCGGTCAGTGACGAGTGTGGGTGTTGGGGCTAGACGGTTCGAACCCTCGAGCCGCGCCCGGTGTCATATGAAAATTATAATAAGTAAAAAGGTATATATGGCGTGTATATGAGCTGTAGTGGGTCGTAGTGGCTTATAAACTATCATCATATAGATTACACCTCTTCAAATGAAAACCTTAAAAAAGTAAAGATGGCCTGTAGTAACGGATGTAAGGGGCGTGGCTTCGTGGTATTCGTTGTTAAGGGGTTGGTGAGTGGTGATGTACCTATATAACAGCTTCCGAACAATTTAAAGGGATGGGCGAGTGGCGAAGTGGCTAAGTAAATGCGTCGGTTCCTTGCTAAGAGACAGAGGAGTTGCTAGATAAAGGCTCCAGGTCGTTGTCAAGGGGTTGGTGAGTGTACAAATAGCTAAATAACTGCTTCTGATCCTTGTTAAGAGGGGGGCGAGGGGCGGATTGGTTGGATAATTACGCCCGTTCCTTGGTAAGAGCCAGGGTGATCGAGTGGAGAAGTGGGTAAATATAGGTATGGAGGTATACCACCGACACATTCAACGCATAATTTCGGCGTTGGTCGTCAGAAGACCAAGGATATTTTCATTATATGTCTATTGTAAAGGGGTCGACTGTTTGTTATAACGGGGTTACTATTATCTTTAGTGGTTGGGACTTAAATACTATCAGCATACCGGTTACAGCTCTTCAAATGAAAACTTTGAAAGTGTAAAGATGGCCGATGGTTTTAGTGGGTATGACTTTGTGATATTCGTTGTTAAGGGGTGGGGTGAGTGGATGGGTAACTAGATAAACGCTTCCGAACACTATCATCGGGTTCGAATCCCAGTGGGGTGGTCTAGTGGTAGAAGAAATATTGATAATATTTGGTTACTTAGTTGTGATTTCGAGCTCGGTTGTTATTAACCCGGTTATGTTTAGAAAAGTAGAGGTGGTGTGCTGGTTGCGGAGTATGTTTAGGGGGTACCCCAGACACCGTGGAAGTGACAGGTTCGAATCTCGGAACTTTGTCGTGGGTAAGATTTCCAGTCATCAAGGTGTGGGTGTCGTCGCGGCCACAAGTCCCACCGCTGATGAAAAACACAGGCAGCAGATTTCACCGTTGCACCTACGAGTCACAAAATATAACCTAACTTAAAAATCAGAATATGACCTCAACAGGTGTTGCCAAAAATCAATACTCATTTTCATAACGGCTAATCCATGGGATTATCATCCTCGTAATGACCAAGTCAGGTTAATAATAATCTTATATCTCCGCCATTGCAAATAGTTCGCGATATTAATAAATGTTCATATAAAGGTTGGAAGGGGATTAAAAGATTAACACCTATTGTTGGGACATCCAATAAAAATCAATAACACTACCCTCGATTTTTCTCATAATTGCCGATTGGGGATCATGGGCTAGGTGTATGTGTCCTTATTTAGTTAAAACAGGTGGTATGAGTAGGAGATATCACAAACAGTATCAGCATGTACCACTCTGATCTTACATATCAGTAGTTCGTTGTTCTTGTGACATTGAAAACGCTCGTGGTGTGAAGACGGATGGTGTACTATGTTATTGGGCGGTGTACATAGATTGACCAGTATGTGAAGTTTATACAGGTTACCCCTGTCAGCGCATCGTAGCTGTGTTGTGAATTGTCGCCTATTACATCCAGGTATAAAAATAACCAAAAATATTTCACATCAACTCAGACATGCCTCTATATAGCTGCACTGCGAACATGGCTAGGGTCTACTGTAGGATAGTATCGTGTATCTGTGTATACGGGTTTACCACTGCTTATAGATGTGTGCAGTATTATTGGAAAGCGGCTGTTATGTATACATTATCAAAGTATGTTGCCTTACAGAGCTGGTATAGTATCTATGTGTCTGCTACGTTGTATGTTTTATTCTGTTGCCCTGTAGTATTTGGAGGGAGTTTCATGCGGGTGTCTAGTGAATTTTTAAAAAACGATGTCTCACTATCCACAATGCCACTGGCATTAGAGGCATTTCAACTTGTCTGCTCACTGACCTCGCTTCACAGTCATACAAAAGTTCAGGTTCTATGTAGCACTTAAACACTCTTTTTATTTCTCATTACAGTTGACAACTTTATATTAGTCAGTATGTTTTCCAACTTGCAAAAGGCAACCTTCATCACAGCGATTCTTGTTCTAATGTTTTAAAGCCACCTTCCATCAGACATTGTTGTCTTTCTTTGTATGCTCACGGCTACTGTTTCCCCATTTCAAGCTCCATGTCTCTACTCGTATGCATTAGTTTGGTAGAAGTAAACCGATAACTCACAAGATAGACGTATATTATCACACTATATATGAACATGTGGGAAACGGCTACATCCGGGCAAAGAGGGCGTTGTATCTGTCACATGCGTATGGATACAGCCGAGACACGTGGTTAAGAGGGATACTACAGAAGAAAAAAAAACGGTATGTTGGCGATCGAACCAGGGGACCTAATTCGTGATGACACCATGTACGGGAGTGATTCTGCCCCCCTCGTCAACAGGGCGTCGGAAGTGTAAAATGGTCTCCCTTCTCTAGCGTTTCTATATCCGAGGCGTCCTAAGGTCACCAAGTAACAGTAAAGAACACGAAACTACTACTACCAAGGCCTCTATATACCACAAGGCAGTTTCGAATATAGTATACACAACTATAATCAAGTCATCACAGTATTCAACTAACCCTTTCTCATAGACATAGAGGAGAGATGTGAGCACCGAGGCCAGTTGGGGGAGGTGTATCTTTTACTTAACATCTATCTGGCCATACACCGACGAGTGTTTAGCTATATTTATCACCTGTATAATATTACCCGTGAACACAAGCTTCCCTGGATCAATTTTAGGCTTCTCATATAACATGACATATCACGTACCCGCTGTTCTGACCAGCAAAGTTATCGCTTCTCAGAGCAGACATTTACACTTTCATTAATTCTTCTGCCTGGCCAAAGGGGGTCTTTGCATCTTTCCGCAGAAACCTAGTTCCAATGCTAATATATGTTTTTCAATGTGGCGGCTCATTACCACATTTCACATCCTGACAAAAGTACAGGTTCTATGTTCCACTCCAACAGTCAAATAAGAAAAAATGTTAGCCAAATTATTAAAATGTTGGCCAAATATAGAAATATATCGACCAGACGTATAAAATATAGTAAAATTTGTTAGCCAAACTTATAAAACTCGTGGTCAAAATAAGAAATATCTCAACCAAGCGTATAAGAAATAGGAAAAAGGCTAGTCAAACTAATGAAAATGTTGGCCAAATACAGAAATATCTCGACCAACTTATAAAATGTAGGAAAAATTGTTAGCCAAACTGACAAAACTGTTAGCCAAAATAAGAAACGTCTCGGCCAACTTATAAAATGTAGGAAAAATTGTTAGCCAAACTGACAAAACAGTTGGTCAAAATAAGAAACGTCTCGACTAACATTATAAAAATTAGGAAAAATGGTAACCAAATTAATTTTAAAAAGGTGACCAAAATAGGAAATATCTCGACCAAACTTACGAAAAGTAGGAAAATTGTTCGTCAAATGTGACAATTATTGGGCAAGTAGGAAATCATGTTAGCCAAATAGGAAAAATATCGATCAAACTTATAGATGTCTCGGCCAAACTTATAAAATGTATGAAGATTTGTTAGCCAAAGGTGAAAAATATTGACCAAGTAATGAAATCTCTCATCCGAATTTATAACAAGTAAGAAAATATGCTAGTAAAATCAAGAAATATGTCAACTGAAGTTATACAATAGGCGAAACGATGGACAAACTTATAAAAATGTCGACCGTTATAAGAAAATGTATTACCCAAATTAGGAAAAAATATTGACCAAGTTTTGAAATATCTCGACCAAACTTACAAAAAAATAGGAAAATATGTCGACTAAAGTAGGAACATTTGTTAGCCAAAGATGAAAAATATTGGTCAAGTAAAGAAATATCGCATCCAAACTTTTAAAATGTAGGAAACTTTATTAACCAAATGTGAAAAATATTGTCCAAGTAAAGACATGTTACAACTAATCTTATAAATATCTCAACCATACTTATGAAAAGGAGGAAAATGTGTTAACCTAATGGGGAAAATATTGGCCAAGTGAAGAAATATCTCATCCATTCTTATAAAACTTAGGAAAATGTGTTAACCTAATGAGAAAAATATTGACCAAGTAAAGAAAAACGTACACCAAACTTCTGAAAAGTAAGAAAATTTGTTAACCAAATGGGAAAAATATTGACCAAGTAAAGAAAAACGTACACCATACTTATGAAAAGGAGGAAAATGTGTTAACCTAATGAGAAAATATCGCCCAAGTGAAGAAAAAAAAATACACAAAACTTATAAAACTTAGGAAAATGTGTTAACCTAATGACAAAAATATCGCCCAATTGAAGAAAAAAAGTTACACAAAACTTATAAAACTTAGGAAAATGTGTTAACCTAATGAGAAAAATATTGACCAAGTAAAGAAAAACATACACCAAACTTCTGAAAAGGAGGAAAATGTGTTAACCAAATGGGAAAAATATTGGCCAAGTGGAGAAATATCTCAACCATACTTATGAAAAGGAGGAAAATGTGTTAACCTAATGAGAAAAATATCGCCCTAGTGAAGAAAAAAGTTACACAAAACTTATAAAACTTAGGAAAATGTGTTAACCTAATGAGAAAAATATCGCCCAATTGAAGAAAAAAGTTACACAAAACTTATAAAACTTAGGAAAATGTATTAACCTAATGAGAAAAATATTGACCAAGTAAAGAAAAACGTACACCAAACTTCTGAAAAGTAAGAAAATTTGTTAACCAAAAGGGAAAAATATATGGGCTAAACTATGAAATATGTTGACCGAACTAAGAAAGTGTGTTAACCAAAGGGGGAAAAATGTTGGTCAAAACATGAAACATCTCGACCAAACTTATAAATATCTCGTGTAAACTTATAAAAAAAAAAAAAAGTAGGAACAAATATTGCTTCTGTAGTTATGTCAAACGTGTCTTGAACTTTTATCTGAACAGACATTTCACAAGACATAAGCATCAACGTCAATACTTTCCCTCTTTTACATTACCGAAAGTTTCAACTTATCAGTCCATAGTATCCACTAAAGAAGCACTTATGCATACTAATCACCCAGCTCTTCACACTCTTGGTTTTTTTTTTTCTTTTCTAACGCAAAGTGTCTCTGTCTTTCATAGATAGCTTCACAACTTTTCTATGTAGCACCACTAACAACTCCAAACCTTCGTTTCACATGAGCTCTAATGAAACAGCCATAACAACATTTAGGGCAATCTGTGGCTCCACCTGGGATAGTTTCAATATCATCTGAGTATTCGTCAGCAAAGATCCACTTCCCATGGCTGATATCTTCAACTTTCTATACCACAATGTCTGCTACACTAACCTTCCATTGGTCCATCTTTCAACAATACAAAGAGTGTTCTCGAAGTCTAGCTAACATAACATTGCTTACTTTGTCCACCTCTATCACACTTTGTCATTTCACAGCTGCAATAGCGGCAAGTCTGCAACCAACCAACAGTGTCTGTTATGAAGTCGACCTTTCTTAAAGCCACGTCTGCCTTACTGAACCCTTGAATACCCTCTACCACATCGTCTAACCGACTTTCAACATTTCATACCAAATAACATTAACATTCTCTTTGATTACAGAACAACTGATTTTCTGCTGACTAAGCAGATTTTCCAACCCCGTGGAGATAAATCATATGCTCCCTAACCTACTAGGCGCTATTCTAGATAACGAATATGGTCATCGACCAGCACCCCTAGGCAGAACTTGAAAAAACAACAGAGCTTGGGTTATTGAGACGAATGAGTTGCATTCCTTGGACTACCAGAAAGACATCAAACACAACAAACTCTTTCTTACTAACCCTAACCCTAAGTATACATCAACTAACCCTAACCCTAAACCTAAGTATACATCAACTAACCCTAACCCTAACTATACAACATACTCTTTCTTAAGAGACATAGATACAAACCAGTGTTAGAAATGAAAAAGTTAAATTTATGTGATTACATTTTAATTAAAATTTAAAACTAATAAATCGCACTTTTATTGCGCAAGATGTAAGCTTGATATATGTCCTATATCTAACCTATACCTATACTTACCCTATATCTGTATATTAAGTGAAGCGCGCAATAAAAGTGCGATTTATTAGTTTTAAATTTTAATTAAAATGTAATCACATAAATTTAACTTTTTCATTTCTAACACTGGTTTGTATCTATGTCTCTTAAGAAAGAGTATGTTGTATAGTTAGGGTTAGGGTTAGTTGATGTATACTTAGGTTTAGGGTTAGGGTTAGTTGATGTATACTTAGGGTTAGGGTTAGTAAGAAAGAGTTTGTTGTGTTTGATGTCTTTCTGGTAGTCCAAGGAATGCAACTCATTCGTCTCAATAACCCAAGCTCTGTTGTTTTTTCAAGTTCTGCCTAGGGGTGCTGGTCGATGACCATATTCGTTATCTAGAATAGCGCCTAGTAGGTTAGGGAGCATATGATTTATCTCCACGGGGTTGGAAAATCTGCTTAGTCAGCAGAAAATCAGTTGTTCTGTAATCAAAGAGAATGTTAATGTTATTTGGTATGAAATGTTGAAAGTCGGTTAGACGATGTGGTAGAGGGTATTCAAGGGTTCAGTAAGGCAGACGTGGCTTTAAGAAAGGTCGACTTCATAACAGACACTGTTGGTTGGTTGCAGACTTGCCGCTATTGCAGCTGTGAAATGACAAAGTGTGATAGAGGTGGACAAAGTAAGCAATGTTATGTTAGCTAGACTTCGAGAACACTCTTTGTATTGTTGAAAGATGGACCAATGGAAGGTTAGTGTAGCAGACATTGTGGTATAGAAAGTTGAAGATATCAGCCATGGGAAGTGGATCTTTGCTGACGAATACTCAGATGATATTGAAACTATCCCAGGTGGAGCCACAGATTGCCCTAAATGTTGTTATGGCTGTTTCATTAGAGCTCATGTGAAACGAAGGTTTGGAGTTGTTAGTGGTGCTACATAGAAAAGTTGTGAAGCTATCTATGAAAGACAGAGACACTTTGCGTTAGAAAAGAAAAAAAAAAACCAAGAGTGTGAAGAGCTGGGTGATTAGTATGCATAAGTGCTTCTTTAGTGGATACTATGGACTGATAAGTTGAAACTTTCGGTAATGTAAAAGAGGGAAAGTATTGACGTTGATGCTTATGTCTTGTGAAATGTCTGTTCAGATAAAAGTTCAAGACACGTTTGACATAACTACAGAAGCAATATTTGTTCCTACTTTTTTTTTTTTTTTATAAGTTTACACGAGATATTTATAAGTTTGGTCGAGATGTTTCATGTTTTGACCAACATTTTTCCCCCTTTGGTTAACACACTTTCTTAGTTCGGTCAACATATTTCATAGTTTAGCCCATATATTTTTCCCTTTTGGTTAACAAATTTTCTTACTTTTCAGAAGTTTGGTGTACGTTTTTCTTTACTTGGTCAATATTTTTCTCATTAGGTTAATACATTTTCCTAAGTTTTATAAGTTTTGTGTAACTTTTTTCTTCAATTGGGCGATATTTTTCTCATTAGGTTAACACATTTTCCTAAGTTTTATAAGTTTTGTGTAACTTTTTTCTTCACTAGGGCGATATTTTTCTCATTAGGTTAACACATTTTCCTCCTTTTCATAAGTATGGTTGAGATATTTCTCCACTTGGCCAATATTTTTCCCATTTGGTTAACACATTTTCCTCCTTTTCAGAAGTTTGGTGTATGTTTTTCTTTACTTGGTCAATATTTTTCTCATTAGGTTAACACATTTTCCTAAGTTTTATAAGTTTTGTGTAACTTTTTTTCTTCAATTGGGCGATATTTTTGTCATTAGGTTAACACATTTTCCTAAGTTTTATAAGTTTTGTGTATTTTTTTTTCTTCACTTGGGCGATATTTTCTCATTAGGTTAACACATTTTCCTCCTTTTCATAAGTATGGTGTACGTTTTTCTTTACTTGGTCAATATTTTTCCCATTTGGTTAACAAATTTTCTTACTTTTCAGAAGTTTGGTGTACGTTTTTCTTTACTTGGTCAATATTTTTCTCATTAGGTTAACACATTTTCCTAAGTTTTATAAGAATGGATGAGATATTTCTTCACTTGGCCAATATTTTCCCCATTAGGTTAACACATTTTCCTCCTTTTCATAAGTATGGTTGAGATATTTATAAGATTAGTTGTAACATGTCTTTACTTGGACAATATTTTTCACATTTGGTTAATAAAGTTTCCTACATTTTAAAAGTTTGGATGCGATATTTCTTTACTTGACCAATATTTTTCATCTTTGGCTAACAAATGTTCCTACTTTAGTCGACATATTTTCCTATTTTTTTGTAAGTTTGGTCGAGATATTTCAAAACTTGGTCAATATTTTTTCCTAATTTGGGTAATACATTTTCTTATAACGGTCGACATTTTTATAAGTTTGTCCATCGTTTCGCCTATTGTATAACTTCAGTTGACATATTTCTTGATTTTACTAGCATATTTTCTTACTTGTTATAAATTCGGATGAGAGATTTCATTACTTGGTCAATATGTTTCACCTTTGGCTAACAAATCTTCATACATTTTATAAGTTTGGCCGAGACATCTATAAGTTTGATCGATATTTTTCCTATTTGGCTAACATGATTTCCTACTTGCCCAATAATTGTCACATTTGACGAACAATTTTCCTACTTTTCGTAAGTTTGGTCGAGATATTTCCTATTTTGGTCACCTTTTTAAAATTAATTTGGTTACCATTTTTCCTAATTTTTATAATGTTAGTCGAGACGTTTCTTATTTTGACCAACTGTTTTGTCAGTTTGGCTAACAATTTTTCCTACATTTTATAAGTTGGCCGAGACGTTTCTTATTTTGGCTAACAGTTTTGTCAGTTTGGCTAACAATTTTTCCTACATTTTATAAGTTGGTCGAGATATTTCTGTATTTGGCCAACATTTTCATTAGTTTGACTAGCCTTTTTCCTATTTCTTATACGCTTGGTTGAGATATTTCTTATTTTGACCACGAGTTTTATAAGTTTGGCTAACAAATTTTACTATATTTTATACGTCTGGTCGATATATTTCTATATTTGGCCAACATTTTAATAATTTGGCTAACATTTTTTCTTATTTGACTGTTGGAGTGGAACATAGAACCTGTACTTTTGTCAGGATGTGAAATGTGGTAATGAGCCGCCACATTGAAAAACATATATTAGCATTGGAACTAGGTTTCTGCGGAAAGATGCAAAGACCCCCTTTGGCCAGGCAGAAGAATTAATGAAAGTGTAAATGTCTGCTCTGAGAAGCGATAACTTTGCTGGTCAGAACAGCGGGTACGTGATATGTCATGTTATATGAGAAGCCTAAAATTGATCCAGGGAAGCTTGTGTTCACGGGTAATATTATACAGGTGATAAATATAGCTAAACACTCGTCGGTGTATGGCCAGATAGATGTTAAGTAAAAGATACACCTCCCCCAACTGGCCTCGGTGCTCACATCTCTCCTCTATGTCTATGAGAAAGGGTTAGTTGAATACTGTGATGACTTGATTATAGTTGTGTATACTATATTCGAAACTGCCTTGTGGTATATAGAGGCCTTGGTAGTAGTAGTTTCGTGTTCTTTACTGTTACTTGGTGACCTTAGGACGCCTCGGATATAGAAACGCTAGAGAAGGGAGACCATTTTACACTTCCGACGCCCTGTTGACGAGGGGGGCAGAATCACTCCCGTACATGGTGGTCATCACGAATTAGGTCCCCTGGTTCGATCGCCAACATAATACCGTTTTTTTTTCTTCTGTAGTATCCCTCTTAACCACGTGTCTCGGCTGTATCCATACGCATGTGACAGATACAACGCCCTCTTTGCCCGGATGTAGCCGTTTCCCACATGTTCATATATAGTGTGATAATATACGTCTATCTTGTGAGTTATCGGTTTACTTCTACCAAACTAATGCATACGAGTAGAGACATGGAGCTTGAAATGGGGAAACAGTAGCCGTGAGCATACAAAGAAAGACAACAATGTCTGATGGAAGGTGGCTTTAAAACATTAGAACAAGAATCGCTGTGATGAAGGTTGCCTTTTGCAAGTTGGAAAACATACTGACTAATATAAAGTTGTCAACTGTAATGAGAAATAAAAAGAGTGTTTAAGTGCTACATAGAACCTGAACTTTTGTATGACTGTGAAGCGAGGTCAGTGAGCAGACAAGTTGAAATGCCTCTAATGCCAGTGGCATTGTGGATAGTGAGACATCGTTTTTTAAAAATTCACTAGACACCCGCATGAAACTCCCTCCAAATACTACAGGGCAACAGAATAAAACATACAACGTAGCAGACACATAGATACTATACCAGCTCTGTAAGGCAACATACTTTGATAATGTATACATAACAGCCGCTTTCCAATAATACTGCACACATCTATAAGCAGTGGTAAACCCGTATACACAGATACACGATACTATCCTACAGTAGACCCTAGCCATGTTCGCAGTGCAGCTATATAGAGGCATGTCTGAGTTGATGTGAAATATTTTTGGTTATTTTTATACCTGGATGTAATAGGCGACAATTCACAACACAGCTACGATGCGCTGACAGGGGTAACCTGTATAAACTTCACATACTGGTCAATCTATGTACACCGCCCAATAACATAGTACACCATCCGTCTTCACACCACGAGCGTTTTCAATGTCACAAGAACAACGAACTACTGATATGTAAGATCAGAGTGGTACATGCTGATACTGTTTGTGATATCTCCTACTCATACCACCTGTTTTAACTAAATAAGGACACATACACCTAGCCCATGATCCCCAATCGGCAATTATGAGAAAAATCGAGGGTAGTGTTATTGATTTTTATTGGATGTCCCAACAATAGGTGTTAATCTTTTAATCCCCTTCCAACCTTTATATGAACATTTATTAATATCGCGAACTATTTGCAATGGCGGAGATATAAGATTATTATTAACTGATTGCCCGCTGGAGACCGTCTGATAGACCCCGTAACCCTTGTGCGACACCCGTGAACCACACTTTAGGCTTTTTATATATGGTGGTTTAAACTGAACCATTTCTCCATTCCAGTCCACCATTTCAGTGTCCCATTAAGTTAAACTTCAGAACGAAAGAATTACCTGGCTTCCGTGTGCAAAAATCCCGCATGACAAAGCAGAATACACATGAAAACATGTTTCGAAATGGATTTTTGTGATTCGAATTTTTGTGACATTACTTTCTGGTGAAGGACCTCATATATTTTAATAAAATTACAGTTTTAAACAGTTTTATATTATAGTTATTGTGATGTAAACGACTTTGTGATAGATTCGAAAACAAACCTGTGCAGTAGTGAGATAGTTATGTAGAAGACGGTAAGAATATAGAGAAAAAACAACAATCAACCAACAATCTAAGAAAATGATGGTTTTTCCATTTTGTGTGAAAATGATGTACTTCATAATGTTATGATTTCATTGTGTTTTATTCGTTTTATGGAGCAGTTCTTGTGATATTCTAGAACCCAACTGGTGTTTGTAATAAAATTCACTAAATTTAACTGGATTAGCAGATTCGGATATGAAATAACGCCTTGGTAAGTGAATTTTTTTCATAATTTTTAACACTTTAATTTCAATTGTTATTACTAAAACTCTCATTATTGTCATAATATTTGTAACCTATCAATTTATTATTAACACTGTCATGTTCCTTGTGCAATCCTCTTTAATTTTATATGTAATACAATAGATCTGCTACAATTGTAACCATTTTAAAAGCAAGATTGTGGTATACCCCTAGTTCAAATTTTCTGCCTTGAATCTCTGTTTGGGTATGGCCATGTTTTTGTTTGGCAGGCAATCAGATAACCTGACTTGGTCATTACGAGGATGATAATCCCATGGATTAGCCGTTATGAAAATGAGTATTGATTTTTGGCAACACCTGTTGAGGTCATATTCTGATTTTTAAGTTAGGTTATATTTTGTGACTCGTAGGTGCAACGGTGAAATCTGCTGCCTGTGTTTTTCATCAGCGGTGGGACTTGTGGCCGCGACGACACCCACACCTTGATGACTGGAAATCTTACCCACGACAAAGTTCCGAGATTCGAACCTGTCACTTCCACGGTGTCTGGGGTACCCCCTAAACATACTCCGCAACCAGCACACCACCTCTACTTTTCTAAACATAACCGGGTTAATAACAACCGAGCTCGAAATCACAACTAAGTAACCAAATATTATCAATATTTCTTCTACCACTAGACCACCCCACTGGGATTCGAACCCGATGATAGTGTTCGGAAGCGTTTATCTAGTTACCCATCCACTCACCCCACCCCTTAACAACGAATATCACAAAGTCATACCCACTAAAACCATCGGCCATCTTTACACTTTCAAAGTTTTCATTTGAAGAGCTGTAACCGGTATGCTGATAGTATTTAAGTCCCAACCACTAAAGATAATAGTAACCCCGTTATAACAAACAGTCGACCCCTTTACAATAGACATATAATGAAAATATCCTTGGTCTTCTGACGACCAACGCCGAAATTATGCGTTGAATGTGTCGGTGGTATACCTCCATACCTATATTTACCCACTTCTCCACTCGATCACCCTGGCTCTTACCAAGGAACGGGCGTAATTATCCAACCAATCCGCCCCTCGCCCCCCTCTTAACAAGGATCAGAAGCAGTTATTTAGCTATTTGTACACTCACCAACCCCTTGACAACGACCTGGAGCCTTTATCTAGCAACTCCTCTGTCTCTTAGCAAGGAACCGACGCATTTACTTAGCCACTTCGCCACTCGCCCATCCCTTTAAATTGTTCGGAAGCTGTTATATAGGTACATCACCACTCACCAACCCCTTAACAACGAATACCACGAAGCCACGCCCCTTACATCCGTTACTACAGGCCATCTTTACTTTTTTAAGGTTTTCATTTGAAGAGGTGTAATCTATATGATGATAGTTTATAAGCCACTACGACCCACTACAGCTCATATACACGCCATATATACCTTTTTACTTATTATAATTTTCATATGACACCGGGCGCGGCTCGAGGGTTCGAACCGTCTAGCCCCAACACCCACACTCGTCACTGACCGGCTTGTGGTCACTCAGCAATGACAGGCCACTTGGTTACTACAAGACACTATTTTACTGGGGTCGACCGCTCCACGCGACCGATCGGCCGCGCTTGCTCCTGCGCCCGCCGCCCGCCCCTGCGCGCCTCTGATTGTCTTTTATTTTTATTTTTTTAATTAGTTAAAATATTATACACACACTCAGTTATCTGCTCTTAGAAACATGTCTTTTATTAGATGTATCAACCCTTACATATGACTTAGATACCTACCCTACCCAAACCGCACTGGTCTCGAGCTGGATTGGGGGCAATCCAGCGAGGTCAATCCAGAAAGTATAATTAGGAGAAGACAAAAAACCCTAACCCTAACCCCTAAACCCTAACCCTAACCCCTAACCCTAACCGCTAACCCTAACCCCTAACCCTAACCCTAACCCCTAACCCCTAACCCCTAACCCCAATCCAGCTGGATTGGGGTCAATCCAGCACCACAATCCAGATTTCCTACTCAAATACAACGTAACCTACTACTCCCCTCTCCCTGTCTTCCTCACCCTCTCCCTGTCTTCCTGTCTTTCTTTAGGCGTAGAATTTTTTTAAAATACCAATACGACCTTGCCGGAGGGTCCTCACAGATAAATGTGCTCAAGAAAATTAGGGGGTTGCAACCCAATAACGTGAGAACCACCGAGGTTACACCCGCATCCGGGAAGATGCGCAGACGTTGATCTCTTAGAACCGGTTAATGTCCCGTCTCCAGGTGACGGCGATAAGATGCCAGGCGGATGCCCTGGCATACCTGACTTACCTGGGAAATACGTTGGCTAAATTGATGTGTACTTCTCAGGTGTGTAAGGTGCTTATTGTCTCACCTGTTTCTTGGATATTTCAGGTAGCTGCCCGTCCCGTGTCTTAACTTATTCTTCCTCCTCTTCTTCTTTCGTTCTTCTGAAATAGACTGTTTTTATCTGCAATGTTGTCTCTTGTATAAATTCACTGTCCATTTTAGTTCGCTCTGTGGTTTATACAGTTCATCTTCCACTGTTGTTTCTCTAGGCCTGAAGGTTTGCCTAGATATTTTATATTTTGGGGCAGTCTTGGAGTATGTGCTCTGCTGTCTGCAACACCAGTCCACATGTTCACATGGCTGACTCGTCAATCTTAAAATTTGTATACATGTGGTTGCATAATCGATTATGTCTTGTCCCCAGACGCAGAATGATTATTTGTTCTGGTCTATCCATAAAATGGTAATCGGGTTGAGCTGGTGTTGATAGCTGTCTGATTAATTTGATGATTCGTTTGTTTTGGTGGTATGGTGTTTTAACTCTTTATGTCCCTGTGAAGTGTTGTAACATAGACATTTTTGAGTCAGGAGGGTTTAAGGCCGCGGTCTTTAGTGTTTTGGATCAATGCTGCTGGTGATATTCCTCTATGCTACTGTCTCAATCCATCCAGCTTAATGTCTCCTAGTCTGCCTCTGCCTTTCTTCCCCTTGATCTTTCCAGTTGTCACGATGTTCTCCAATGCCTCTCTTCTCATCAAATGACCAATGAAGGTTTTTCTCTTCCTTATTGCTGTATATCACAGGCTAGTTTCACCATCCTCTCTCAGGCAATCGTTGTTAGTTACCTTGGCAGTCCATGGAATTCGTAACATTCGTCCCAGGAACCCCATCTCCGTTGCTTCCAAGCTCTTACTAATTTGTTCACACCCCAAGATTCACTACCATACAGCAAAACTGACTCTGTACAGCATTTCAGCATTCCCCTTCTTACATTCAATGATAGTGACTTATTGCATAAGATACTTTTCATTTTCTAAAATGCAGCTTTTGCTTTGCCCCTTTAATTACCCGTTTCCATCTTCGTGATGGTCGAACTCAGCCCCTTCATCCTTCCATCTCTGTTCTTTCCAAACTCCAGTGACGATGTTTTCTTACTCGCTCGCTTTGAACTCAGGTGAAGTCCATACATGCTACTTCTAGTAGAACTGGAATGAATTTTCCCTGTTACCAGTGTCCCTCGCCATCAGATGAACCCGCTCCGACTTCAAAGGTACTTGTAATTTACGTCCCCAAGTCAACATTTTAATCCAGTTGTACAGCGTAGGGGTTAAACCGCTACTTCAGAATTAGCACACCGGAAGTTTAAAAGCCAGCGCTATTATTCATTTGTCCATAGTGGCCTCCACATAGACATCGAAAGCTGTTGGTACCATGCCGGGATTCGAACCTGTCTCCCATACATGACGACGGCGCTTCGCTGCAGGAACTAGTGCACACTGACGCCTGGACCATTTGAAGTACATGTTCCGGAATATAAATGTTATAGACGGGTTCTAAGAATATCTTGGATACAGAAAAGAACAAAAGCATCCATAAAACAAAGAAAATTGAAATAGTTGGTCACTTGACACGTCATGAAAGTTTGGCGAAAACAATAATGGAGGGGTACGATTGATATCTGGACACTTACTAAACAAGCTGGACAGCGCATGAATGCCTTTGAATACAAATGTTATAGACGGGTTCTAAAAATATCTTGGGTAAACAAAAGAACAAATGAATCCATACTTCAGGAGCTAAATATTGAAGAGGGTTGGCTATTAAAGACGATAGATAACACAGAAAAATTTGAAATATGTTGGTCACTTGAAACGTCATGAAAGTTTGGAGAGAATAATGGAGGGGTATATGCCTGGGAAGAGAGGAAGAGGAAGGACAAAGAAAATATGGGTGCAGGATGTGGCGGATGATCTCCAGATGGGTGTATCAGACGCGGGACATCTTGCTTATGATCGAGACGTTTTCCGGAAGGTTGTTGTTGAATACTAAATGAATGAATGTTCCTGTAGCCATGCGCCGTCGTCATTTGGTGGAAACACGTTCAAATTCCCGTGTGATAGCTGTATCCTTCAAATTGCATATTGTTTAGTGTGTCAAATTCTTCTTCCTTCTACTTCTGTGCCCGTCAATTAGTACTTGTGAATTTGTTTATGTGCTATCCCAGTAACCCCTCAAGATTCCCCAGCAATTCATATTTGTGTGTTACAATCGGACTAGTAGTAGCTTCACACCACGGTGAACTTAGTCCTTGAGATTAATCAGCCATTCAAAGCTCTCGTGATTTCATTGAGAGGTCAAGAGGTAATTGGAATATTTTGTGTCAGATATGGAGACCCTGTGAATGACTGTTGACATTTTTCAGTTGACGTTTGTTATCGGATCTCAGCCTGTTGAAAGTTGGTGGTCAGTTAGAAAATGTACAAGCTTCGTGCCATGCATCAGATAAATCTTAGTGCCGATTACTTCTGCACATCCTGCACCCATCTTCTCTTTGGCCGTCTTCTTCCTCTCTTCCCAGGCATATACCCCTCCATTATTGTTCTCTCTAAACTTTCATGACGTTTCAAGTGACCAAAATATTTAAATTTTCTTTGTTTTATCGTCTTTAGTAGCCGACTTTCTTCAATATTCAGCTCTTGTTGTATGGATGCATTTGTTCTTTTCTGTATTCAAGATTCTTTGAACCCGTCTATAACATTTATATTCAAAAACATGTATGCGCAGTTCAGCTTGTTTAGTTACTTATCTCCAGCAGATACATATTAATACCAATTACTTGTGATGAGATTAACCATTTCTCTTTGTTAGTTAACTACAGCAAATAAATTTAATACCGATTTTCTAGTTACAAAATCTATCCAAAGTATTTCAGGATCCTCGCCGGTGCTACGGAGTTCGTGCATTGAGCTGAGTTTCTCCAGACTCAGGTTTGAGTTAGGAAGAGAACGAAGCACGTATGGGTTGCACCCGTGTGCCGTGATATTGATCTATCGACTAAACTAAACTAAACTTCTGATGAGATTAACCATTTCTCTTTGTTAGTTAACTGCACACAGATAAATTGTCATACTAATTACTTGTGATGCGTGTGACCATTTCTCTGTGTTAGTTAACTGCAGCAAGCATTTTTTTTTTAATTTGCGCTCGCTCGCTTTGAACTCAAGCGTAGTCCGTACACACTATTTGTAGTTGTGATGGAGTTAATTTTGCGTGTGGATTAGCTTTCCATATTAACAGTGTCCCTCACCATCAGGCGAACCCACTCCAACTTCAGAGGTACTTGTAATTTACGCCCCCAAGTCATGGACGACATGTCAACATTTTAGTCCAGCTGTCCACTGTAGGGGTTGAACCGCTTACCTCGGCATCAGCATACCTGATGTTTAAGAACACGCGTTCTTACCCATTCGGCCATGCGGACCTTCGCATATAAATTTAATACCAATTACTTCTGATGAGATTAGCCATTTCTCTTCGTTATTTAACTGTAGCAGATAAATATTAATATCAATTACTTGTAATGCGAGTAATCATTTCTCTGTGTTAGTAAACTGCAGCAGATACATCTTTAAAAAAAAAAAAAGTCTTCAAAGTCGAGATGATCATTTTCATTGCCCCGCGTTTTATCCCATATGGCTCGGTCTCTTTCCGCAGGACGGCCTGCCGAAAGCATCACACAAGACTCGAACTCCGTAGCTCCAGTAACGACCCCCATGAGTCTCCAAGAAAAATGCACTCGTGAACCGAAAGACGTAGTCCGGAATCGAACCCACAACCTTCGCAGCGCGAGGCAGACGGCTTGCCATCTTTACCACGGAGACTCATGCGAGTAACCATTTCTCTACGTTAGTTAACTGCAGCATATAATAGTAATACCAATTATTTGTGATGTACCATTTCTCTGTGTTAGCTAACTGCAGCAGATACATCTAAATACCGATGACTTCTAATGCGAGTAACCATTTCTCTGTGTTAGTTAACTCAATCAATCAAACATGTGCCATGCCGGAAAGCGTGGGCGGTCATGACTCGCCATTTCACTCGATCACCAGCGTCGTGGATCAGCTCACTGTTCCTGTCTCGTCCTTGCCACGTGACCAAGACATCCAGGTATTTTCCTCTCGGTCTTCCTCTTGGTCTGTTCCCTTCGATCTTGCCAGTTGTCACTAAGTTCTCCAATCCATTTCTTCTCATAACATGTCCAAACAATTTTGACTGTCTACGTCTAATTTCTCTAATCAATTTACGATTTTCATTTGTCTCCCGTTATACTTGGTCATTAGTTAACTGCAGCATATAAATAGTAATACCGGTTATTTGTGATGTGAGTAACCATTTCTCTGTGTTAGCTAACTGCAGCAGATACATCTTAATACCGATGACTTCTAATGCGAGTAACCATTTCTCTGTGTTGGTTAACCTCTTTCAAGCTATCGTTATTACTTTCTTTCTTTCTACACATAGCGTTCTCGTCATTCTTTTATCAAATCACAGCTTCCACATAATCCCTCACATGTCAGCTACTTGTCCATGATTCGATCCCATACATCAGGATTGACTCACTATCATCGTCATCATCATCATCATCATCAAGGGCCATGCCTTCATGACTTTCCACAGATCTCGATCTTTGGTTATCTGGATCAACTCTGCAGATGATATTCCTCCATGCTACCGTCTCAATCCATCCAGCATCATTTCTCTTGGTCTACCTCTGCCTCTCCTCCCCTCGATCTTTCCAATTGTCGTGGTGTTCTCCAATACCTCTTCTCATCACATGACCAAAGAAAGATGTGTGTCTCTTTCTTATTGCTGTATATAGTGTTCTAGTTTCATTAGCCTCTTACAGACAGTCGTTGTTATTTACTTTCGCAGTCCAAGGAATTCGCAACATTCGTCTTAGGAACCACATCTCTGTTGCTTCCAAGTTCTTCCTAAGTTGTTCATTTACATTCCAAGATTCGCTGCCATACAGCACAACTAGTTCTATATAGCATTTCAGCAGTCTCTCTTACATTCAATGATAGCGACTTATTGCATCGGATACTCTTTATTTTCCAAAATGCAGCATTGGCTTGCCCTATTCTGCTCTTAATCTCTGTTGTGCATCTTCCATCTGATGTTATAAATGCTCCTAGGTATTTAAAACTATCCACCTGGTTAAGAATTTTCCCTTCTATTTCTATTTCACATTTTGGTGTCACCATTTTCTTTGGTATCACCATTGTTACTGTTTTCTTGTATTCATGACTCACTATATAGCTTGTAAGAAAAACCCCCCCCCCCCTTTCCCCCCTTTTCACCTATACTGACAAGATAGATTTCAGAGGATATTCTTTAACTTAAGAAATACTGCTTTTGCTTGGCCTATTCTACATTTAATTTCTCTACATCTTCGCGTTCTTGACTTGGGAACGTAAATTACAAGTACCCCTGAAGTCGGAGTTGGTTTGCGTGATTGCGAAGGACATTGATAATAAGGAAAGATAATCCACACGCAAAAATCAATTCTGTACGCAAGAAGCAGTAGCACGTGTCCGGACTACGCTTGAGTTCAAAGCGAAAGCACAGAATAAGATACATTTTTAGGGGTGTCTAGTTGGTCATGCGTCCAAGTACACTTGTACCTGCAGCGAGGTACTGTCCTCATTTGGAGGTGACAGGTTCGAATCCCAGTCGGTAACTGTAGTTTTGAATTGTTATATTAATCTAATGCGTCCTCTAGTATGTACTTCTTTCTTCTACATCTGTGAGCGCTACACAAATCTGTGTGTTTATTTATGAACAGTAAATGCTGGGGTTGATTGCAACATCCTATAAAGAAAATGCAACTATCTTTTTTTCTGCGCAAGGACCTGTTAATGAATTTGTTTAGTTTATTAGTAATTGTTAAAAGAACATTCTTCTTCTTCTTCTTCTTCTTCTTCTTCTTCTTCTTCTTCTTCTTCTTCTTCTTCTTCTTCTTCTTCTTCTTCTTCTTCTTCTTCTTCTTCTTCTTCTTCTTCCATTTATCCTCCATTTGGATATAGACCATCAACAGAAACCACATCAAGCCTTCTTGTCTTTTGCTATCTACAGCAACATTATTTGTGCAAACAAAAATATAAATATTGTCTTCTCTGTTGCAAATATTCGGGCCCCTGTTCTTTATCAGAATGTTTCAGAAGTGTAATGCTACCCCCCCCCCCCCTTTCCGCGTTCTCCCTAACTTCTGCACATTCCTGTCCTTGACCTACATGGAAAGATGGGCCGGGTCAAGAGGAGGAAAGTTAACATTAAAAGATAACATGCCAGGTCGCTGGAATATGTTGTCTTCTATTTGTTTTTAGGTCGTTAAGAGGTGGGGTATAACATGTGTGGATGTATGTGTGTGGGGAGGAGGAGAGAATGATCAAGGGAATATGTTTAATGTAACATTTCAGAGGCGCCCCCCATGCCGTACACTGGTTTGGGGATGTGAACTTGTATACCTTCGCGTGTTTTGAGTCAGAGTAAGTTAGTTAGCCGGTCAGAAAGCCGGCTCCCTGGCCTTAGCGTTATCGTCTTTCTCCGTAATCCCGTGTATTCTCGTGAGTGACATAACCTTCGTGAGAATCGGTAGCGGTTCTCGCCGCGTTGGTAACTTACGGGGTTATGTGAGTCGGCCGCTTAGAAAGCAATGGCAAACTAAAAATGCTGGTGTTGACTGCATCGTCCTGTAAGGGATATGCAACAAGCAAACAAAAAGTTACATATCCTTTACAAGGCCTCGTAGTCAACAACAGCAGTTGTTAACTGTTTGTGATTTCTTGACAAATTTAAGTTCAGTACTTTTCCATTGCTTTCTAAACGACCAGGACGCATATCCAACGCAAGGCGGTCGGCTTCCAAATCGGACGCGGTATACGGGATTACGAGTCGGATTCATAACCCTGTGGTCACAGAGCATTTTAAACGCATTGGACATGTGGTGCCAGACCCATATTTTAACGGCTCTTCGACACAGTTTGGGGGGTGATGTGGTCAGTAACATTCCGGGCGCTTCTATTTCCCAAGCCATTTCCTGGGACCCATTTTAGTCTGGGTCGACCCAGGTCAGTTTTGAAATCCGTCTTGATGCAGATTTGAACTAAAGGCCACCGAGTATGCAGGCGAGGGTCTATCCACTACACCAACCCGGCTGCCTTACTTGTTTTCTCATCATCATGTGCCGTGCCGATAAGCGAGGGTGGTCATGTTTCGGCATCTCACTCGATCGCCAGAGTCGCGGATCAGCTCTGCGTTTTTGTCTCGACCATGCCACGTGGCCAAGCCACCCAGGTATGTACTTCTCTGCATTTCCTGTGTTCTTTCTCCCCCCCCCCCCCCCAAAGCTTGCCAATTGTCACAAAGTTCTCTAGTTTGCGTCTTCTCATAACATGTCCTCCCAAAAAATGTGACTTTACGTACTTGGTTTAGGTATCTAAATAGATATCTATGAGGAAGCTACCTCATCACCCTTTCTTTCGGAGAAAACAGAATTATGTGGTGCCCTTTTAAAGAGACATAGCAGTCTTATGAAAACCATGCTGCAAGGAGAAGCTAGCGATAGATGAGAAAGAGGCAAACAGCTGTACGATCCCCGCAAAACTTCACTGGGGCAAATGGAGGAAGACAAGAAGAAGCTGTACGATACATTCAGACAACTAACATCAGGGGATAGATAGACAGCAATCTATCGGTGTGGATCATCAGAACCAGTGATACCCGTCTGGCGTCACTCCGCCTTAAAATACTAGAGGAGTCTGTTCTAGTGACCCGAAAGCTATTCCTACGATATCACAGCTGCTGGTGGGGTCATCTACGTCGGTCAGGTCAGGGGATAGGAACCAGACGAAGTGAGACACACACACCTTCTCCCTTGCAGGTAAACTGGGGATAGCGAAAGGATAGGGACCTGCATTCTCAGTTATACATTCTTCTCATTCTCAATTATACACTCTTCATTCTCAGTTACACAAATTCTTTATTCTCAGTTACACAAACTCTTCATTCTCAGTTACACAAACTCTTCATTCTCAGTTACACAAACTCTTCATTCTCAGTTACACAAACCCTTCATTCTCAGTTACACAAACTCTTCATTCTCAGTTACAAAAACTCTTCACTCTCAGTTACACAAACTCTTCATTGTCAGTTACATAAACTCTTCATTCTCAGTTAAACAAATTCTTCATTCTCAGTTATACATTCTTCTAATTCTCAATTTACAAAAAAAAGACAACTCTCATTCTCAATTATATAAACCTCTCATTCTCAATTATACAAACCTCTCATTTGCAGTTATACAAACCTCTCATTTGCAGTTATACAAACCTCTCATTTTCAGTTATACAAGCCTCTAATTTTCAGTTATGCAAACCTATCATTCTCAGTTATACAAACCTCTCATTCTGTTACACAACCTCTTCATTTTCAGTTAGACAAACCTCCCATTCTCAGTTATAGAAACCACTCATTCTCAGTTACACAAAACTCTAATTCTCAATTATATAAACCTCTCATCCTCAGTTACTCAAACCTCTAACCCCCAGTTACACAAACAGTTCACCCCCCCCCCAACCTCTCATTCTCAGTTACACAAACCTATCATTCTCAGTTACACAAACCTCTCATTCTCAGTTACACAAACCTCTCATTCTCAGTTACACAAACCTCTCAACCCCAGTTACACAAACCTCTCATTCTCAGTTACACAAACCTCTCATTTTTAGTTATACAGACCTCTCATCTCCAGTTACACAGACCTCGGATTCTCAGTTACACAAACCTCTCATTCTCAGTTATACAAACCTCTCAACCTCAGTTACACAAACCTCTCATTCTCAGCTACACAAACCTCTAATTTTTAGCTATACAGACCTCTCATCTCCAGTTACACACTCCTCGGATTCTCAGTTACACAAACCTCTCATTCTCAGTTACACAAACCTCTCATTCTCTGTTACACAAACCTCTCATTCTCAGTTACACAAACCTCTCATTCTCAGTTATACAAACCTCTCAACCCCAGTTACACAAACCTATCATTCTCAGTTACACAAACCTCTCATTTTTAGTTATACAGACCTCTCATCTCCAGTTACACAACCTCTCATTCTCAGTTACACAAACCTCTCATTCTCAGTTACACAAACCTCTCATTTTTAGTTATACAGACCTCTCATCTCCAGTTACACAAACCTCTCATTCTCAGTTACACAAACCTCTCATTCTCAGTTACACAAACCTCTCATTCTCAGTTAAACAAACCTCTCATTGTTAGTTATACAGACCTCTATCTCCAGTTACACAAACCTCTCATTCTCAGTTACACAAACCTCTCATTCTCAGTTACACAAACCTCTCATTCTCAGTTAAACAAACCTCTCATTGTTAGTTATACAGACCTCTATCTCCAGTTACACAAACCTCTCATTCTCAGTTACACAAACCTCTCATTCTCAGTTATACAAACCTCTCAACCCCAGTTACACAAACCTCACATTCTCAGCTACACAAACCTCTCATTCTCAGTTATACAAACCTCTCATCTCCAGTTACACAAACCTCTCATTCTCAGTTACACAAACCTCTCATTTTTAGTTATACAGACCTCTCATCTCCAGTTACACAAACCTCTCATTCTCAGTTACACAAAACTCTCATCCCCAGTTACACAGACCTCGGATTCTCAGTTACACAAACCTCTCATTTTTAGTTATACAGACCTCTCATCTCCAGTTACACAAACCTCTCATTTTCAGTTACACACACCTCTCATCCCCAGTTACACAGACCTCGGATTCTCAGTTACACAAACCTCTCATCCCCAATTATACAAACCTCTCATTTTATTATACAAACCTCTCACCCCCAGTTATACAAACCTCTCATCCCCAATTACACAAACCTCTCATACTCCTGTCTCCAGGTCCGGCCACTGTCCGAATGGTATCCAGCAACGGACCTCCCGTACCCTTGCCAATGCAGGTGCCTCCCGGCCACATGGTCCAGCAGATTGTGGACGAGCACGGGATCCTGACCCACGTCATCTTGTCCCCTCAGCCGCCAGGACCTGGAGGACACATACCCGTAGGACCATTCGTAAGTATCTTTCTGTTTGTCTGTGCACTCTGTGCGGCCATGTCATTATTTGTGTGTATGAGCACTTCTGTCACAAACATGGAGATCTGAGTGGCCATATCATTATGTGTGCATGGGCACTTCTGTCACAAACAGGGAGAATGACTGAAACAGCTACTGATAAATTACAAACATTCACTGATTGGTGCCTGCGCATAATCAGGATCAAGTGCCTTGCCGTATGGCGTGGGCGATCATGCTTCTTCACAAATTGCGATTACCGGCGGCATGGATCAATTCATGTATTGACTCCCTTCCGTTCCATGACACAAGACTGTCAAGATTTTTTTTCCTCGCTGTCTTCCTCTAGCTCTATTTCCATAAATCGTCCCGGTTGTCACAACATGTTTCAGTTTTTGTCTTCTAATAATGAGGCCAAATAATGACGACGGCCTCTTGCTGGTGATTGTGATAAGTTGTCTATGCGACTTAGCCTCCCTCATAATGTCCCGATTACTCTTTTTGACTATCCAGGGAATGTTCAGCAACCTTCTATAAAACCACTGCGCAGAATAGTGGGGATGAAATGGTATGACAGAATCACCAATGTAGAGCTCATGGAAAGAACTAAACAAATTCCAGTGAACCAAGAAGTGGGGGGAAGATGTTGATGCAGGATAGGACACACACTGAGAAAACCTGAGGACAGTATAACTAGATACTCTTGTGTACAACCCAAACGACAGCGAATATCGAGAGACCGTCAGAGATTAATAATATTGGGAGGACATGTGGGGGGTGGGGGGAGCTGCGGGAGATAGCAAAGGGGGATGGCTTGGAGATGAATTGCGTGCTTGAGGGAATTACCTGAATTGTAATGGACATAAGAAGAAGAGAAGAAGCATTTCTAGGTTGGTTTCTCTTAGTTTATATAGATCGCATTCATTGCGCATAGATATCTCTATATACGCCTCAGTATCCTGGCATAGATCACACCAGGGGTGAAATTTGCATAGTGCACGAACTCCGTGCCATCGGCGAGAATCTATCTGTCTGTTAACTAGAATGACACATTCACATTTTGAAATATTGTCTGTGCAGCATTCTATATCGTCCGTGTGTTATAGGGGCCCATGTGTCAGGTCTTAGTCAGATATGACTGAACTACTGTTAGCGCTGAATGTTGGGTGGCGCTGGCCAAACACGACACCCCACATTGTACCAACGGCTTCGGACCGAGGAGCGCTATTGGGAGGGTACAAGCCTTATCATGATGCGAGGAAATGCAGTCTAAAGACTAAATGTCGTGTCAGGGCAGACCAAGTTCTTGGTTAGCAACTGGTCTAGGATCGAAGCTCCGACAGACGGACAGAACATTGCTTGGCTGACAACTTCTGCAGCTAGTCTTGTTCCAGAAGTACTGGATTACCTTTCCATTGGAGTAAACTAGGCAGTCCGCGAGAGGGATCATACTGTATGGGCAACACATGGTCTCTACAATTCAGTCTAGGCCAGTGGTTCTCAACCTTTTTTGGGCCCGTGCCCCTCTTCACCATAATTTTAGGACGTCATTCCCTCCCCCTCGCCATATTTTTAGAACGTCATCCCCCCCCCCCTTTGTATTTCCTCCATAAAAATTTCCCCCTGCCCCTACACAGTATACGTAATAATTGAAGCTAAATTTAATAGCACATGCTAAAACAAGTCTAGACATCTACATAAAATATGATTTGCGGGTCTTCTTACGTTATAAAATGAATTTCAGAAGGGTGATACGTACAGAATCGTAAAGTATGAAGGGAAAAACAATATCAAGTAATCGGTTCTTGTATTAACACAATCTAGAAATAATCTTAATCCCCCCTGGAAACCCTAAAATTCCCCCCTGGGGGGGGGGGGGGAGAATTCCCACCATTTGAGAACCACTGGTCTAAGCTTTGTGTTATTTTTGAAGCACAATATGGGCCCATAAAGAAAGCATGAAAATACTATAAACCACCATGTATGTCGTTAGTGGCGACAAAGGAGGGTTGGCGTAAAGTTGGCAACCTGAGCCCTTAGAAAACGTTAGCTGCTAATCCAACCAATAATAAACAAGTCTATAGTTAGGTCATGAAGTGAGTTGCTCGAGGACCTGTGTTCCACGGGGATTTTTAAAAATAAAGGCAGAAGAAGCAGACACGAAAACCAGTAAAGAAAATACCACATTAGGGTGAGCCTCATAAGGCCCAACCGTTCCTGAAGCGGGGAAAATATAACCAGTCCTGTTTAGGACTGACTCGAAAGAGAGCAAAAATAGGAGGAAGAGCCAAACTCACACAATTAAGGATCTCAGTTATAACGAACGCTGAAGAAATCGCTGTTAAACGAGGCCGAATTTTTTTTTCTCGTAAATACTGAACTGAACTGAAGGCGACAATTATTAATGTGGCGTCATTTCCCTCTGTGGACAACAATCACATTCAAATTAATATCCTATTTGTGGCTGGCACGGTCACAGGATTATTAATTAGTCCTACCTACCTACTTTCCTGCCGGCTCCCTGGCGAAGGTGTTAAGAACGTTGTTCATAATCCCGTTTACTCACTTACGAAACACAGCTGCGCGAGATTCGGCAGAGGATCGCGTCGCGCTGGTTACTTACGGGGGTATGTGAGCCGGTCGTTCAGAAATCAGTGGCAAATTCCAACTATCCATCCATCCATCATGTGCCATGCCGGTAAGCGTGGGCGGTCATGTTCTGCAATCTCACTCGATCACCAGAGTCGTGGATCAACTCCGTGTTCCTGTCTCGACCATGCCACGCGGCCAAGCCATCCAGGTATTTACTTCTCGGTCTTCCCCTTGGTCTCTTCCCTTCGATCTTGCCAGTTACAAATGGCAAATTACTGAACATAAAACTTGCCAAGACATCAACAGTAGCTGAAAAATGCTGGTGTTGACTGCAATGTCCCGTAAAAGGATATGCGAAAAATAACCTACTTTCCTACCTGCATACTTTCTTACTTACCTACCTACTTAACTACCTGTCTACTTACTTAAACACACAAATATTGATTGAAGCTCATAGAAGTAGAAGAAAGATGTAGGGTTTAGAGTAGGCACTAGACAACTTTAAAATTGCTTCTACTTCTTTGAGGGCCAAACAATACATGTGTGTTTATTTTTTTTTTTTTTTCTTTAGTCGTTGGATCAACATCACGGCACACGGTTTAACCCATAAGTGCTCCGTTTTCCTCCTAACTCAAACCTGAGTCGGGAGAAACTCAGCTCAATGCACGAACTCCGTTGCGGTGCACCGGCGAGGATCCTGAAATACTTTGGGTAGATTTTTAACTCGAAATTTTGCCCGGGCAGCGCCGTTAAGCTACTCTTTTTTTCAATTTCCAACTGCCAAGGGATTTTTTACGTGCGCAACAATACACACGGGCGTCAGATCTCACTACCCAGAGACCAGGGGAAATTTTATTACTGGAAGTCCACGAAGATTTTTAAAATAAATCCCGGGGCCTCACCGGGGCCTGAACCCGGGACCTCCAGCACTCGAGGCGGACACCATACCTCGAGACCACTCAGTCCCCCATTATTGTGTTTATTTATGAACTGTCTTAGTGGTTACAAAGGATTCCCCAATTGAAATCTATTTACTTACCTATCCACCTACTTACTTACCTATCCACCTACTTACTTACCTATCCACATATACTGTTTAAAAAAAAGACACGCAACATTTGTGGTGTTAATTTTACAAAAGATATTCGCTGATTGGACATCTGTCAACCTATCGACTATGTCCATCTGGTAATTAACTTCTCGTGGTTACCTGAATTGTAGTCACCTCATGATTCGTGAGGTCATGAAAGAGGTCAAAGTCAAAACAACATTTTTGACAATAACTCGTTTTAGGTTCATGATAATCCGGTGAAACTTACTGAACACAAAACTCTCTGACTATATTATTGAATGCCTATAAAAGATTGACTCTCCTCTAATAAATTCAGTTGAAAATTCAATGCGCAAGTATGGCTCATCTCACTACAGAACAACTACTCATCATCATTTTTACATTCAAAGTGTAGTAGCAAAAGAATTTAATGTGGTTAGAAGCACCATTAGTCGCCTTTGGAGGCGATTTCAAGTAACTGGCTCAGTGGCAGACCTGTCGCGCAGTGGAGGACAAAGAATTATAAGGGGCGTTCATTTTAAATCCGTTCGTGCCGCATCGCACGTAATTGCGTACGTTGAACATGATCATGTCATAGTCTTGTGATAAATACTTACCAATGAATAAAAGAGCAAGTGCTTATCGAAGGATGCAGGCAGCGTACGGTAACAAATGTGAGTTGAAGAAAACAGTGACAGACTGGGCACGAATGTTTCGGAAAGGATGTCAGTTCACGACAGATCTTCGGCGGCCGGGTCAAGCGCATATTGTTGCAACAGAAAAAAAAAACCATCGCCAAAATTGATGCAGCAGTACAGATGAACCGTCGTCGAAGCATACGTTCGCTAGCGAAAGAATTTGATGTGCCAATTGGGACAATTCAAAAGGTCGTTCGTAAGAAACTGCAATATCGGAAGGTGTTCTCACAGTGGGTACCACGGATGTTGACCGACCACCAAACAGAGAAACGCATGGGATAGTGTTTAAACCACTAGCTGCGTCACAGAGTGGAGGGTGATGCATGTCTCTTCCGCATAGTGGCAGGCGATGAATCATGGTGTCACCACTTTGAGCCGAGCAGCAAAAGAGAGAGCATGCAATGGAAGCATGCTGGGTCACACCAAAAGCCAAAAAAAATTCAAGTTTCAGGTTTCCGCCGGTAAGGTTATGCTGAGCGCATTTTATTACCATGAAGGGCTATTGTTGGCCGACTTTAAAGAACCTGGTGTCAACATCAACTCTACCCACTACTTGCAAACACCAGACAAGCTGCAATAAGACATCAAGAATAAACGATTCGGCATGCTTTCTCGTGGTGTGATTTTGTTGCACGATAATGCTCGTCCGCATACCGCAAAGATTGTGCAGGAAGCATTAGCAAGGAAGAAGTGGGAAATTCTGCAACATCCAGCCTATAGTCCTAATCTGTCACCATGTGATTTTCATTTGTTTGGACCTAAAAATAAAAAGCTCTCAAGGGGCAACGATGTCACACAGATGCAGACGTAATGAACGCAGTAAACACTTGGTTCAGTGAGCAACCACAATCTTTTTTATGCGGACGGCATTCGCCGCCTACCTAAGCAAAGGGATGCTTGCCCGAATGCCTACGGCAACGTCTTCTGACCAACCCATGGTGCATAGTTAATTCAAAATGAATGTTTTTGTTTTTTTTAAATAAATTCTACCACACCTGTTAATGTTTCTTTCATGCTTTTGTAATAAAGCCATTGGAACGAGTTTCAAATGAACGCCTCTAATACAACTGCTGCCGAAGAACGCTTCATACGGCTGCGTCACCTTAGAAATCGATTTGCATCTGTGTCCTCCATGTCCAGTCAATGCCAGGAGCTCGTCGAATTTCAGAGCAAATGGTCAGAAACCAGCTGCACGACGCTGGTCTTTGGGCTAGAAGACTCTACAGAGGTCCTGTTCTTACGGACCGGCATCGCCAGAACCGATTGCAGTGGGCGAATCAGCATAGTCAACAGACCGTTGGGAATGATTGGAGACGGGTTTGGTTTAGTGACGAATCATTTTTTGTGCTCCAGCGACACGATAGACGGAGAAGAGTTTACCGCAGAGTTCGTGAGTGCTACACCCAGAACAGCGTTGATGAGGCTCCTCCAAACTCCACATGGTGGCATAGGTGTCCTGATATGGGGGGGGGGGGGGGGTCAACTTCATGGGAAGAAGTGGCCTAGTGCTAACTGAAGGGCGCCTGAATTCCCAACGATACGTTGCTGAAATTCTTCATCCTCACGTCCTTCCACTTCTGGCTGGACGAGGGTCGATTTTTCTACAGGATAACGCTCGACCTCACAACTCACCACCCAGTTCCTTTCTGACAACAACGTCCAGACCATTCCATGGCATCAGACATGAACCCCATAGAACACTTATGGGATTAACTCGACAGACGACTCCGCCTACGAGACGTGGCACCAGCCAATCTCCGACAGTTGTCTCTTGCATTGGGGGAAGAGTGGGCAGCCATCTCACAACAACAGATCCAACGGCTAACCGGATCCATGTCAAGGAGATGTCGTTCTCTGATAGAGGCCATAGGAGGCCATACACCAACTAATAGCCCACAAGACTAATAGCCCAACCAAATTTAGTGAACATCATTTCATTGTTAAAGTCGGAAAGTTTCTTCATGCCAGGATTGAAACATTAATTCCGTAAAATAAAATGTTGGTACAAGTTTGCAATTGAAACTGCAATGATGTTGCGTTTCTTTTTTTCTTTTTTTTCTTTCTCTTTGTTGTTATTGTTTTCTTTTTTTTCTTTTTTTTAACAACATACTTATTTACCTATCCACCTTCTTACTTACCTACCCACTTACTTACTTACCTACATACCGTTTTACTTACCTATCCACCTAATCACTTACCTATCCACCTTCTTACTAACCTATCCACCTTCTTATTAACCTATCCACCTTCTTACTTACCTATCCACCTAATCACTTACCTATCCACCTTCTTACTAACCTATCCACCTTCTTATTAACCTATCCACCTTCTTACTTACCTATCCACCTAATCACTTATCTATCCACCTATTTACTTACCTACCCACTTACTTATTTACTTACCTACCCACCTACTTAAGTACCTACCACTTACTTACCTACCAACTTACTTCTTTACTCACCTACCCACCTACTTACGTACCTACCACTTACTTACATACCAATCTATTTACTTACATACATACTTATTTACAGAATACTTATTTACATACCTACATGCTTACTTCTTAAAGCCGCCAGAAAAACATTTTTGCTATAATGAACAAGTTGCAATGTAATCACTCACATAGACTCTGTTTCTTGTTATCCCTACTGTTACTAGCAATCAATACTCGTAATTTTAACACACACACATACAACCAAAAAGGCCACAATGTCATTTTCTTCAGCCTTTACTGTCAATATCCGGTCGGTTTACCGTCAATCATCCTGTCCCTTATCTAAAAGCACCCACACCTTTAGGCTTTCTCCTCACACTACCTCACCCCACACAAGCAGTAATACAAAAATACAAGTAGCGACCCTTTCTTGTGGGAGTGTGATAAATGTCAGGAGGTCGACAACCTTTTTTTTTTTTTTGCAGTGTTGTGCTGAGGCAGTATTGCAAAGTCACTCATCGTCCCTACTTAAGTCCACCATATTTATATACAAGCGTGCCAACCTAAATCCACCATATTTATATACACGCGTGCCAACGTAAGTCCACCATAGTTATATACGGGCGTACCAACTTAAGTGCACCATATTTATATGCAAGCGAGCCAACCCAAGTCCACCATATTGTTATATAAGCGAGCTAACCCAAGTCCACCATACTTATATACACACGAGCCAACCTAAGTCCACCATATTTATATACAATCGTGCCTACCTAAGTCCACCATATTTATATACAAGCGTGCCAACCTAAGTCCATCATATTTATATACACACATGTCAATCTAAGTCCACCATTTTTTTAAATTTTAAAAAAGGCACTCGTCGTTAGTTAACATAATCTCAGAAACCACATCTCCGTTTCCCCCAATCTCTTCCTGATCTTAAACACAGAAATCAGAAACAATATTTTGCACGAGTTATTGCCTGGCATATTTCGCTGCATCTCGTTAGGAGCATACCGCAGAGTTATACGTCATAAGAGGTGAGTAAATGAATAATACTGAAACAATGAAGACACGTAGTCATAGATAAATTGTTCGAGTGTGGAACATCTGTTATATCCAAGGTAATTTCTTGATTTTCCTTCAAGCCAAAACGATACCCGAGAGTTGCTGCATATAGGGATCATCCCCTGCATGAAGTCATGGATATGGTCAAGGATTATTGACTAAGGCGGGGCAGGTCCTGGATGGCTCAGGCAGAAATATCTATACGTCTGGTGTGTGATGTAGAGACCATCAATCGTGAAAAAGAGTAGGTTAAAGAACCGGATGATATGATGGACTGACACAATGTAATAGTAACACTGGGTCGAGAGTGCAGAGAACGGGCAGCGGGCCGCACAGAGCTTGAGGTCCAACAACTGATCCAGAGCAACACACATCAAGGTGACATTGTGATCTATAATGATGGATCAGTGGTGAGAAACAGACGGGGTGGTTGAGGTTTCATTGCGAAGGCTAATGGACGATTCTTGACAAAAGGAATCTGGCATATGAGGCTACGACCTCCAGCATGAGAATGGAGGTGGAATCAGTCACAGTGGCATTCCGTTGGTTAGAGGAGATCAATGCAACACACATTGTCTTCATAACCGACTCGAAGAGTACGCTTAGTAAGGTGGAGAAAGGAATGTTTCGCGTGGAATGGCTCACCTTGCTTCAGAGGTCACAGATTGTGAGAGTTGTATGAATTAATTTTTTGTCCTGGCCTTGCTGGAGTGCGAAGGAATTAGCAGGCAAATAGGCTGGCAGGAAATTCACCTCTTGGTGGTAGATTACTTATGTGCGACCAGGTGGAGAAGGTGACCGATTCTTCTTGTTCTTCTTCTTCTTTTCGTTCATCCGGAGTGTTTTTTCAGATGTGATTGCGGTGTGTCTGTTATGCGCCCTTGGGCCGAAACCCGTAGGCCAACACATCCGACAATAGCGTGCTTTTTTGACCAGGTAGCATTCCTGGGAGACTCTCACTTTTGTGGTGCCATCTACAACCATGCTGGCCAAGTTGGAACGGTCGAAGACAACGGTCATCCCTCAAAGGAAGGCAGGGACAGTCCATAGCATTTTCCGCCATCCAAGGTTGCTTCCATAGTTGCAGGGCAAACACATAACGCCCTGGATCTGGGCTCACCGAGGGAAATCGTCACATCCTGCTCATGGCTGCTTTAAATCATCACTTCAATATATTGGTCATTTCGTTTGCCCCGAGCCATTCCCGCACAAACCAGACAGGTTTGCAGACGGCATCCACTCAGCGAGTTTTCGGACATGTGCTTGTCGTTGCGCCCGTCAGAGCTGTTCCAGGCACGACAGCCATTCGGAAAACTACCTAGTCAGAGCTGTTCCGAACAAGAGCGGCATTCGGAAACTAGGTAGTCAGAGCTGTTCCTAGCACGAGAGACATTCGGACGAGACATTTCACTCGGACGTAATTGCGTAGTGTCAATTTTTAGTTTGCCTCCCGTAGGACGACACTTCCGGCTTCCGGCGGGCATTTTTTAATGAGGTTAGCCTTCCTCGGGTTTCGAGACTTGTTTCGGCTTCCACACAGCAAGCTTTCGCTTCGGGCTGCCACGTAATGGATTCGCAAGACAGGCGTTCCATTTCGTGTCAACGAGACAATTTTCCACCTTTGACTACACTCACTCCATGAGTGTGGTTACAGACTATCGGACGTCTGCGAGACGTGCGACCGAGGTGTTTTTCCACCTTTTGTACTCGCTCACGAGGTAGGCTACATGTGCTGCCGGCTCAGCACCTTACCTCCGTGCATCTGTGGGCGAGTAACGGTCAGGCCCTTTCATCCGTGGATACCTCATATCCCCCAGCTAAGAGCCATCGAACGAATCTGCGCCGAGCATGTAGCGTTCTCAGCACATCATCACAATTTTGGTGTAGGTTTGTGTCGGCTCTCACTTCCGAGAGTTTATGGCTTAGAGACGTTCAGCCATACACCTCGGATGGGAGCCTTAGAGTTTATGTCCGGACTGAGATTTTAGGGATCGTTTGCCTGATTTTGACTGCTGTCCTCAGTCTTACCTGCAGAGGAGCAGGTTGTCTCTCTTAGTCTGGTCCCTATCCCATGAGCCGTCCGATATGTAGTTTTCATCCATCGGCAAGCACATGGGGTCGATGGGGCACGCAAGCTCCCCCACCACGGCAAGGTGGAGACACATCGGGGGAGAGGTGACCGATTGAGAACTCGTATGTGGAAAGGATGCTATTACGGGGTATTGGCAGAGGTTCTGGTAGAACCTCAAAACTGAGTGGGAAGACCAGGAGAACTTTCAATCAGATAACGGTGGGAACGATTAGCAGTGTCACTTTTCGCTGGCTGTTGAACGAGGGGAATGAGCGTGTAAGGGAGTGTCCTGAGTGCCGTGATGTCAATTTTTAGCTCAATTCAACTCTAGATTTTCATGATTTGCTCATTCAAACTCCAAGATTCATTACCAAACAGTAGAACGGGTTCTATGAGGGTGCTTCAAATGAAAATTTTTTAAGTGTGATAGAAATTACAATAACCTTGACATTGTCGTGTAACCTGTCAGTATTGTTGACAAGGATGTCAAGAGTTTTAAGCATGTGACAACACGGAGCAGACAAACACGGTGACGTCATAAGACAGTTTAAAGATGCCCGCCCTACTTTTGACATGCACCAAAGAGGAGCAGCGTTCGGTTATCGTTTTGTTTTGTCTTTTTAATCAATGAAGGGATGAAACCTAATGAAATTCTTCGCGAATGAAGGTCCACTATGGTGATGCATGCCTGTCAGTCAATCAATCAAATCCAGACGACGTGGACTTCTGAGTAAATATGTCTTTTTGCAGCATGACAATGCTCGATCTAGTACTGTCCGTGAAATGGTTGAAACCATCGAAGACCTCCACTTTCAGTGTGTACCACATCCTCCGTGCTCGCTAGACCTAGCCCCAAGTGATTTCCATCTGTTTGGACAACCAAAAACATCAGTTTTTCATTGAAAGCTCCCTGGTATATCACATTGCAGCACTTTCTTATTGGTAAACACCCTGGACGTTTAGCCTATCTGTGAAAGCGTTCGTTTCGCCTACCTTACTAGTAATCACCAACATTGACTTACATATTCTACGAAATAGAACATAGCCAACGTATAACACTGGTATTACAAATTGATTGGGCGAAAATTAAAACAAACAGATTGGTTATTAAGACAAACAAAAAACAAATAAAATAATGAAAACATAAAATAAAGAATTTTTTTTAAAGGAGAAAGAGCGAATGAGAAGATTGATAGAAAGAAGGAAAGAAAGAAAAAGAGAGAAGGAAGAAATTAATGAAAATTCAAAGAAGGAAAGAAATAACAAAGAGGGAAAGAACGAACAAACCATCCATCCATCCATCATGTGCCATGCCGGTAAGCGTGGGCGGTCATGTTCTGCCATCTCACTCGATCACCAGAATCGTGGGTCAGCTCTGTGTTTCTGTCTCGACCATGCCACAAGGCCAAGCCATCCAGGTACTTGTTTCTAGGTCTTCCCCTTGGTCTGTTCCCCTCGATCTTACAAGTTGTCACCAAGTTCTCCAATTCATTTCTTCTAATAACGTGTCCAAATAATTTTGTCTGTCTACGTCTAATGCCTCTAATCAGTTTACGATCTTCATTTGTTTCTTGAAGAACTTGTTCATTGGTCTTTCTGGCTGTCCATGGTATTCTTTGCATTTTCCTCAGAAACCACATTTCTACAGCCATCAGATGTTTTTCAGACTGACTGCACATTGTCCAACAAACAAACGAATAAACAATGAAGAACAAATAATAAACAAATAAAACAGCAATGCAAGGAGAAACGAAAATGCAAGAACGATGAAACGGGGGAAAAAATAGATTAAACACACAAACAAAACAATGAGAGATGAAAGACCGTAACTAACAAGCAATAGTAATAAACAGCTGACTAGAAGTAGAAGAACAGGCAGACACAGAGCTTCTGTGCTAAGAGTGACACGTGCACATACCAGTAGTGTTTGCAGGTGGTCCTTTTCTGTGTACATTGCTTTTGATAAATTTCCCAGTCGTTTCTTATTGTGGCATTCTATCGCGTATTGTTTTGTCGTAGAGGTCGGCGCTCCTAGATGCTTTCTCATCGTCTGCGAATGCGCAAGAGTCTGTCTTTCGTTTGGGCGATCTTTCATAGAGTCTGTCGTTCGTTTGGTATATCTTTCATAGAGTCTGTCGTTCGCTTGGTCTGTCTTTCATAGAGTCTATCGTTCGCTTGGTCTATCTTTCATAGTCTGTTCTTCGTTTGGTCGATCTCTAATTGCCTGTCGTTCATTTGGTCTATCTTTCATAGTCTGTCGTTCGCTTGGCCTATCTTTCATAGAGTCTGTCATTCGTTTCTCCCCTATCAAAGGAGAAGTAAGGCGCCTCCTTCCCTCCGCTAGCCTACGGGACACCCTTGGGCAAGGTGGAGTACCCGTTTAGCCCCCCGATCAGGGTTACGTGAAGCCATGGGTGCAGGTGGTGGATGAAGATGGAGAGCAGCCAACAGATAGTTGTAGGTTATGGTCTCCACCTTCACGACGGTAGGCAGAGGATCTCTTTTTTTAGGAGACAATGGCTACGGTCACTGACCAGTATGGTCACTGCTAGGAAGGAAAGCAATGGCAAACTACCTTCTTTACACATGCCAAGAAAATCATGTTGTGTGAAATCATCGATAATCAGAGAAACGGCGTAAATGGGTGCTCCATAGGAGCAACCTCGCCCGGTAGGGATAGTCATGCGCACCAGGTGACTCCAGACCGTCAACAGGCTACTAGGTGCAACAGATTAATATCATTGAAAGTAGGAACTTGGAACGTTAGAACAATGAATGCAGATGGAAAGTTAGAAAACATCAAAAAAGAAATGAAGAGAGAGAAGATTAACATATTAGGAATATCGGAAACGAGATGGAAAGGAGCAGGGATAAGGACAGGAGAGGATTGTAAGATTATTTACTCTGGGGGAGAAGAACAGCAAAGAGGTGTAGCCATTATATTAGATAAGCAAACATCAAATTATGTCAAAGGATATCATGCTGTGTCAGACAGAGTCCTATTAGTAAAATTAAACGGAAGACCTTTTAAAATAAATGTCATTCAAGTATATGCCCCAACAAGTGAAAGCAGTGAAGAAAGCATAGAGGAATTTTATAATGACGTGGAGTCTGCTTTGAAGAACTGCAAAAAATCAGAAATAAATATCATAATGGGTGATTTCAACGCAAAAATAGGACAGACAGCAAGGCGATGGATGCAGTGTAGGCAACCATGGTTTGGGAGAGAGAAATGAAAGAGGATACAGACTTGTAGAATGGGCAAAAGAACAAGAAATGGTTGTAGGAAACACCTGGTTTAAACAGCATCCTAGAAGATTATGGACATGGAGGAGTCCAGACAGCAGGATTAAAAACCAGATAGATTACATCCTGATTAGCAAAAGGTTTCGAAATGCGTTAACAGTCGTAAAAACAGTTCCAAATGCAGACTGTTACAGTGATCACAGATTAATTACAGGCACATTGAGGGTAAAGTTAAAGAAAGTCAAGTATACAGCAGGAAACCCTAAATATGACTGGTGCAAATTGAAAACTGACAAAGAAATACAAGATAATTTTAACATAGAAGTAAAGAACAAATTTGATATATTGTCTGATCTAGAGATCCTGTTTCAAGATGTAGGTGATCAATGGGAAACGATGAAGAATTCAATCAGTTGCGCAGCAGAAAAAACTATTCCAAAAGTAAAGAAAGTGGGCCGTAAGACATGGATGACAGAAGAAATTTTACAACTAATGGAAACAAGAAGACAGAACAAAAATAATCCTGCCAAATATGAAGAAATTCACAGAAAAGTGAGAACCTTATGTAAGGAGGCAAAAGAAACATGGCTTGAGAAAAATTGCAGAGAAATTGAAAAACAACACAACAGTAACAATGCGAACCTAATGCACAAAAGAATTCAGGAGCTTACTAATCAAAGAACACGTACATCAGCAGGCTGCCTAAAGACAAAAGATGGAAGAGTCATAATAGAAAAAGATCAGATATTACATGAATGGTCAGATTACGTGAAAAACCTGTATGACGACAACAGAGACGAACAGTATGATGTTCAAAATAATAATGAAGGACCAGCAATTTTGAAGATGGAGGTTCAGAATGCTCTTAACCATATGAAATCTGGCAAGACCCCCGGTTCAGACAGCGTCACAACAGAAATGATTAATGCTTTAGAAGAATATGGAATAGATCAAGTTACCAGTCTGCTTAATACAATATATGATACTGGAAATATACCTCAGGAGTTATGTAATTCTGTATTTATTGCAATCCCAAAGAAATCAGGAGCCTTGGAATGTGATCAACATCGAACAATTAGTATAATGAGTCACATCACGAAGATTTTGCTAAGAATTATCATGCAAAGAGTTAGGAGGAAAATACAACCTGAAATAGGAGAAGAACAATGTGGGTTTGTGGAAGGCAAGGGTACAGTAAATGCTGTGTATATACTGAGAAACATAATCGAACGTTCTATAGAAGTAAACAAAGATCTACACCTTTGCTTTATTGACTACACAAAGGCTTTTGATAAAGTGAGACATGTCAACATGATAAGGATGCTTGAAGATCTACAAATTGATGGAAAAGATCTTAGACTTGTAAAAAACATATATTGGAAACAACAAGCTGCCATAAGAGTTGATAATGAAGTAAGCCAATATCAGCCTATTAAAAGGGGTGTGAGACAGGGATGTGTAATGTCTCCAGATCTGTTTTCCCTGTACAGTGAAAGTATTTTCAGAAATATTGAAGATATGGAAGGAATCAACATTGGGGGACGATGCATCAATAACATTAGATATGCAGATGATACAGTCTTGATTGCAGACAATGAACAGGACCTGCAAAATTTAGTAGATGCGATTGTGACACACAGTGAACAACTAGGGTTAGAATTAAATTGTAAAAAGACACAGATTATGGTCGTCACTAGGAAGGACGAAATACCACAATGTAATATACAAGTAAATGGGAATATTCTTCAACAAGTGAGCAGGTACAATTATCTCGGAACAGTAATAACATCTGATGGGAGATGCCTTGAAGAGATTAGAACAAGAATCGCCATGGCAAAAGTAGCCTTTAGCAAGATGAAAAACATATTGACCAATAAAAAGATGTCAATTGAAACGAGAAAGAGTGTTGAGATGCTACATTGAGCCTGTACTTTTGTATGGATGTGAAGCGTGGACAATGAGCAGTCAGGCTGAAAAACATCTGATGGCTGTAGAGATGTGGTTTCTGAGGAAAATGCAAAGAATACCATGGACAGCCAGAAAGACCAATGAACAAGTCCTTCAAGAAACAAATAAAGATCGTAAATTGATTAGAGAAATTAGACGTAGACAGTCAAAATTTTTTGGACATGTTATGAGAAGAAATGGATTGGAGAATTTGGTGACAACTGGTAAGATCGAGGGGAACAGACCAAGGGGAAGACCTAGAAGCAAGTACCTGGATGGCTTGGCCTTGTGGCATAGTCGAGACAGAAACACGGAGCTGATCCACGACTCTGGTGATCGGGTGAGATGGCAGAACATGACCGCCCACGCTTACCGGCATGGCACATGATGGATGTGGATGGTCATTCGTTTGATCTATCTTTCGTAGACTTGTCATTCGTTTGTTCGATCTTTAATGGTTTGTTGTTCGTTTCGTCTACCTGTACAAGTATCTGTTAATCTTTTGGTCTATCTGTGATAGTCTCTGTCGTTCCTTTGGCCAATTTGTGGTAGTGTCTGTCGTTCCTTTGGCCAATTTGTGGTAGTGTCTGTCGTTCGTTTGACTTATCTATGATATTTTCTGTCATTCATTTGGCCTATTGGATCCTTAACTTCAGGAAAAGGATTGGCTCTGAGGGCTGGGTCAGTCGGGCCGTGGTACGAAGCGCGACTGGGATGGGCCCGGGCTGGGCGAGGCCGCCGCCGCTAGTCGGCGGGCCGGCCGAGCTCGGAACATGGCTGCAACCTTCCCGTGGACCGCCCCAGCTATGCGGCGGCGTCTCCCCGACGTCGTCCGCGTCGGCTGACATTCAACAGCCAACTCAGAACTAGTACGGACCAGGGGAATCCGACTGTCTAATTAAAACAGGCTACCTTTTTAGAGGCTACCTCTAGGCTACCTGTTGTTTGCAAAGAGTCACTGCACGAGACTCTAGGCTACCATTTGTTTTGTAAAAGAGTCACTATATTACAGTTTCCGACTTGGGTCAAGTTGGCGGGACATGTCTTCTTCTAACTTGACTAAAGACGGTTAATCGGCGGCTTGACAATCCACCATCATAAAACTCCCAACTGTTACAGAATCAGATTTCTGGCTCCAAATGTGGCTCGCACAAACATAGAGAACCACGACTTCTGCCCTATGTGCCGACTTAGGCCAAATGTGTCTTTCCTCTCGTGCCTATCTAAACCTGTGACATCGTCTCTCGTTCGTTTGGCCTATCTGTGCTAGTTTCTATTGTTCGTATGGTTTATCTGCTTTGTCATTTATTTGGCCTATCTGTGATAGTTTCTGTTGTTCGTTTGGTTTATCTGTGATAGTGTTTGTCGTTTGTTTGGCCTATCTGTGCTATTTTCTGCTGTTCGTTTGGTTTATCTGTGATAGTGTTTGTCGTTTGTTTGGCCTATCTGTGATAGTTTCTGTCATTCATTAGGCCTATCTGTGATAGTTTCTGTCATTCATTAGGCCTATCTGTGATAGTTTCTGTCATTCATTAGGCCTATCTGTGATAGTTTCTGTCATTCATTAGGCCTATCTGTGATAGTTTCTGTCATTCATTTGGCCTATCTGTGATAGTTTCTGTTGTTCGTTTGGTTTATCTGTGATAGTGTTTGTCGTTTGTTTGGCCTATCTGTGATAGTTTCTGTCATTCATTAGGCCTATCTGAATCTGTGACGGTGAGAATCAGCAGTGGTTCGAATCGCATCGGTAACTTACGGGGTATGTGAGCCGGTCGCTCAGAATGCAATGGCAAACTACTGAGCGTAATCTTGCCAAGAAATCAACATACAGCTGAAAGATGCTGGTGTTGACAGCGATGTCCTGTAAAGGATATGCAAAAAAAAAAAAAAACTACTGGAAGCAGTGTGTATAGGCTACGCTTGAGTTCAAAGCGAGTGATGGATTTAAAAAAAATTCGTCTCGATGAGGGTTTGAACACAAGATCGTCATACCTGCAGGCAAGTGTGCTAGCTACGCGCCACTGAGACCGACTTCTCTGTAGTGCTCTTTAACTTCCAGTTCCAGTTCAAATTTTCGAAAGAAAAAAGAATCCAAATTCGGACTCGTCTAACCTGCTTCCTCAGCGGTGGTTATTTTTGAGAGCGGTGGTTTTTGTGGGTTCATTCACCCTGATTCTTGTCTTGTGCGCTCTTACGAGTGAGTCCTATCTCGGACTGGTTATGTTGGTTTGTGTCTGTGACGTCATCTGGGAGATCGGTCGACGGCTGTCCTTTGTTCCCGTCTCCTCTGGTGGCATATTTGGTAAGTGAAGTCTTCTGGCTTGACTGGTTGCAGTCCTTATAAGGACTTTTTATTTGGTCTTTTTGCCTCCTTTTTTGTGTATTTTCTGTATCAGCTTTTCGGTGTTTTCATTTTCTTCCTTGTGCCTTGTTTTCACTGTTGAGTTTGAGTTGCTGTTGCCTTTCGATTTCTTCCTCTGTGGTCAGCCATGGGACGATCTCTCCGTCATCTATATAGTATTGCCATGGGTATTCGTCATCCTCGTATAAATTTGGTTCTTCAGCGGTACAGCAGGGCATTGGTTTCCCCTTGAGTTTCTTGTGCTTCTTTGCTTTTTCTTCCATGCGCCTTCTGTATTCCTTGCACTTGAGTTCGTATGTCCTCTTTATTTCTGTGATTTCTTCATCGGTAAATATTGCCGGTATCGGGGCGTCCTCTCTGTCGTCGTCAGGGTGCTCATCTCGGTTTTCTTCGGATGTCTGACGGGATATTGTTTTCCCTTTGGCTGTTTCGGGCGTCGTGGTTGGGCTGCTGGCGGTTTTAGCTTGCGGTTCAGGTTCGGTCTCTTGTTGCTTTTCATCTTGCGGATTCTCTGTGAGTTCTTGTATGGCTTCTGTTGGTTTGTTTTTGAGAAGTTCCATTTCTGCTTTATGTAGTTCTCTCTCCGCTTTGATGTCCGGTAGAATCTCTTCATTCTTCTTTATGGTCTGCCCCAAGTGCTCCACCTCTTGTTTTATGTTTAGCTGGATCACCTTTATTTCCGCAAGCAGCTTTTCGTTGTCGCTGGTCGGTGCCGGTGTTTGCAGAAGCTTGACTTGTTTTGTTTGTTTTTTAGCTCGTCGATCTGGCTTTGTAGTTGTGCTCTTTCATCTTGCGAGATGCTCATGGCTCTTTCGCACCTCCAATTTGCTTCCTTGTACTGTGTCCTTGTGGTAATGGCGATCTTTAGAACGTCTCGGTGTTTTTGGAGGTACGGGCAGCCCAAGTATCTTGCTCCATTAGTTCTAAAGGCAGTTGGCACACTTTCTTTTGTTGTTTGGTGCTCGGAAGTCCGTGTCCAGCTTGGCCAGCGGACACTCCTTGAAGGCGTGGTGATCGGCGCAGTACCGGCAAATTTCCGTCTTACTGCGACATGTTGCTCTGCTGTGGCCGGCCCTCTGACATCTTGAACATTGATTGATTCTTGGGATGCATCTCTCTGGATGTTGTATTTTCTTGTTGATTGATACTGTGGTCGGCATCTCGCCACCGCCAGCGTGGTAGGGATCTTTGAGTACGTCAAGATCCGCTCCGCCTTCAAGATTCGGATGTTGGGATTCTCTTCTTGTAGCTGCTTCGTGATTTGTTCGCCTGACAGCTCCATTTGAATACGCCTTGACAACCCATCTGACTGTTTTTGAATCGGTTTTTCCGACTCTGGTGTCTTTCTCCTCCTTCTCAGCTGTGTTGGCTCTTGTCTGTGGTGGGTTGTCGTCGATCTCTCTCGTGGTGGCTTCAGTAGTGACTGTAGTTTCAGGTTCTTTGAAGCTCGCAGGCAGGCTCTCCACGTTCGTCTTCTTGGCGGTCTTGTCGGCTCCCACGCTGCACATCTTGGATGCCACGTGTCTTTTGGTGGTCTTGCAAAGTGTCATTTTCCCCGTGTCATACTTCTTGACTTGTTCAAGTGACTTGCTTGATGAGCGTCAACACACGCGCGGCTATCACAAGAACCCGACATCCCACATTGTGCCAACGGTTTCAGGTGGAGGAGCGCAATTGGGAGGGTACAACAAGCCGTATCCCGGTGCGAGGAAACGCAGCCTAAAGATAAAATGTCATGACAGGGCAGACCAGGCCCTAAGCCTTGGTCGCCAACTGGTCTAGTCTAGGATCGAAGCTCCAGCAGGCGGACAGTTAGAGCATTGCTGTATCATATGGATCCAGCAGCCTCTGCAGCTGGTCTTGTTCCAGACGTATTGGTGTTACCTTTCATATGGAGTAAACTATGCAAGCGAGAGAGGGATCGTGTTGCATGGGCAACACATGGTCTCTACATCCAGCCCAAGCTTTGTATTATGGAGAGGTATCAGGTATAGATAACCTGTCAAGACGGCAAAGTGCCAGTCAGTTTGCCATTCCTTTCGCCATTCCTTTCTGAGCGAGAAATCGACGGTTATTAAGTCCAACTTAATACAGGTGTATCAGTGTGTGAGACTGAACACTTGAGGGTTTGTCCGGAGGGCTATGGTTCTTAGAAACCTAGGGACTCACTATAAACAGACCCCAAAATAAAATAAAAAAATAAAAAAAATTTAAGGGGGTGACAAAGCCGTTTGACTCGTGCTCCGAAGGTTGTGGGTTCCATTCCGGGCAGCGTTTTTTCGGTTTACGAGTGAAATTTTTCGGAGACTCCTGTGGGTCGTCGCTAGAGCTACGGAGTTCGTGCTTTGTGCGACGCTTTCCGCGCTGCGGAAAGAGACCGAGCCATATGGGATAAAACCCGGTGCAATGAAGTCGACCCTGTCGACTTTTAAGCGAGTTTTTTGTAGGGATGAACGCCCTACCCGACCATCAGCGCAACGGAAGTTTAAGAGCGAGCGCTGTTGACCTTTCAGTGACGGCTTCTTCTCTGTTCCCTATAATGTTGGAAATGTGTTGGATTGTTTACGGCTTCCTCTTAACGTGCTGGCTTTCTCGGTGTATCCCCACGCACCTGCATTAGGTCAAACGAGTGAGCTATGTTAAGGTGCGTCTCAAAGGTCGCCCCAGTTTAGTCTACGGCAAGCCTAGTGCAGGAGTACACACAAACCTCGTCAGGTAGATTGGTCCTACGAGATCATAAAACAGGGCATGCCTCATGTTTCCACCTAACGGCTCTTTATCAGGTGGATTGTGGTTTTATTTGTGAAGGATCGACATCAGCATCATCATGTGACATGATGCAAGCGTGGGCGGTCATGTTTGGCCATCTCACACGATCACTGGTGTTATGGATCAACTCTGTGTTCTTGTCTCGACCAAGCCATGTGGTCAAGCCATCCAGATATTTACTTCTCTGTCTTCCCTTGTTCTTGTCCCCTCAATCGTGCCAGTTATCACCAAGTTCTCTAGTTTATTTCTTCTCATAACATGCCCATAAATGTTAACTGTCTACGTCTAATTTCTCTAATCAGTTCATGGTTTTTATTTGCATCTTGTAGGACTTTCTCATTGATTTTTCTGTTGGTCCATGGTATTCTTTGCATTTTCCTCAGAAACGACATTTCCACTGCCATTAGATGTTTTTCAGCTTATTGCCCATGATTCCTATCCATATAAAAAGTAAAGGTGTCGATAGCATTATCCCGCATAAACGCGTATATGCTCCGTCCGTCTCGGCAGAGGTCGACAGGTGCAGATGCTGATTGTTTTTGTGTGTGGTTTAGCTTTCCATATTACCAGTGTCCCTCGCCATCAGACAAACCCACTCCGACAAGTAACGCGCTGGTTGTCAAGGCATCGGCATCCCCTCACGCGGCCCTCTTTATTGAGCCAAGTCTAGGCTCAAGCATCTTTAACTGATTCAATTCCATGGGATGATTAATCGCCGCAACGTCATGTGTTTTCTGTAATTGTGTATTGTAAAGCTGCATTACTTTGTGTTATTTTATATCGTGTACATTTCCATAGCTTTACCGCAGTCCCGCTAATTTTATTGACACCACATATAGGGAAAGCTAAACCACACGCAAACATCAGTCCAGTACTAGATGTGGTAGGACATGTATGGACTACGTTTGAGTTCAAATCGGGCGAACGAAAAAAAAAAAAAACAATCATACAATAATAACATTTCATGTTGTGTACCCTCAGGGCGGCCCAGCCAGTGGCAGTCAGTATTACACATCATACGGAGGGCCGCACTATGGTCACACTCCACCTCAGTACTCACACCGCCCTCATCCGCACTCCATGTCTGCTCACGTGCACGGAGGAATGTCACACGCACAATCGCAGTCTTCCCCGAACTGCACCAACCACGTTCCCCTGCAGGCTCCCGGAGACTACGGTAAGATCATCCATCGTCTGTCGACATCTACATTATCACTGTCGTAATTTACATTACGTTGTCATTGTTTACATTGTCATCATTATCAGTATTATCGTCATCGTTATCAGTGCCATCATTTACATTATCATTGTTATCATTTACATTATCATTGCCATCATTTACATTGTCATTGTCATCATTTACAATGCCATCATTATCATTGACATTATTTACATTTCCATTACCTTCATTTACGGTATCATTGTCATTATTTACACTGTCATCATTTACATTAACATTGTCGTTGTTTACATTGTCATCATTTACATTAATCATCATTTATATTGTCATCTACAATATCATTGTCATCATTTACCCTGTCATCATTTCCATTAACATTGTCATTGTTTACATTTTCATCATGTACATTGTCATTTACAGTATCATTGTCATTGTCATCAATTTGTATGTTTGTAATTGTCATCATTTACATGATCATTATCTTTTCTAGACTTGTACTCCATGTCTTTTTGTCCTAGAAACCAACCCCCTCCAACATTGAGTCGTTGTTGGCTAGATCTGACAGCTCCATTGTCTATTCAGTCAAGTTTAATAATTCTCTTACTCTTTGCCGTGTGTGTTCACTCGCTTTGAGCTCGAGCGCAGTCCAAACACTACTAATATGTGCACTGGATTGATTTTTTGAGGATGGAGGATTAGCTTGTTACCAGTGTCCCTCGCCATCGGGCGAACGCATGAGTCCAGCTGGGAGCCCAGGACAATTTAAAACATCTGTCTTGTAGCGGGTTCGACCCGATGAACATCGGGCTGGCAGGGAAGTGGCTTGCCACCAGGATACGACACCTCCAAGTGGTCGTCGTTGTCGTCTAGTAGTAGTAGTAGTAGTAGTAGTAGTAGTAGTAGTAGTAGTAGTAGTAGTTGTAGTAGTAGCTATTGTTGTAGTAGTTATTATTGTTGGAGTAGTAGTGGTAGTTGTTGTTATTGTAGGAGTAGTAGTTATTTTTGTAGTACTATTTATTGATGGAGGAGTAGTAGTAGTCTTCATTGTTGTAGTAGTAGTTATTATTGTTGGAGTAGTAGTTGTTGTTGTTATTGTAGTAGTAGTAGTGATAGTAGCAGTAGTAGTAGTAGTAGTGATGGTAGTAGTAGTAGTAGTAGTAGTAGTGATAGTAGTAATTCTTCTAGTATTATTAATAGTCGTTATTGTTATTCTAATAGTAGTAGTAATACTAATAGACGTAGTAGTAATACTAATAGACGTAGTAGTAATAGACATACTAATAATAATAGTAGTAGTTGTTGTTCTTGTAGTAGTTCTAGTTCTAATACTAATAGTAATTAATATAATAGCAGTTATTAATATTAATAGTTGTAGTGGTAGTATTTAGTAATACTAATCGTCGTAGTGTAGTAAATAATAATAGTAATACTAATATTAGCTTAGTACTAATAGTAGTGGTAGTAATACTAATAGTAATAACAGTAATAATATTAATTAGTAGTAGTAGTCGTCGTAGTCGTCTGGAATCCTATCCCGTCAGACAACTAGGACAGCAGACTGACAGGGTCCACAGCGCGACACGTGTGGTGACCCCCACTACACACAACATGCCGCCGCGTCCGTCCTAAGTGTTCGATAGTGTTGTGTGTGTCGTGCTTGCAAGTGATTGCAGATAGCAGGCGTCTGCTCCATGTTGCCACGTACTTACTTGCCTTATCGAATGTTTGTGTTCGTGCTTTCAATGGACTTTACATTTATGTGTGCGTTCTAGGAATTCCTTGGAGTGTTATTTGTTAAATCATGTGTTTACAGTAGACAGTAAGACAGTACACGGCGCCAAGTTTCAGTTTGTAGTGTGCTGCAGAACTGTAACTTGCTTTTTGACTTTTGTACCTGTGTACCATCAGATTTAGGATTTAGTGTACATAATAATGGTTTTAAAGTTTAAGTGTGTACAAAATTTAGTATATACATATTATTATTATTTTATTATTATTATTATTATTATTATTATTATTAGTTGTACCTGTTTGATTTAGTGATTTAGTTAGTTAGTTGTAATAGTAATACTAATAATGGGACCAGATTTATTGTTAAAACATATTATTATTAATTAATATTATTAGTTAGTATTAATATTAAAATTTAAATATTAGTTCAACTTTTACAATATTTAGTGTTATTAGTTCACCATGTACAATATTTAGTGTACTAGTTAACATTGTATAAGATTTAGTTATAATAATATAGGCTCAACTTGTACAGCATTTAGTGTACATATTAGTTCACCTTGTACAAGTTTTAGTGTAAATATTATTATTAGTTCAACTTGTCCATTATTACTAATTAGTTCAACTTGTACAAGATTTAGTGTATTATATTAGTTCACCTTGTACTAAATGGTAATAGTGTACTAGTTCACCTTATACAAGATTTAGTGTACATATTAGTTCAACTTGTTCAAGATTTAGTGTACATAATAATAATAGACTCAACTTTGTACCATCTTTAGTGTATATTCTTGTTACTTGTACAAGATTTTATGTACATACTCGTTCAATTTGTGAAAGATTTAGTGTACATACTAGTTCAAGTTGTGCAAGATTTAGTGTACATACTGGTTACAACTTGTACAAGATTTAGTGTGCATACTATTTCAATTTGTGAAATTTTTAGTGTACATACTAGTTAAATTTGTGCAAGATCCAGTGTACATACTGGTTACAACTTGTACAACATGTACTGTACATTCTAGACACAATCTGTGCATGATTTATTGCAAATAGCTGGTTACACAATTTGTTTAGGTCTGTAGAAGATTCAGTGTACTTTTCAAAAATTGTAGATGTAGTTTACATTCTGGACTTCATAAATTGTAGAAGATGCAGTGTACATTCTAGACTACATAAATTGTAGACAAAGTAATACACAATCTGGACTTCATAAATTCTTGATGCAGTGTACATCCTGGATTACAAACATTCTAGATGATATAGTGTACATTCTGAACTTCCTACATTTTAGAAGAAGCTGTACACAATATGGACTTCATAAATTGTGGAAGATGCGGTGTACATTCTGGACTTCATAAAGATAACGTTTACATTCTGGGCTTCATAAATTATAGAAAATAAATGTACATTCAAGAGCCAACAATGTGATCATTCATGAGCCAGTAGTGTGTACATTCAAGAGCCAAAAGTGTGTACAAGATTTAATCTTTATACAGGACGGACACACCCACCAAGCACATCTACTCATGGACGCTGAAGGTACTTATGTCCTCTGATTGACTGCAATTGAAGCAGAAATAGTTTTATGTACAGTAAACAATGTAAAATAACACAAAGTAATGCAGCTTTACAGAACAGAATTACGAAACATACTGGACATTGTGGCGACTAACCTTCATCAGCAAACAAATACATACACAAAACACAACGTATAATCACAGAGAAGACCTTCCAGTCACTGCACAGATAATAACATATAACGATTAATAGGAGGAGAAAGTAAAACTTAGTTGCAGTTGTAAACATAGTTAAAATATTACAGATGTAACACGGAAGCCTAGTTGCTGGACACTGCTCTCCTGACCTTATGGTCAAGGGTTTGATCCTCAGCTATCTATATGTCAGGTGTGTGGTCTAGAGACCATCAATCTTGAAAAAGAATGGGTTGAAGTACCGACAGACAGGACGGCCTGGCACAATGTAATAGTAACACTGGGTCGTGAGTGCAGAGAATGGGCAGCGGGCCACACAGAGTTTGAGGCGCAACAATTGATCTAGAGTAACACACATCAAGGTGACACTGTGATCTATACTGATAGGTCAGTGGTGAGAAATAGATGGGTGGTTAGGGTTTCATTGCGAAGGCGATTCTTGAAAAAGGAGAGTATAGCATATGAGGCTATGACCTCCAGCATGAGAATAGAGGTGGAAGCAGTCACAGCGGCTTTCCTTTGGTTAGAGGAGACCATTGCAACACACATTGTATTCATCACAGAGGAGTATGCTTAGTAAAATGGAGAAAGGAATGTTTCGTGTGGAATGGCTCACCTTGCTTCAGAGGTCACAGACTGTAAGAATTGAATGGATGTTTTCCCCTGGACATGCTGGAGTGTTGGGGAATGAACAGGCTGATAGGTTGGCAGGGAATGCATCTCTTGATGGTTGAATACTATGGACAAGGGAATAGGTGGTCATGCGCCTTTGGGACCAGGTGGAGAAGGTGGAGGAACAGATTGAGAACCTGTATGTGGAAAGGATGAGATTGTGGGGAATTGGCAGGAGTTCTGGTAAAATCTCAAAACTGAGAGGGAAGACCAGGACTCTTCACTAGCTGTTAACAAGGAGACGAAGCACGTATGGGAATGTCCTGAGTGCAGTGATGTCAGTTCTTAGCTCAGCTCAACTCAACCACAGATATTTGACAGTTGACCTGTGCACACAGGTCAACCAAACCTAAAATGGGTTCCAAAAATGACTTGGGAAGTAAATACGGTCAATGTGATACTGACCACATCGCCCGCCGAGTGCCGGTTGGTCTATAGAAATATGGGTTTAGCACCATATACCCGATGGGTGTTGAGGCGTGTAGAAGAGTCCTTTATTTACACATGTAGCATGGTCCGCTGGTTTGTTTTGTGTTGTCTCACTCTGCAGAAAGGACATCACCTAAGCTTTGACCTGTGTCCTCTTGGCTTGTCATCTCCCAGTGGAGCATAGATGCTCAGCCAGCTTAGGCTAGGCACTGTGTAGACTTGTTTGTGGATGGTTGGGTTGTGCTGCTTTCTGTAGGATGATGCTAACCCTGTATGGTCGCCTCTTTTGGCATGCTGGTAGATTACAGTGTTAATATTCTTTGCTTCTTTTAAGAGGAAGTAGAACTAGGAGAAGAAGAAGATGATGGTAAAGAAGAAGGATGAGGAGAAATGAGAAGAACTGGAAGAAGGAGGAGAAGAATAGGTAGAATAATGAGGAGGCGGAGAAGAAGAACAAGGAGGAGAAAAAGAGGAAGAAAAACAAGAAGGTGGAGAAGAAGAGGAGGAAGGACAAGGAGAACAAGAATAAGGAAGAAGAACAAGGATAAGGAAAAAGAACAATGAGGAGAAGAAGAACAAGGAGGAAGAGAAAAGAAAGAAGAAGAACAAGGAGGAGGAGAAAAAGAAGAACAAGCAGTAGATGAAGAAGAATCAGGAGGAAGAAGAAGATGGAGGAGGAGAAGAGAAAGAAGATGATTTTTATTTTGTATGATTGTTTCGTCTTCTAGGATCTAGTGCAGCATTAAACTCCAGGGATGATAGGACAATGAGAATGAGGAACCGCGTGCGCAAAAAACTGCAGCAGCGCCGTGTCACCCTGAACGAAGGCTTCTATCCGGGCACTCGACCACAACCTGGCAGAAGAGGCAGAGGTATGGGATGTTTATTTATTGTCACATTTTATGTTAATTTGTATTCACATTACTCTTTTAGCTGGCTCTATGGCGAGGTGTTAATGGATGCAATTCATTATCCTGCATACCATCCATGTGCAGTTCAAAGTACAACTGAGGGCTATTTGGCAGCAGATCGCCTTGCATTTGTTTTCATACAATGGTATGAGTGCCAGTTGTTCAGAAAGACATGGCAAACTACTGAACATAGAATTGCCAAGATGTTAAATATCATATGAAGTGAATAGTTGAATCCTGTTTCTGGCTCAAATGCATAACACACAAAGCCATAGAAACTGTTCAGGTGAGGAGCATTTGTTATCCCCAGTATAATTGCAGGGTCAGTGTGAAGTATTTCTGCATAACACTGGTTTTAAACACATAATGGTGGAAACTTAAAGGAATTTTAGTGTTCCTTTCATCTGCTCTCAAACCCAGTCCATCTCTTGCTCCCATGGTTTTATTTTATCCTAATTCTGGGAAGCTAACGGGGTACTCGACCTTGCCAAGGATGTCCTGTAGGTTAACAGAGAGATGGAGAGGCCTTGCTTTTCCTTTGACAGGAAGTGCTCCTACCCCGTCACTCACTACCCTGACAATGATTCCTGGATTTCTGTTCATATTAGCTCGCGTCATCTGCAAGCTGTTATTTTGTATTTATTATTCTAGGAACAAATTAGGAAGAACTTGGAAGCAACAGAGATATGGTTCCTAAGATGAATGTTGCAAATTCGTTACACTGAAAGAGTAAGTAACGACGATTGCCTGAGAGACCCTAATGAAACTAGAACATATACAACAATAAGAAGGAGACAAACAGCTTGCTTTGGTCATGTGATGAGAAGAGAGACACTGGAGAACATCATGATAACTGGAAAGATCAATAGGAAGGGAGGCAGAGGCAGACCAGAGAAATTATGCTGGATGGATTGAGACAATGGTATAGAGCAGTGGTTCTCAACCTTTTTTGGTCCGTGCCCCCCTTCACCATATTTTTAGGACGTCATTTCCCCCCCCCCCCCCCCCCTCCCCACCATATTTTAGAACGTCATTCCCCACCTTTCGTATTTCCTCACTAAAAATTTCCCCCTGCCCCTACACAGTATACGTAATAATTGAAGCTAAATTTAATAGCACATACTAAAACAAGTCTAGACGTCCACATAAAACGTGATTTGTGGGTCTACTTATTTTATAAAATGAAGTTTAGAAGGGTGAGACGTACAGAACCGTAAAGTATGTAGGGAAAAACAAGATCAAGTAATCGGTTCTTGTATTAACGCAATCTTGAAATAATCTTCATTCCTTCTCCATTCTGTTGGTCATGGGTTTGATCTGCAGCTGGACAAATACTTCTTCTTCTTCTTCTTCTTCTTCTTCTTCTTCTTCTTCTTCAGCGTTCCGAGCCATTGAGGTTCTTTGCTGCAAATACAATCGTCTCCATTCGTCTCTCTGGTGGACCTTCTCTTGCCAGTCGTTGATTCCAAGTGCTTGTAGGTCTGTACATGTATTATCTCTCCACCGCCTTCTTGGTCTACCTCGGGGTCTACGGTCATTTATTTCTTGAGTGTAAGCGACTTTTGTTTCCCTATTATCTTCCATTCTTTCTATATGCCCCAGCCATTGTAGTCTATTAGCCTTCATGATACCAGTGATTAGCGGGGACTTAAACAGATCATAAATGTCTTTGTTACTTCTTCTTTTCCACTCTCCACTTTGTGTATCCCTAATGGGTCCAAAGATGCGTCTTAAAATTTTGTTCTCAAAGGTTTGTAACAAGGCTTCGTCTCCTTTCGTTGTACTCCAGGTTTCAGAGCCATACAGCACAACTGGTCTGATCAGTGTTTTGTATATTGTGATTTTGGTGTTACGAGATAGCGCCTTTGATTTTAGTAGATGTTGTAGTGCATAGTATATCTTATTTCCAGAGTTGATTCTAGTTTGTATTTCTTCCCTTATGATGTTGGAGCAGTTGAAGATTGTACCCAGGTATTTGTATGTTTCCGTTCTTTTAATGGTCATATTATCTATTTGTATGTGGCCAGAGTTTCTAGCCATTCCGTCTCTTGAAATTACCATATATTCTGTCTTATCTTGGTTGATAACCAGCCCCATCTGTTGGGCTTTTCCCTTTGAGTCAGATAGAAACGTTTAAGATTTTAAAAAATTGATTTGGGTTCCCAGATTGGCCCAGACTAAAATGGGTACCAAGGATGTCATTGGAGGTACAGGCAATCAGTCTGATACTGACCATATCACCCACAAATACCCATTGGTTTATATAAATACGGGTTTAGTACCATATACCTCATGCGCATTAAGGTGGATGGAAAGGTCCTGGACTTGACTATTGTCTGTTCTTGTGTTGTCCCAATTCAGGGAATGATGACTTGGGTTTGCATGGCGACCCAGGGCTGGCACATGGGCACAGCACTCTGTTAGACAATGGGCCGCTGGACATTGAGGAGGAGAATTCCTTGCTGGTGCAGTGTCTGTCTGCCATGCCTGCACCTAAGGTAAAGAAAATGTATCTAAGTCAATGAGTTTGTTTTTTTTTCTTTTTTTTTTGGGTGTGTCTTTCTGTCTCTATCTGTCTGCCTGTCTCTCTCTCTCTCTCTGTATCTCTGTCTCCCTCTCTCTCTGTCTCTCTCTCTCCTCTCTCTCTGTCTCTCTCTCTCTGTCTCTTTTTCTCCCCTCTCTCTCTCTCTCTCTCTCTCTCTCTCTCTCTCTCTCTCTCTCTCTATTTATTTGCCTGCCTGACTATCTATCTATCTATCTATCTATCTATCTATCTATCTATCTATCTATCTATCTATCTATCTATCTATCTATCCACTTATCTGTCTGTCTGTCTGCCTGACTGTCTATCTTTCCATCCTGTCTGTCTGTCTGTCTGTCTGTCTGTCTGTCTGTCTGTGACTCTCTTTATCTGCCTGCCTGCTTGCCTACCTATCTATCCATCCATTCATCCTTTCTATTGATCTATGTATCTTTATATATGTGTGTCCATCTGTCTGTCTGTCTGTCTGTACCTCTGTCTCTCTACCTTGCCTATCTGCCTGTGTGTGTATATGTATGTGTCTCCAACCCATTTAAAAAAAAATACCTGTTCATCATCATCATGAAGTTCCTTGTTGGTTAGCATGGACGAGCATGCTTCAGCACATGTTGCCATCTCCCACAGCATGTATCAGTTTATGCACTGACACTCATCCATGTCAATGACAGAAGGCTGCAAGAATCTTCTCTCACTGTCTTTCTTTATCCCTTTTTCCACAAATTTTTCCAGTTGTCGCAACCTGTCCCAGTTTATCTCTTCTCACACAGGCACCTAGCTCTCGATAGTTTGTTACATTGTGCTTCAAAGAAGGGATAATAACTACAACTCATGGTGATAGCGAATGTGACTGATTAGACCAATTCTGCTGTAAATGTTTGTCCATAATGGATGCATGTAAACACATGGTAATTTCCACCATCCCGCACTATTTGACGTCTGACATAATTCAGATTTTGTCCTAGCCCCAAGCACCCATTGAAGCAGGCAGGCTGTGGTAGATCAGCACCTAATTGGCCAGGGATGCCCAGCTTGAGGCGAGCGGTAGCTGATCAGTGACACCTGTAGGCATCTCCCACCGTCAGAGACAACCTGTCTATGCCAGTTGACAAGGACTTATAACCCCTGACTACTTCCTCTTGCTTTGATTCTGAGACTGGTTAAGACCAGGGATGGAATTTTACCTCTCCATAGCACAAAGCCTGGGCTGAATTGTAGAGACCATGTGTTGTCCATGCAGCATGATCCTTCTCTCTGCCTGCCTAGTTTATTCTGGAGGAAAGATGACACCAATACATCTGGAACAAGACAAGCTACAGAAGCTGCTGGATCAGCAAAGCAATGCTCTAACTGTCCACCTGTTAGAGCTTCGATCCTAGACCAGTTGCCAGCCAAGGCTCAGGGCCTGGTCTGCCCTGCCATAACATTTAGTCATTAGGTTGTATTGCATCTTTTCTCTTAATGATGCCAAAAATACTTACCGCCTCTTTCTGATATTTGTTATCATTTGTCCTTTTCTTAGCCTCAATCAAAACAATTAGATTACTCTGTCTGTCCCAGGAATTTTCAGCATTCTTCTGTAAAACCACATCTCTGAGGCCTCAAGGGATTGTTTTAGCCTCTGTAAAACCACATCTCTGAGGCCTCAAGGTATTGTTTTAGCCTCGGTAAAATCAATTCTGTGAGGCCTCAAGGGATTGTTTTAGCCTCTGTAAAACCACATATCTGAAGCCTCAAGGAGTTGTTTTAGCCTCCGTAAAACCACATCTCTGAAGCCTCAAGAAATTGTTTTAACCTCTGTAAAACCACATCTCTGAGGCCTCAAGGGATTGTTTTAGCCTCGGTAAAACCAATTCTGTGAGGCCTCAAGGGATTGTTTTAGCCTCGGTAAAACCAATTCTGTGAGGCCTCAAGGGATTGTTTTAGCCTCTGTAAAACCACATATCTGAAGCCTCAAGGAGTTGTTTTAGCCTCTGTAAAACCACATCTCTGAAGCCTCAAGAAATGGTTTTAGTCTCTGGAAGACCACATCTTTGAGGCTTCAAGGGATTGTTTTAGTCTCTGCCAATGATTAGTTCTTCATCTTCTTTTGTTTGCTTATGGCATGATTGCATGGCATCCTGATTTCTGTGGGTTGCCTCCTTGCTGGTTTCCTCCGTCTACAACACCTTTCCTTTGCTGGAGTAGATGGTCTTACTCGAGTTTAGGTATGTATGCACATACACACGAGTCTGGGTATGTATGTACGTACATACACATCTAGAGCAGTCTGGGGTTTTTTACGGCGCCAAAGACTCAATGTCACCTATTCTCCTGTTGGTTAAAACAGTTCCATCACGGGAAGGCCCCTACAAATTAGGTATGTATGCACATACACACGTGTCTGGGTATGTATGTACGTGCATACACATCTAGCGCAGTCTGTGTTTTTGTTACGGCGCCAAAGACTCAATGTCACCTATTCTCCTGTTGGTTAAAACAGTTCCATCACGGGAAGGCCCCTACAAATTAGGTATGTATGCACATACACACGTGTCTGGGTATGTATGTACGTGCATACACATCTAGAGCAGTCTGTGTTTTTGTTACGGCGCCAAAGACTCAATGTCGCCTGTTCTCCTGTTGGTTAAAACAGTTCCATCACGGGAAGGCCGGGAGTTTGACTTTTGCTGCCAGGGTTGATGAATGCACAAGCCATGGGGGTACTTTGCAAACAGACAGAGTGATAGATATACAGAAGCATACAGACAGACACAGAGAGAGAGAGAGTGAGGGAGATGGGAGTGAAGCGGGGAGCTGCCAGACATGAACATTATATACAACAATAAGAGACAAACAGCTTTCTTTGGTCATGTAATGAGAAGAGAGGCATTGGAGAACATTGTGACAATCAGAAAGATCGAAGGGAAGAGAGGCAGATCAAGAGAAATGATGCTGGATGGATTGAGACGGTGGCATGGAGGAATATCATCAGCAGAGTTAATCCAGAACACAAAGACCAAGATCTGTGGAGAGCCATGAACACCTACACCAGCTGGCAGGGCACTTGATGATGATGATGATGATGGCCTCCTAAGATAGGGATTTATTGCCTTTGATAATCTTCATTTTATAAAATTCAGTTTTTACTTGTCCTATTATGTTCTTTATCTCGGTGATTGCTTTAACCTTTATATCACTGGATTGTTATTTTTTTTTTTTTGTCTTTAATATTTAATTTTTTTTTTTTTTTTTTGCACTTGCTCGCTTTCAGCTCAAGCATAGTCCATACACATTACTTCTAGTAGTGCTGAAGTAATTTTTATTTGTGGATTAGCTTTCCCGATTAAGAGTGTCTTTCCATCATGCGTACCCACTCCTACTTCAGAGGTACTTCTAATTTACGTCCCCAATTCAAGGACAAGAGGTCAGTATTTTAGTCCAACTATCCGGTGTAGAGATTGAATCCCTTACCTTGGAATCAGCACACAGGATGTTTAAGAACACGCTTTCTTATCCAATCGTTCATGCTGATCTCCTAATGTTTCATTGATAATGGAAGGCGCTGGTCATCTCACCTCATAAAGCCTAGTAATCTACAGATGATTTAGCATTCAAATTCAGCTTAATAATTATACAGAGATTTGTTATGTAGGTCACAAGTGTGGAAGCTCGAAGCAGTCTTATCCAGTTGTCTCCTCCCGATTGTGAGAGCTCTGAGGTTGACCTTGACCCCTATGAAATCAAGTATGAACTGCTGCTGTCTGACCGGGGCCGGGATGCCAAGTATAAAACTGTCTTTTGGTGAGTTCTAGAGATCAAACTCTTCATGTACTGATCAATAATTGCTTGGTGAGTAGTTAACTGTATAGATCAATAATTGATTGGTGAGTCGTAGAGGTCTGACTCTTCACGTATTGATTAATAATTGATTGGTGAGTCGTAGAGGTCTAACTCTTCACTCTTGTTGTACTGATCATTAATTGATTGGTGAGTGTTCTAGAGGATTGCTGATGTGACTATATGGGACTGAAAGAGTTAAAGGTATAAATGATTAGATATGAATGAGTTGAAGGAACAATTCAGATGGAGTGGCAGATAGAGAGAAGGCAACGTAAATAACAAAAATACACAAGACAAGGCTGTTTTCAGTTTCTGCTCTTAACACTTTCACCAGCACATCTAAGATTCTTTATGATTCTTCCATTAATGTTAAGTCTAGGCAGTTTTACTTCTTTAAAAATGCTTTCAGTGTATAGGAGGAATTACGGAAATTAAATTACTTTTTATGCTTTTATTGTTTCTTCTTCCAGTGGGGATGCATCAGAAATTACATTAAAAGATCTGAAACCAGCCACAGAGTACCACTTGAAGTAAGTGTATTCATTATGTTTTGTGTATCTTCCTATCTACCTGGCTTTCCTGTGTGTTTGCTGACCAGCCTGTCTTATTTTCTGCTGATCTGCATGTCATGTTTGACGACCTACTTGTATACTTACTCACCCACATAACTACCTACCTACCTGGCTATTGATGACACCTTTTTACAGGTGTCAGTAGGTTAACAGATAAGAGTGCTTGCTCTTAGACTTCGGTGTACTGATGGTGAGCTAGCAGGTTTAACTGACAGGAGCCATGTTGTGCTTATGTCTGTTAATTAGGGTGTACGGATTAAATGTGATCAAAGAATCATGTGAAGGTTAATGTTAAAAACAACTCACAAAAAGTGTTAGTCTGCGCTGAGATGCCTTTAATGAAACATCACGGATTAAAAGCCCGAAGTTGGTGATGGCAAATCACATTGCTGCCACGTGATATGATAGTATTTTACAATGTGGTTTTAATAAATGGACATTAGGCTGAATTGCATTCCTGATTATGTAAGTCAGAACGACCTTTTATAAGATGTAAACTGTTTCATCATTCTGTGCAGTGCTTTATGAAGTAGTGTGGTCACATAATCTGTAATCTGTGGTTCTAGAATGAAGAGGATGAAATATAGGGCCATGTGGTTATGGGAAATAACAAGATAACATTGAGTCTAGACCCCCTAGACAAAATTAACTGATTCACTACCAAACAAAGAAGTAGATTTGAATAAAATATGGTGCTCAATCAAGTGAATAAGTATAGTGTGGGCTTCCATTCATTGTCCCAACAATAACTGTCATCTACTATCTACAGTACTTTGTGGTGTAGGATGGGAGGGGGGGGGGGGTCTTGAGCTTGAGGAATTACTGCCACCTGGCTAATGGAGTCGCCGCAAACTCTGCAGGTTAGGATTTTCTTTTTGCCCCAGACAGAAAAATTTAATACCTTACCAAAGATTCGAACCTGGGTCACCTGGAGGAGAACTCTGCATTCTAGCCACTTGGCCAGCCGCTCCTTCTTCAGTTTCCATTCACTGAACATTAAGATTGCATAAGATACAGCAAAACGAAACAAATAACTTGATGACCCTAGTATGGCGAGATATCGGAGATTACATGGAAGTTACATTTGGCGATATATTATCCTTAGACACTGACTTAGAGAAAGAAGATGTAGTGGAGGATGTGGCAGATGATCTCCAGATGGGTGCATCACACATGGGACATCTTGCTTACGATTGAGAGCTTTTCTGGACGGTTCTTATGGGAGTGAGGTTCTGCAAAGGATATGCTACTAAATGAATGAATGAGTTAAAGAAATTAGTGTGTCAAGCTCGGAACAGTTTGGGGGACTTGGACCCCCTGCCTATTAACCCCTCACAGATTATTTTGTTTGTTTGTTTCTGTTTGATCAGAGTATGTGCAATGCTAACAGAGGAACTGAAGGGAGCCCCAGTTGAACCTGTGAGCTTCCGGACCTTACCATGTGAGCCAGACACTCCACAACCTCCAAAACTCATCTCTAAGACCAAGACTTCATTACTGCTTAAATGGAACGTGAGGAGCTTTTTTATTATTGAAGCTACCCCTTGTTCTTGTATGTCATGTTTGTTTGTTTTATGTGACTGCTTGTTCTTTCATGTCACATCTTGTTCTTTCACATCACATCTGATTGTTTTATGGATGTTGTGTTCTTTCATGGCATACACTGTTCTGTAATGTCACTTCTTGTTCTTTCATGGCATATCTTGTTCTTTCATGGCACATTTTATTTGTTATTATCACTTCTTGTTCTTTCATGGCACATCTTAATCTCTAAGTGACCTCTGGTTCTTTTGTGTCACATCTTATTATGTGACTTTGTGTTCTTTCATGTCACATCATTTTGTTTTATGTCACACTACTTTTTCATGTCACATTTTAGTGCTTTACCTGACCTCCTGTTCTGTCATGGCATATCTTATTCTTTCACATCACACCTTATTATTTTATGTAACCTTATGTTCTTTCACTGCAGTTGATTTGGCAGCAGACTGCCTTGCGTTGGTTTTTTACGAAATGGTATTTGGTGCCAGTTGTTCAGAAAGCATTGGCAAACTACTGAACGTAAACTTTCCAAGAGATCACAACAGTAAAAACATGCTGGTGTTGACTGTGACATCCTGTAAAGGATATGTAATAACTTTTTTTTATGTTCTTTCACATCACCTCTTGTTTTTATGTGACCTCCTGTTCCTTCATGTTTTATTGTTTTATGTGACCTCTTGTTCTTTCATGTCACATCTTATTACTTTATGTGAAAACTGTTCTTCCACACCGTACTTGGTGTTATGGTTTTATTTCACATCAAATTGTTTTATGTGACCTATGTTATTTTGTGTCACATTGCTTCATGTCATATCTTATCGCTTTATGTGACATGTTCTTTAATGTCATTTGTTATATGTTACCATGTGTTCTTTCATGTCATATCTTGCATTGTGTAACCTCCTGTAGTTTTGTGACACATTTTACTCATATATGTGATCTCCTGTTCTTTCATGTCTCATCTTATTGCTTTATATGACCTCTTGTTCTTTCTGGCCACATCTCATTGCTTTATGTGCCCTCCTGTTCTTTTGTGCCAAATCGTGCTGTATGTGACCTGTTATTTTGTGTCATATTTTGCTTCATATGACAGCCTGTTCTTTCATGTCACATTTCATTGCTTTATGTGACCTAATGTTCTTTCATGTTACATCTTACTGTTTTATGTAACCTCCTATTCTTTCATGTCACATCTTATTGCTTTATGTAACATCATATTTTTCAGTTCACTTCTGTTTTGTTTTATGATATCACTGGTGTTCATCATCCATTTTCCCCTGCTACAGGCCACATGTGAAAATGGGTCCAAGATTACAGCATACTCTCTGGAATACGATCAGGGGCAAGGCGATGGAAGATTCTGTGAAGTGTATGCCGGATTACAAAGACAGTTCAAAGTTCCCCAGCTGAATGCTTCCACGAGATACTTGTTTCGACTGGCAGCCATTAATAACAGTGGGAAGAGGTGAGCAGAATGCCATAAAGATTGTCTTCCTCCTTCTTTATTTGCCTTTAGGATTAATGGAGTCTAGTCCAACAACCACGAGCCTTTTGTACAAGGGGAAGGCAGAGAAGTAATATCTGGATGGTTTGGAATGGTCGAGACAAATCAAAATCAAATCAAATCAAATCAACTTTATTAGGGTTACAAATTGGGCGCACAGGCCCGTCTTACATTCGGCCATTCCAATCACTCGTCTTTCATTCATCAAGAGCATTATACATTTACATAGGAAGAAAAATAAACATTGTGAAATGAATGTTGTAAACATAAACAAGGCAAATTACCATTATATGAGGCCCATCTCCCACCTACCCATACATCACCCGCCCACACACACACCCCCACCTACCCACACACACGCACACCAAGGGACACATACATACCCCACCAACCGACCCATCCCCCTTCCGCACATCCCCCACCCACACACTCTCCCCTCACCTGTTCCCCCAACCAAAACACACTCGCCACTCACAAACATTCCCCCACCAACTCACACATCCCACGCCCACCCACATACACATCCTAACCCACACATCCTCTCCCCATCCACACCTCAAACCACCCATCCCCCAGCCACATCTCCATTGACCACATATTCACCACCCACGCACACAATCCCCCACCAACCCACACATCGCACATCCACTCACTCGTCCCCAAACCATACACACACACACACATCCCCACCAACTGACATCTCCCTACCCCCCCCCCCCCCCCACACACACATCTCTCTAACCACCCATACATCCCCAACCCACGCACACACACACCCCACCACCCACACATACATCTTCCACCCACCTATACATGCCTTAACCCAATCCCCCACTACACAATCCCCCACCCGCACATCACATACAACAGGAACACTGAGCTGATCCACAACTCTGGTGATCTTGTTCAATGGCAAGATATGACCGCAAATGCTTATTGACATGGCACATGATGAATTAATACAGTAACTGGTATCATTTCTTCACTCTTTACTGCAGTAGTAAGATGAGGTACCTCAGAATCACAGGTGAACTTCAAGTGATATGGTTGGCAAACTAGTTACTGCATTAGAAAGATGAGATGCCTCAGATTCACAGGTTAACTTAAAAGTGTAACGTTGGCAAACACTACACCCCTATTACCAGAAATTCCACTGAAGAATTTAGGAAATAGTTAAAGTCACATGTGCACTGAGTTTGCCAAGTAAACACCTACGTCCAACTGTCTCGGGTATTTAAGCTATGAAGATATAATTAGTTCCTGTCTTCTCTCTCGCAGGTAAACTGTATTGGTCACACACTTCTCAGGTGGTCTAGGATCAGATTATAATTCAAGATGTCGTACTAGCTATAAATTTATACCTGCTTGTCAAGTTAACGTAAGATTCCAACTTTTCCCAAGATTCTCCAATAAATTTATCATTAGACCCTTGTTACTTGTCAGAAATACAGGTAAAAGCTGATTCAGATAATATGACCACGCAAAGGGCGTGGTTTGACCATAAATGTGTCATCTTCTGATTAAAAAAAAATACAGCTGGCTGGACATTCTCTGGATAGTGTTTCCATTTTTGATGTACAGTAGTTAACTTTAAACACACCAGTCCAATTGGGCTATCAAATTTCTCAACATGAATGCAGCTTGTTGTGTTCCAGATGTATTGGTGTTACCTTTACTCTGGGGTAAACTAGGCAGGCCGAGAAGGGATCATTCTGTATGGACAACACATGGTCTCGGCAATTCAGCCCAGGCTGAATGTATGTATGTTAGTAGTCTTTCCTCTTGAGCCCAAGGCGGCGCATAGGGCAGAAGTTATGGCTCTCCATACCTGGCGGTTTGCTGCCACCTGTTGTAGATCTTGGATGTTTACTTGGCCGTTGAATGAGCCTTCTCTGATGATGGTTCTACGCAGGGTCTCTCTTGGCCTTCCCCGTTTTCTTTTCCCTACTGGTGTCCATATGACATGAAAGAACATTAGGTCACATAAATAGCTGAATGTGGAGAGGTATACCTCCATCCCTGGTCTCTGCCACAGGTTGTGGCTATTATGCCTTTGTAAAAGCACAATGTAACAAACTATCAAGGTGCCAGTGCAGTGGGTAGCATCTGTCTGTAGCTTGCCTGGAAATGAATGTGCAGATATGTTGGTTAAAGGAATACAAAGAGACCAAACAGAACAGTCAATCACATTCCTTCGACAGAAGATCCTAATCAAGTCTGTTAGAGGAGGTGAATGGTTAAGTGTGTTCATTCTTAAACATCCGGTGTGCTGATGCTGAGGTCACGGGTTCAACCCCTACACCAGACAGTTGGATTAAAATTACACCAGACAGTTGGATTAAAATTTTGACCTATCATCCTTGACTTGGCTATGTAAATTACAAGTACTTCAGAAGTCGGAGTGGGTTCACCTGATGGTGAGGGACACTGGTAATAGGGAAAGCTAATCCACATGTAAAAACATCAGCCCTTGCCTTAGATGTAGTAGCCATGTGTATGGACTACACTTGAGTTTTTGTTAACTTGAGTGAGCAAAATGATGATCCTGTTCCATGTTAGAGGAGTCACTTACACAGACTGCAGTTGGTCCTGTCAACCTTGCACACATATTGACTAGCAGAACAGCCAACCGAACGGACTGTGGACTGAACATTGGCTAACAGAGACGAAGCTACTTGGGAGTCTCAATGGTTTCTCAAATACAGAACCTGTGGTGATATTGACAGATGAAAAATCAGTAATAGAGGCGCCCCTGTCTGGGAAATTGCCAGTTCTAAGGACACTACTTTCTGAACTTAGCAGTCAGCATAAGGTCACCATACATTGGATACCATCCCACTGTGGAGTACCCGGAAACGACAGAGCTGATCAATTGGCTAAGGAAGGACCAAAATAAGAACAACCTGATGTGCCCATTACATACCACCAAAAGAAAAGAATGATCAAATCAGTCAGAAGGCCACCAAACCCTACTTAAGACGACTACCACGTTATGGACAGACCAGAACAAGTCATTATTCTGCGCCTCAGAACAGGACACAATAGATTACGCAACCACATGTATACAAAATTCAAGATTGGTGAAACAGCCATGTGTACATGTGGATTGGCGTCGCATACAGCAGAGCACATACTCCAAGACTGCCCAAAATATAACATATCTAGGCAAACCTTCTGGCCTAGAGAGACTTCAGTGGAAGATAAACTCTATGGACCGCAGAGTGAACTAAAAAAGACTGTTAGATTCCTACAAGAGACAACATTGCAGTTACAGACATACTTCAGGTGAACGAAAGAAGAAGAGGAAGATCTCTCATCATCATCATCATCATCATGTGCCATGCCAGTAAGCGTGGGAGGTCATGTTTCACCATCTCACTCAATCACCAGAGTCGTGAATCAGCTCAGTGTTCTTGCCTCAACATTACAACATGGCCAAGCCATCCAGGTATTTACTTCTCTGCCCTCCCCATGTTCTCTTCCCCTCGATCACCAAGTTCTCCAATTGATTTCTTCTCATAACATGACCACAAAATTGTGACCTCTCTCATCATGGGACACTGAAAAGCTTCTTGGTCCTTGACCAGATCCACTGCCTTATGCCTGTTTATGCTGTAGGTATCTAATGTCCTGTCCCCACCTTCATGCTGTTTGACCACTATTTCGTCTTCCAGGAGCCTAGCCATCCATTACCATTCTTCTCACACCACTGTTTGAATACAGCACCCTACATCCCCTGGTAGCCTCACTGGCCTAGTGGCTAGACACTTGCTTGCCAACCAGGAGGTCAAGGGTTTTATCCGCAGCTGGGCAAATTTGGATTTTTCTAGATTGACCTGGGTTGCTGGGTCGACACAGCCTAAAATGGGTCCCAAGAATCTATTGGGGAAGTAAAGGCAGCTGGTGAAATACTGGCCTCATCACATACTGAGTGCTGATTGGATCCACCACAAAGTTTGTGAATTAAAATTAGTTGACTGTGAAATTGAACAGTTTGGGAACTTCTGCTCTGTAGTATAATGATGACCTGTTATTTCTCATTCCTATAGTGCTTACAGTGAAGAGGTGTCTTTCTTCACGAGTGGATCAGTTCCATCCCAGCCGGATCCACCAATGTTGTCTGAACAGTTTGTGAATGCCTTGACCATCTCATGGATCAGGCGCCCAAATGATGACGAATTCCTGCTACAGATGGAGGATGAGACTACTGTAAGTTCTTGGTCATCTTCTACGTGTGCCAATCATTTTCTTTATAGGAATGTGTTCACATGCCCCTGTGTGGTTAAGCTGTCTTGCATCTTCTCTCTATGTATTACTCTGTGTGTATTGAGAATATTCATGGATTTGTTTGAGGATGGCTTGGCCATGAGGTTTAACTTGCTTGCATTTAAACTGTCTCAAGTGACTGTGGGTTTGTGGCTTCATTCCACCACTGGTTAATTGGCTTTAAATGTTGACTCCTTGTTCCTAACTTAGGTATTTTATTACAAATACTTAAAGAAGTTGACGTTGGTTCACCCAATGGCGAGGGACACTGGTAATAGGGAAGGCTGACCCACACGCACAATCAGTCTAGAGCACTCCCTAGTTGAAGCAATTAATACTAGTAGTAGAACGTTTGTGGACTACTCTTGAGTTCAAAGCAAGCAAAGAGAAAAAATAAAAGAAAACATAACTTTCAATCATTGGATCAGTCATTCAGAAAACTGGTGTTGAAGTAGTTGATCATGTGCCTCAAGAATCTTTTATCACAGCAGTTGTTACAGTATGTTGTAATTTTTCATTTGTTATGATGTGTCCCAGAAATGCCTGCTTTCTTGTGTTTAACTTGTCTGTTATCTTGGCTTCTTTCAAAACACTTAGATTGCTCATTGTGTTGTTTATGGTTGGTTAGTTGGATGATTGGTTATTTTGATGATTGGATATTTGGATGATTGGTTAGTTGAATGGGTGTGTGGTTGGATGGCTGTGTGGTTGGATGGTTGGTTAATTGGATGATTGAGTTGGTTGGATGATTGGTTAGTTAGATGGGTGTGTGGTGGGATGATTGGTTAGTTGAATGATTGGTTAGTTGGATGATTGGTTAGTTGGATGGGTGTGTGGTGGGATGATTGATTAGTTGGATGGGTGTGTGGTTGGATTATTGGTTATTTGGATGATTGGTTAGTTGGATAGGTGTGTGGTTGAATAATTGGTTGGTTGGATGATTGGTTAGTTGGATGGGTGTGTGGTTGGATAATTGGTTGGTTTGATAGGTGTGTGGTTGGATGATTGGCTAGTTGAATGTATGTGTGGTTGGATGATTGGTTAGTTGGGTGATTGGTTAGTTTCCTAAGTATGATGTATTGACCTGTAGGTTGTCAGAATGCTGAAAAGGGCTCATATCTCTCAGATCGAAATTGGTATAGACACACTTTCTTCCCAAACAGTACTGAAATATCATCCAATCGGGGTGGTGGGGGGATGTATTACTGAGCTCTCTATTCCTTCTCCAAGCTCAGAAACCAGCAGTGTTACTGGTACAGATCAAATCAAGAACATGTAGATGAAAATGGTGGTTGTGGTGATTGTAGCGGTAGATTATTATGCTGCTGAGTTGAGTGCTTGGTGTGACACTGAGTTGTGGATTTCTTTCAAAACGCTCTTAGTTTGTGTCCACTTTAACTGCATATTGAAGTGCAGATTCAAATAATGGTGGACGGCTAGTTGCTGGCTGTTGCCTTATGTGATGATGCGTTTGCAATCTGCTTGTTTAACCAGACGATTGTCTTCTTCAACAACGAACTTCATATTCAAGTGAAGGATGAACATTCTGTGTGGTTTTTGCTGTCATGGGAATGGAGTAATTACAAGCAACCTGTTTGCTATGAAGTTGGAACCGTGTGACTACAACTATGCTTGTGGTGATAGCAGTTGTGACTGATGATGAAAGAAAATTGATGATAATGTTGAGAAAACAGTGGTAATGATGATAATGAAATAATAAATTTATGTTTTATTCTCTTAAATTACTCTGTTCTGTGCAGGGCCATGGCTTCATCACTGTGTACAATGGAACAAGCCTGTCTGCTGTGATCCGAAACTTGAGACGTAACATGGAGTACAAGTTCCGGGTGAGTCATCTGTTCAACATGTCAAAGAGGTGTTGGTTGGCATCTGGAGCAGGGGTGTAGCTGACAAGGAAACATGGGAAATACCTGAGAATAGCAATTTAGAATTTCATGGTTGGGAAAAACTTGGTTGTTGAACAAAACAAGGTGTAAATGTGTGCACCGTAGTCAGGGAATTAAACTGAAAGTGTTATAGTAAAGGACCATTTTCAGTTATTAGGGACATTTTTCGGCTAGCATGGGGCATACAAATGTAGCATATGAGAAGAATATAAATAGTTCCGAGCGTTAGCGGTAAAGTGAGCTCGTGGTTTAGGGATGAATCAAATCGCACTTAAATGATACTGGTTCTTCTGCCTGATGCATTTTCATGCCAAGATGTCTGCAATGTCCTGTGTCCATATTTGTGCTGTTCCACCCCTGCTTCCATGAACCACACCTTCCACTGTTCTTTCCAAGCCACTCTTCAATGAACCACACGTTTCATCACTGTTCTTTCCAAACCACTCTTCCATGAACCACACCTTCCACTGTTCTTTCCAAGCCACTCTTCCATGAACCACACATTCCACTGTTCTTTCCAAGCCACTCTTCCATGAACCACACCTTCCACTGTTCTTTCCACCACTCTTCCATGAACCACACCTTCCATCATGTTCTTTCCAAACCACTCTTGTAAAATGGAGTTATACCTCTCTATAGCACAAATTGGGCTGAATTTAGAGACAATGTGTTGCCCATGTAACATGATCCCTCTTTGTCCATCTGCTGCCTAGTCTACTCCAGAGGAAAGGTAACACTAAGTATGTTAAACAAGACAAGATGCAGAAGCTGCCGGATCAGCAAAGCAATGCTGTAACTGTCCTCCTGTCGGAGCTTCCATCCTAGACCAGTTGCCAACCAAGGCTTTGGGCCTGGTTTGCCCTGCCATAACATGTAGTCTTTAGGTAAAGCTTGTACCCTCCCAGTTGTGCTCCTCTGCCCGAAGTTGTTGGTACAATGTGGGGTATCGGGTTTGGTGCGCGCCACCCAACATTCATCGGTAACAGAAAGCAGGTAGTACTGTGTACTGTCATATGGTAGCTCAGTCTTATCTGACTAAGACCATACTTTCTCTGGTGTGTATGTCAGCTGCCAAAGACTGAAATTTGTGGCGTACATCATTACGCATGGGGGTAGTCACTTGTGAAGCAAACAGGACTGCAAGAGCTGTGAAAAAAAGGCTGGACAAAACATCCACTGCAGGAGATCCTCCTCCTGGAACATCAAGCATTCTTTGCCCACACTGTCAAAGAACATTTCAAGCCAAAATAGGCCTTCTCAGCCCTCTTAGAACTCACATCTCCAAGCTTTCAATCCCACTGGATGAAATGAATGGTCATCATCATTCTTGATGGAAAAACAACATGCCAGTAAATGAAATCTGACTGTGACATCCTGTAAAGGACATAAAACTAGCTTAACTCTAAGAGTTAATGTGTCAGAATCATAGCGTATGTTTTCTGTATATCAGCAAATGAAATCTGTTTAACCCTTCAGCTGTGTGCCAAGAATGAGGAAGGACAGAGCAAGTGGAGTGAGGCAGTCAGCTGCAAAACCAAGCCAGACAGGCCGGATCCCCCCAGTAAGCCTCAGATCAAGGGTAAAATGAGCCCGTATTCATTCCGTGTGACCTGGGGTAAGTGTATGTAAGCTTTACATATGGTGTCATTTCTTCTTCTTCTTCTTCTTCTTCTACTTCTTCTTCTTCTTCTTCTTCTTCTTCTTCTTCTTCTTCTTCTTCTTCTTCTTCTTCTTCTTCTTCTTCTTCTTCTTCTTCTTATTATTATTATTATTATTATTATTATTATTCTGCTTCTTCTATTTCTTCTTCTGCTGCTTATGTTTCTTCTTCTTCTTCTTCTTCTTCTTCTTCTTCTTCTTCTTCTTCTTCTTCTTCTTCTTCTTCTTCTTCTTCTTCTTCTGCTGCTGCTGCTGCTGCTGCTGCTGCTGCTGCTTGTTTAATTGACCAAGGCTCCCAGGTCGACCCAGCCTAAAATGAGTACCTGGAAATGTCTGGAGAAGTCGAGGCAGTGGGCCTGATACTCAGCCCATCACCCACCAAGTACTTGTCTATACAAATGTGGGACTAGCACCATGTTCCCAGTGCATCCTTAAGGCGTGTAAAGGGGTCCTTCACTTTACTGTTACGGTGTTACCAGGGCCTGTTCAGAAAGCAAAGAATAGTAACACTGTAACTTACCATGATAAAAAGAGGAGTATGGCTGGTGTGCATGTTGTCCCAAACCTCTTCAGCTTACACACAGAAAGAATTTTTAAACAAGTTGGAGAACAGCCTGGACACATCAGTGGAAGAATCATAAACAATCTTAGGTATGCTGACAGATCGTGAGAATTGTATGGATATTTTGCCCTGACAATGCAGGTGTACGGGGGAATGAACAGGCTGATAGGCTAGCAGGGAGGGCACCTCTTGGTCGAATTTTGCCTATGGACAAGGGGGAGGTGGTTGTGCGCTTGTGGGACCAGGTGGAGAAGGCGGAGGAACAGATTGAGAACCCATATGTGGAAAGAATGAGATTGCGGGGGATCGGCAGGGGTTCTGGAAGAATCTCAAAACTGCGAGGGAAGACCAGGAGAACTTTTAATCAGATAGTGGTGTGAACGATTAGTAGTATGACTCTTCACTGGCTGTTGAACGAGGGAACGGAGCACGTATGGGAATGCCCTGAGTGCAGTGAAGTCGATTCTTAACTCAACTCAACTCAACAGGTATGCTGAAGGTACAGTGTTGCTAGCAGGAATTACACATTTTAATGGAACAGGTAAACAGGCACAGTGCAGAATGTGGCTTAGATATTAACATCCAAAAAACTAAAACTATGATAATTAGCAACGGAAAGGAAAGACCATCTCTGAACATCACAGTGAACTGGGAGATACTAGAACAAGTAACAAGTTTCTCCTATCTTGGACATGTCATAACAGATGATGACGAAAGTGAAACAGAAATCAGGAAAAGATTTGGAATGCCCAAACAATGTTTTCAACAAATCAGTATTAACATCTAGAGGTAAGCAAGCAAGAGGTAGACAAAGATACCAGTAGGAAGATAACATCAAGAGATAGATGAACAGCAGTCTATGAATGTCCAATCAAGGCGAGGGACAGACAGCGTTGGAGATCTATTGCAACCAACCTTCATTGTGGAGATGGCATCTGATTGATTGAACCTACCATGCATGCCATAAGAGGCAACTAAGGAGTGTTGGTATGGAGCTGGCTACCGCAGTCTGTAGGAAACTTTACATGCAAAGTTCAACCAATCATGATGAAGTCCATAAATAGCTTGGCTTAACTGGATTGCCAGTTCTATTGTGAAGAGGTTACGGACGCAATTCGTAATCCCGCATACTGCGTTCGAAACACAGCTGTGGATGATTTGACAGCAGACCGCCTTGTGTTGGTTTTCATACAATGATATGAGTGCCTGTCGTTCAGAAAGCAATGGCAAATTACTGAACGTAAACTTGCCAAGAGATCACAAACAGCCATAACATGCTGGGGTTGAATGTGATGGCCTGTAAAAGATACGCAACTGACTAACTGATTCAGTGCCAAACAAAAAAGTAGGTTTTGATCAGACATGGTACACAATCAAATGAACAAGTGTTATATAGTAAATTTCCATTCACTGAGCATTGAAAGTGTGGACAATACACTCAACAGAAATAACATGAGGCCGCTAGTTTGGTGATATATTGTTGTTCTGTCCAAATGGGAGGTCACATTTGACAATATATGAGGGTAGGTCAGAAAGTTGTGCACTACAATTATTATCTCAGCTAATAATACAACAGATGGATGCATTAAAATTGCACTAATTTAAGTTTATAATCTCTTGAAGGTGTATTCCAAATTGTACCTCTGTAAACCAATTTTAACAGTGACACAAAACCATTGAAATGGCAGATATTAATGACGTTTGTTACAAGCAGAGGATTGTTATAGAATTTTTGATCGCAGAGAAAGAAACTGTTGTTAACAAAACGTTTGTGTGCTGTTTATGGCACTTTTGCAGTTGATAGAAGCACATTTAGTTGCTGGATGCAGATAGTTTTGGTTTCTGCAATTGGAGATGTAGAACTGGGCAACTGCTTTTCTTTCATGACAACACATGTCCTCACACAAGTTTGCAAACAATGGAGGCGATCGACAAAATGTACTGCCCCATCCACCATAAAATCCAGACCTGGCACCATCTGATTTCCATCTTTTCGGTCCTGTTAAGAATGCTATTTGTGGGACAAAGTTTGAAGACAACGAGGGAGTGATTAATGCAGTGAAGAAATGGCAACGAGAGCAGGACAAAATGTGGCACAGATCTGGGATACAGGCTCTTGTTTGAAGAAATGTTTGCTGCACATGTGCACGAACATTGTAACTAAATTTCATTTGTATGTTATTAAAGGTTAAAGAGATAATACTTGTGGTGCATGACTTTCTGACCTACCCTCGTATTACCCTTTGGCATTGAATCAGTTAAGTGCCTGTATTCCATTGAGTGATGATGGGAGGAAGGAGAAGATAAGAAGGTAATTAATGCTGTTATCTCTCTTTTTTTTACACTATCTTTCAGACCCTCCACAAGATACAGGTGGCTCCGATATAACGAAATACATTCTTGAGCTAGATAACGGCCAAGGTAAGGTGCCAGTCTGTCTTTCATCTTGGAGCCAACGTAAATAAACCTGGCCATAGATTTAGAACAGGATTTGGGAGAAGAAAGCTCATACATGTTCATTAGGCAGGGACTTTGTGTTGCCAGGATGAATTTTTTGTTTTGTTTTGACAAGGAGATTAAAATTTAAGTTTCTGGAATGCTGAGAATTAAGTCCCCTTAGCAGAGTGTTGTTTTTCTTGTGGGTGTGTGAACAATGATGCCTTTGTGTGCATCCTGTTTTTGCTGCTGATGTTTTATAGTCATGTTTTTCTGCTGTGTTTGCTGTGTGTTCTTTCCTCTTCATCTATTATTTATCCTTTTTGTATCTTTCTTATTTCCTTACTTCTTTCTTTCATTAGCCGCTACACGCTGCGGGATTTGCTGAGGAGGGGATCCGAGCACTTATGGACTGAATGACTCGATGTGCAATGAGGATGATCTGTCGACTACCTAACTTACTTACTTTCATTCATTCTTTCTTCGTCCATTTTTGTTCTTTCTTTTCTTTCTTTCTTTCTATCTTTTTTTCTTTCTTTCTTATTCTTGTTTTCATTTATTTTTGTTTCCTTATAGCATTCTTTCTTTGCTTCAATCTTTCTCCCTTGTTCATATGGGAGTTCCTCACCCCATCCGGACCTGGCGCTGTGTCTTTAGCCCGCTTCAGTACCCGTCTAATGTCCTCCACTTTAATCTCACAGTCCTCCTTCCTAGTGACCCGTGACAAGGCTTCTCTGACGTTATCTCTAATAGCCCTATCTTGCTGATCGGTCTGTTTTAAAAGTCACGCAAGTAGAGCCTTCCCTTTGTCCTTGTCAGTTGTCATAGATCGGTTATTATCATCATAAACGGTACAATGTGTACCAGGCATCACCTGTCTCTTCATCTGCCGGTGCAGCCTCCAGAATTTTCCCAATGTCACATCCCCACCAACTTCATTGATAAACTGTTCCCACTTAATCCTCCTCTTTGCCTCAGCTGCATGGAGTTTAAAATCCTGCACCTTTACTTTTTTTATACCTTTCAGCCTCTTCCAATTCTGTAAAGGATATGCAACTAACTTCAACTGAAAAGGCAATTATCTTATTTCACTACCAAAGAAATCAGGGAATAAATGTGATACCTTTAGACTCCAGTGTTTCTTGGAATAATGTCCAGCCCTGCTGGGTTCAAACCCTGTTCCTTCTGTGCCTGAGGCAGACATCATAATTTTTCAGCCACAGCTTCCCCGGGTCAAACTAATCAAGAACACTGATGTGTGTGAGGGAAATGTGCCACTGGGGTGTGGCATATGATGGTGATGGTAACATGTGGAACATGTGGATGGGATTAGAACTAACTTTTAATTTATGAAGTTATTATTGTTAGCTATTTGTGTTAGTTCATGAGTCATATGGTTATCATTGTTAGCTATTTGTGTTAGTTCATGAGCCATACGGGTATCATTGTTAGCTATTCGTGTTAGTTCATGAGTCATACATTAACAATGTTAGCTATCTGCGTTAGTTCATGAGTCATACATTATCATTGTTAACTATTTGTGTTAGTTCATGAGTCATACATTATTATTATTAGCTATTTGTGTTAGTTCATGAGTCATAAGGTTATTATCATTGTTAGCTATTTGTGTGAGCTAGTTCATGAATCATATGGTTATCATTGTTAGCTATTTGTGTTAGTTCATGAGTCACACAGTTATAATTGTTAGATATTTGTGTTAGTTAGTTCATGAGTCATATGGTTATCATTGTTAGCTACCTGTGTTAGTTCATGAGTCGTACATAAGTTCTTCATGATTGCACCCTGTTCTGATTTAACATGTATAAATCTCTGCATTTTGTTTTCAGTGTTTCCAGTTGTTGTTTGTCATAATTGTTTTATTAAAGTATCACTTGCATAATTTGTAAAGGGTGTCTTAAGGGTTGGGCAGTTTTCTTGATGCATTTTCTAGGTAAAGTGCCTGGTTATGTTTCCCAGGTTATAACACAGTTTATGAGGGCTGTGAGCGGGAGCATCAATTTGATCACTTATTGCCAGGGACTTTGTACCACGTCCGGGTTGCCTGTTGTAGCGCTGGGGGGAAAAGTGACGTAAGTTCAGTTTGTATTACACTTTTGTTTTGATCATCTGTAGATATTTTCATAAGTGTAGAAGATACGAAAGGAATCATCATTGGGGAACATAACACCAATAACATTACATATGCGGATGATACAGTATTGATTGCAGACAATGAGCGGGATCTGCAACATTTGGTAGATGCGGTTGTTTGCACACAGTGAACACCTTGTGCTTGATTTAAATTGTAAGAAGACACAGATTATTTATGGTCGTCACTAGGAAGAAGGAAACATCACAATGTATTATACAAGTAAATGGGAATATTCTTAAACAAGTGAATCGGTACAATTATCTCAGAACAGTCATAACATCTGATGGGAGATGTCTTGAAGAGATTAGGACAAGAATTGCCATGGCAAAGGTAGCCTTTTGCAAGATACAAAATATACTAACCAATAAAAGATGCCATATGCAATGAGAAAAAGATTTTTGGGGTGCTACATAAAACCTGTGCTTTTGTATGGATGTGAAGCGTGGACAATGAGCAGACAAGCTGAAAAACATCTAATGGCTGTGGAAATTTAGTTTCTGAGAAAAATGCAAAGAATGGACAGACAGAAATACCAATGACCAAGTCCTACAAGAGGCAAATGAAAACTGCAAACTGATTTGAGGAATTAGATGTAGACAGTCACAATATTTTGGCCACGTTATGAGAAGAAAACAATTTGAGAACTTGGTGACAACTAGCAAGATAGTGGGGAAAAGAACAAGGGGAAGGCAGAGAAGTAAATACCTGGATGGTTTGGCCACATGGTTTGGTCGAGACAAGAACACTGAGCTGATCCATGACTCTGATGATCACGTGAAATGGCGAAGAATGACTGACCAAGCTTATCGACATGGCACATGATAACAGTGAGATTCAAGATGTGGTTTTTGAGAAGAAAATAAATGCTGAGGTATTGACAGCTGCAGATTTGGCAAGATCACTCGTCAAAACCATAATCAAAAGTCAAATGAGATGGATGGAGCATGTCAATAGAAGAGGCGGGAAAAAATAAACTTAGCCTTCTGTAGGAAAATACTTGACCAGAGAGGCAGAGGAAAATACTTGACCAGAGAGGCAGAGGAAAATACTTGACCAGAGAGGCAGAGGAAAATACTTGACCAGAGAGGCAGAGGAAAATACTTGACCAGAGAGGCAGAGGAAAATACTTGACCAGAGAGGCAGAGGAAAATACTTGACCAGAGAGGCAGAGGAAAATACTTGACCAGAGAGGTAGAGGAAAACACTTGACCAGAGAGGTAGAGGAAAACACTTGACCAGAGAGGCAGAGGAAAATACTTGACCAGAGAGGCAGAGGAAAATACTTGACCAGAGAGGCAGAGGAAAATACTTGACCAGAGAGGCAGAGGAAAATACTTGACCAGAGAGGCAGAGGAAAATACTTGACCAGAGAGGCAGAGGAAAATACTTGACCAGAGAGGCAGAGGAAAATACTTGACCAGAGAGGCAGAGGAAAATACTTGACCAGAGAGGCAGAGGAAAATACTTGACCAGAGAGGCAGAGGAAAATACTTGACCAGAGAGGTAGAGGAAAACACTTGACCAGAGAGGCAGAGGAAAATACTTGACCAGAGAGGCAGAGGAAAATACTTGACCAGAGAGGCAGAGGAAAATGGCAAAAGATTCAGCAACTAGGCAGTTGTTTTTTGGTTTGGTGCGTTCACTTGCTTTGAGTTCAAGCATAGTCCATACACGTGCTACTACATCTAGTGCACTGGGCTGATTTTTGCATGTGGATTAGCTTTTCCTCTTACCAGTGTCCCTCGCCATCAGGCGATCCCACTCTGACTTCTGAGGTACTGGTAATTTATGTCCTCAAGTCAAGGACAAGAAGTCAACATTTTAGTCCAACTGACCGGTGTAGGTGTTGAACCCGCTACCTTGGCATCAGTACACCGGAAGTTTACGAACAAGTGATCTTATCCATTCAGCCATGCTGACCTCAACTGGGCAGTAAAAAATAATATCAAGCATATCAATTTCTTTTTTGTTTTCATAGCCTTGGTTATCATATCTGTCCACGGCTTTTGTCTCATGCCGACCATTTCTGTCTTGTGTACTGCCAATCATTTCTGATACCAATGTTCCACCAAGCCATTATGTCAAACTAACATCTTTTCTCTTGGTCTTCCCTGCTTCTCTTCCCATCCAACTTTCCCATTGTTATAACATACTCCAGTTTTTCCCCTTCTCATGATGGCCTCAAGAATGTGGATTGTCCGCTACTGATTTGAACAACCAGCTCTCTTTGTAAGGTAACTGCTTTCAGGATGTCTTCATTGTGCTTTTTTACATTTGAATGATGCCCTCATCATTCCTGTATTTACTGAAAATATCAGACGATGGAGAGGATTATAGAGGCATGGTTACTGATACCTGCTTCAAATCAAGCACCTGAAGAAGAAGAAGAAGAAGAAGAAGAAGAAGAAGAAGAAGAAGAAGAAGAAGAAGAAGAAGAAGCTTCATCCAGCGCCTTGCCTGTTTGCATGGACGAAGATCATGTTTCTCCATGATGATCTCCACAAATTGTGATCTCCAACGGCATGGGTCAATTTGTGTGTTGACTCCCTGAGACTAGGGTAACTAGACAGGCTTTTGTCTGGAATCTACTGGACAAAATAAATAGAGGAAGTCTGACCTAAATAAAACATGGAGAGGAGAAGTAGAAAGATAAATTGATAATATAAGAAGGACATGGACAGAGCTTCATCGGGTAGCTAAAGATAGGAGGGCTTGGAGAGTTGGTTGAGGGCGTGGAGTGAGTTGGTTGAGGGCATAGGTCTCAAGAGTGGATAGAGGGTGACAGGCAAGGAAGAGTCTCCGTAGTGAAGTGGCCAAGCCATCTGACTCGGGCTCCAAATATTGTGGGTTCGATTCCGGGCTGCATCCTTCTGTTTACAAGTGAATTTTTTTCTGAGACTCCTGAGGGTCATCGCTGGAGCTACGGAGTTTGTGCTTTGTGCGACACTTTCCACGCTGCGGAAAGAGACTGAGGCATGTGGGATAAACACCCAGTACAATGAAGTCGACCCTGTCAACATTTCTTCTTAAGACGAGGAAAAGAATGGTTATGGTGACGGACCAGTATGATCACAGCCAAGAAGGACATGAGTGAAGCTGCATGGGATAGCTAAGAATCGGATGGCTTGGTTGACAGCCTATGTCCCAATGGAAGATAAAGGGCGAAAGAAGGATGAATGCTGTGTTGTATCTCTCTGTGGTTTCCAAGGATACAATGTCAAGCAGTCTTGGTTACAAAGACTTCCATTAGTCTTGTTGTCTAGAGTATTCTTTAAACAGTTTTATTACAGCTGTATTTCTACAGTTGTATTTTTCATGGCGGACTTTTGTGTTGACATTCTGGCAGCGGTATTATCCATGGTATACCTGTGCGGACTGTTGGTTTTTCGAGACTCCTTTCTGTTCCACTTTTCGCGTGAGGCAGTGAGGAGCATTTTGTGTGATATTCACTGGCACAGGAATGGAGCATGATGGTGTGACCCTTTGATGTGAAGTTGGAACCGCGACTAACTATTACAGCATGTGGCTAAGCCTTCAGCTTCAAAAGTCATTGTTTTGTTTCCGTACTCTGCCATTTTGTTTACGAGTGAAGTTTTCTTTGAGACTCCTGGCAGACATCTCTGGAGCTACGGAGTTCATGCTCTGTGAGTCGCTTTCATCAGGCTGTTCGGCGGAAATTAGTCTGAGCCATATGGGGTTAAACCTGCTGCAATGAAGTTGATCCTCTGACCTTTAAAACCCACTTTTTCAAAATCTCCTTGTCTTTTAAATCCACTTTTTTTTTACAACCTTGATCTTTAAACCCACTTTATTTTACTCTCCTTGACCTTTGAACTCATTTTTTCCCCCCCAAACCTCCTTTACCGTTAAACCCACTTTTTAAAACCTCCTTATGCCAGTGATTCTGTATAAGTTGTTCTTTATGCTGTGTTTGTTCTGTCTGTTGATTTCAGTTGTCACCTGTCTGTGTAGCGACCACATTGCCAGTCATACCTGGGCAGTGCCAGGTCCCGAAGCTACAGGGAAAACCGAAAGCCACATCGCTTCATCTCCGATGGTGTAAGTATTGTTTCTCTTTCTCTTCACTTGTCTCTCTCTCTCTCTCTCTCATTCTCTCTCTCTCTCTCTCTCTCTCTCTCTCTCTCTCTCTCTCTCTCTCTCTCTCTCTCTCTCTCTTTCTGCCTCTCTCTCTCTATCTTTCTGCATGTGTTAGCTAGTTAGTTTGGTTGGTTGGTTGGTTGTTTGGTCGGTTGGTTGGTTGGTTGGTTAGTTAGTTTGGTCGGTTGGTTGCTTAGTTGCATATCCTTTACAGAACGTCAGTCAAGCCCAGCATTTATTGGCTGTTTGTGTCTTTCTAGGCAATTTTACGTTCAGTAGTTTGCCATTGCTTTCTGAACGACCTCCACTCATACCATTGTGAAAATCAACACAAAGTTCACCCACAGTTGAATTAAAACCCACTATGTCTTGTGAAACTGTGTTCACTACCCTTAAGCCAGTCATACAAATATATGTATTCTATTTATAACCTAGAAGGGTTGAACAGATTATTATTAGCATAAATACAATACAGTCAGAACAACAATTCAATCAGAACAATCAAACTGACTGACAGTTTATTTTCACTCAATTCAGGTTACCCAGACTATGACGGTGGATCCCAGGTGACGCACTTTTCAGCTCAAATGATTTCCCCGGACAACTCCAGCCGCGAAGTCTACAGAGGTCACGATCGGGACTGTATCGTGGCTGGACTCCTACCCGGCAGGCCGTATTTGTTTCAAGTTCGAGCTTTCAACAGAGTCGGGGTAATTGACATTCTATTCCAAATTGTAACCCTTTTCAAAAGGAAACAGTTGTATCTAATGTCTTAAATTGAAAGCTATGTTTTCACATTAGGTTTTACAATTAGCAGTGTGACCCTTCACTGGCTGTTGAACGAGGAGACGGAGTGAGTATGAGAATATACTGAATGCAGTGATATTGGTTCTTAGCGCAACTTAACTCAACTCAACATTAGGTTTTCCACATTTAAACAATGTGTGCTTTCATTTAAAAATAAACAATTCTAGCCAGTATGTCATACATTGAAAGCAATGTTTTCAACTTGGGTTTTCCACATTTAGACAGTATGTTTTCCACATTTAGACAATATGTTTCCCACATTAAGGCAGTATGTTTCCCATATTTATACAATATGTTTCCCACATATTTTCCCTTTTCAAAAGAAACAATTCAACTCCACAGTATCTTAAATTGAAAGCAATGTTTTTAAAGTAGGTTTTCCACATTTGGGTAATATGTTTTCCACATTTAGATAATATGTTTTCCACATTTGGGCAATATGTTTTAAACATTTAGATATGTTTTCCACATTTGGGCAATATGCTTTCCACATTTAGACAATATGCTTTCCACAATTAGATAACATGTTTTCCACATTTAGACAATATGTGTTATCCTATAAAAGGAAATAATTCCACCTAATGTGTCTTAAACTCAAAGCAATGCTTTCCCATTGTACATTTATATAATGAAGGGTCGAAGGTTAAAGTCAAGAGGATTCATTTCATTGCACGAGATTTCATCCCATATGGCTCGGTCGCTTTCCATTAAGCGGCCAGTTGAAAGCATCACACAGATTGAACTCCTAGCTCCAGCGATGACCCACCAGCGTCTCTGAAAAAATGTGCACGCATGAAACGAATGATGGGGTTCAAAACCAAACATGCAGAGGTCAGCATGGCTGAATAGATAAGAACATGCGTTCTTAAATATTCAGTATGCTGATGCCGAGGTATGGGGTTCAACCCCTACACCGGACAGTTGGACTAAAATGTTGACTTCCCGTCTTTGACTTGGTGACATGAATTACAAGTACCTCAGAAGTCGGAGTGGGTTCGCTTTATGGTGAGGGACACTCTTAATAGGGAAAAAGCTAATCCACACGCAAAATTCAGTCCAGTGCTACTAGAAGTAGTGTGTACGGACTACACTTGAGTTCAAAGTGAGCGAGCGCAAAAAAACACAAACATGCAACCTTCATAGCGCGAGGCTGGTGGCTTAACCACTTCCTACAAAGACGCCCATTTTGAACAAGGAAATCACAAGCAGTAGATTACGCGATTTATTGTCTGGCATGTTTCATTGTATCCCGTCTGGTGCCTACTACAGCAATAAATCATATTAAAATGCTTCCTTGCTTGTGTTCGTTGGCTTGAGCTCCAACGCGAAGTCCTGTATGTCAGATGAAGACATCCTATTGTCCAACATCAGTGTGATGTCATACAGGACCTGAGGTTTGCGTGAGTATCCGTTGTCCCATGTCTGGCTTATTGGTGTGCAGACTGGTGGTTCCTCGCCGTACAGGCAGACACTCTCCGACTTCGGAGGAATCGGCGATCCTATTGACTTTAGCCAGGACCCCGAAGGGACCTGTTGCCCAGGACGCTCGACGAGGACGCGTCAATAGGTCTTGGCCAGTATATAATCCGGCCCTGGTGCCTTGGAAACACCTCTGCATCCCATATTAAAATAAATGAGCTTAGAATAAATCAGCTTAGTGTAAATCAATTTGCTTAGAATAAATTAACTTAGAATAAATCAACTTAGAATAAAACACTTTGAAGAAATCAACTTGGAATAAATCACTTTGAAGAAATCAGCTTAGAATAAATTAGCTTGGAATAAATCAACTTAGAATAAATCAGCTTAGAATACATTAGTTTGGAATAGATCAACTTAAAATAAATCAACTTAGAATAAATCCATCCATCCATCATGTGCCATGCCGGTAAGCTTGGGCGGTCATGTTCTGCCATCTCACTCGATCACCAGAGTCGTGGATCAGCTCCGTGTTTCTGTCTCGACCATGCCACAAGGCCAAGCCATCCAGGTACTTACTTCTAGGTCTTCCCCTTGGTCTGTTCCCCTCGATCTTACCAGTTGTCACCAAGTTCTCCAATTCATTTCTTCTAATAACGTGTCCAAATAATTTTGACTGTCTACGTCTAATTTCTCTAATCAATTTACGATCTTCATTTGTTTCTTGAAGGACTTGTTCATTGGTCTTTCTGGCTGTCCATGGTATTCTTTGCATTTTCCTCAGAAACCACATCTCTACAGCCATCAGATGTTTTTCAGCCTGACTGCTCATTGTCCACGCTTCACATCCATACAAAAGTACAGGTTCAATGTAGCATCTCAACACTCTTTTTCTCGTTTCAATTGACATATTTTTATTGGTCAATATGTTTTTCATCTTGCTAAAGGCTACTTTTGCCATGGCGATTCTTGTTCTAATCTCTTCAAGGCATCTCCCATCAGATGTTACTACTGTTCCGAGATAATTGTACCTGCTCACTTGTTGAAGAATATTCCCATTTACTTGTATATTACAATGTGGTATTTCGTCCTTCCTAGTGACGACCATAATATGTGTCTTTTTACAATTTAATTCTAACCCTAGTTGTTCACTGTGTGTAACAATCGCATCTACTAAATTTTGCAGGTCCTGTTCATTGTCTGCAATCAAGACTGTATCATCTGCATATCTAATGTTATTGATGCATCGTCCCCCAATGTTGATTCCTTCCATATCTTCAATATTTCTGAAAATACTTTCACTGTACAGGGAAAACAGATCTGGAGACATTACACATCCCTGTCTCACACCCCTTTTAATAGGCTGATATTGGCTTACTTCATTATCAACTCTTATGGCAGCTTGTTGTTTCCAATATATGTTTTTTACAAGTCTAAGATCTTTTCCATCAATTTGTAGATCTTCAAGCATCCTTATCATGTTGACATGTCTCACTTTATCAAAAGCCTTTGTGTAGTCAATAAAGCAAAGGTGTAGATCTTTGTTTACTTCTATAGAACGTTTGATTATGTTTCTCAGTATATACACAGCATTTACTGTACCCTTGCCTTCCACAAACCCACATTGTTCTCCTATTTCAGGTTGTATTTTCCTCCTAACTCTTTGCATGATAATTCTTAGCAAAATCTTCGTGATGTGACTCATTATACTAATTGTTCGATGTTGATCACATTCCAAGGCTCCTGATTTCTTTGGGATTGCAATAAATACAGAATTACATAACTCCTGAGGTATATTTCCAGTATCATATATTGTATTAAGCAGACTGGTAACTTGATCTATTCCATATTCTTCTAAAGCATTAATCATTTCTGTTGTGACGCTGTCTGAACTGGGGGTCTTGCCAGATTTCATATGGTTAAGAGCATTCTGAACCTCCATCTTCAAAATTGCTGGTCCTTCATTATTATTTTGAACATCATACTGTTCGTCTCTGTTATCGTCATACAGGTTTTTCACGTAATCTGACCATTCATGTAATATCTGATCTTTTTCTATTATGACTCTTCCGTCTTTTGTCTTTAGGCAGCCTGCTGATGCACGTGTTCTTTGATTAGTAAGCTCCTGAATTCTTTTGTGCATTAGTTTCGCATTGTTACTGTTGTGTTGTTTTTCAATTTCTCTGCAATTTTCGTCAAGCCATGTTTCTTTTGCCTCCTTACATAAGGTTCTCACTTTTCTGTGAATTTCTTCATATTTGGCAGGATTATTTTTGTTCTGTCTTCTTGTTTCCATTAGTTGTAAAATTTCTTCAGTCATCCATGTCTTACGGCCCACTTTCTTTACTTTTGGAATAGTTTTTTCTGCTGCGCAACTGATTGACTTCTTCGTTTCCCATTGATCATCTACATCTTGAAACAGGATCTCTAGATCAGACAATATATCAAATTTGTTCTTTACTTCTATGTTAAAATTATCTTGTATTTCTTTGTCAGTTTTCAATTTGCACAAGTCATATTTAGGGTTTCCTGCTGTATACTTGACTTTCTTTAACTTTACCCTCAATGTGCCTGTAATTAATCTGTGATCACTGTAACAGTCTGCATTTGGAACTGTTTTTACGACTGTTAACGCATTTCGAAACCTTTTGCTAATCAGGATTAATCTATCTGGTTTTTAATCCTGCTGTCTGGACTCCTCCATGTCCATAATCTTCTAGGATGCTGTTTAAACCAGGTGTTTCCTACAACCATTTCTTGTTCTTTTGCCCATTCTACAAGTCTGTATCCTCTTTCATTTCTCTCTCCCAAACCATGGTTGCCTACACTGCATCCATCGCCTTGCTGTCCTATTTTTGCGTTGAAATCACCCATTATGATATTTATTTCTGATTTTTTGCAGTTCTTCAAAGCAGACTCCATGTCATTATAAAATTCCTCTATGCTTTCTTCACTGCATTCACTTGTTGGGGCATATACTTGAATGACATTTATTTTAAAAGGTCTTCCGTTTAATTTTACTAATAGGACTCTGTCTGACACAGCATGACATCCTTTGACAGAATTTGATGTTTGCTTATCTAATATAATGGCTACACCTCTTTGCTGTTCTTCTCCCCCAGAGTAAATAATCTTACAATCCTCTCCTGTCCTTATCCCTGCTCCTTTCCATCTCGTTTCCGATACTCCTAATATGTTAATCTTCTCTCTCCCCATTTCTTTTTTGATGTTTTCTAATTTTCCATCTGCATTCATTGTTCTAACGTTCCAAGTTCCTACTTTCAATGATATTAATCTGTTGCACCTAGTAGCCTGTTGACGGTCTGGAGTCACCTGGTGCGCATGACTATCCCTACCGGGTGAGGCTGCTCCTATGGAGCACCCATTTACGCCGTTTCTCTGATTATCGATGATTTCACACAACATGATTTTCTTGGCATCTGTTGGCATCAGAATAAATCACTTTGAAGAAATAAGCTTAGAATAAATCAGCTTTGAGGAATTCAGCTTAGAGGAAATCAACATAAAATAAATCAACTTAGAATAAATCACTTTGAAGAAATCAGCTTAGAATAAATCAACTTAGAAGAAATCAACTTAGAAGAAATCAATTTAAAAGAAATCTACTTGGAGAAAATTAACTTAGAAGAAATCAGCTTAGAAGAAATCAAGAATGATCTCTTTGTCTGTTACTAATCTTTACTACATATTTTCCAAAATGTTGACCTCTATTTGTCAAAAATCTTGACCTCTTTATTGTTAAAATATTGACTTCTTTGTTGTCGAAAATGTTGACTTCCTTATTGTCAAAACTGTTGATTTCCTTGCTTTCTAAAATTTGTATTTTCCTTGTTATCCAAAATCTTGACTTTCTTATTAAAAATGTTGATTTTGTTGTAATTTTCCAAAATATTGACTGATGTCTAGAATGTTGACTTCCTTATTGTCCAAAATATTGACTTCCTTATTGTCCAAAATATTGACTTCCTTATTATCCACAATGTTGACTACCTAGTTGTCCAAAATATTTACCTCCTTGTTGTCCAAAATATTGTCCACATTGTTGACCTCCTTGTTGTTCAAACTGTTGACATTCTTTTTGTCCAAAATATTGACTTCCTTATTGTCCACAATGCTGACTTCCTTATTGTCCAAAATATTGACTTCCTTATTGTCCACAATGCTGACTTCCTTATTGTCCAAAATATTGACTTCCTTATTGTCCACAATGCTGACTTCCATATTGTCCAAAATATTGACTTCCTTGACCAAAATATTGTCTTCCTTATTGTCCACAATGTTGACCTCCTTGTTGTCCAAACTGTTGACCTCCTTGTTGTTCAAACTGTTGACCTCCTTGTTGTTCAAAATAATGACTTCTTTATTGTCCATTAATTTGACTTTCTTTGTTGACCCAAATTTTTAACAAAATGTTGATTGCTTTTTCCACAATGTTGCCTTTGTTGTCCAAATTTATGGACTGACCTCTTGTTGCTTACAGGCTGGTCCTTGGTCAGAACCCCTGGAGGTGGTGAGTGGGGCTGGGGTTCCAGATGAACCCCGGACCCCACATGTGACAAGTAGGTCGGCACACTCTGCACTAATCACCTGGGAAGAGCCGTTGAATAATGGGGCCAGTATCAGTGAGTATCGCTTGGAGTGGCAGCAGCAGTCGGACACAGCAGAATTTTCTCAGGTTTGTAGACAATCTGGCAACATTTTGACATGCTTTTTTTAAATATTTAACTATACATTTTTTACATTTAGACAACTGTTTTTGATATTTAGTTATGCATTTTTTACATTTAGACAAATGTTTTCCATATTTAGTTATGCATTTTTTACATTTAGACAAATGTTTTCCATATTTAATTATGCATTTTTTACATTTAGACAAATGTTTTCCATATTTAGATATGCATTTTTTAACCCTGTGAAGTGGTTGAACCCGCTACCTCCGCATCAGCACACCATATGTTTACAAACGAGTCCTCTTGTCCATTTGGGCACAGGCTGACCTTCATCCTGTAAATAAATGTACAATTAAAGTCAATGTTGTTATTTTGGGCAAGTACAGAAATTCAAATATCTTGGCACATGGATAACATTAGATTGAATAATGCATTGCAGAGATAAAGAACAGATTAGATCAAGCAAAAACTGCATTCTATCAAATGAAAATTGCATGCAGTAAGTCCTTGTCACTAGAAGTTTACCACACACAAAAAAAAAAGAATTCTTGCATGTTAATAGAACCAGTTCTAACATACGACTGCAGATCCTGGACAGTTAGTAAACAAATTTTAAAATCCTTACTGACTTTGGAGACGTGGTTTTATAGAAGAATATTGAAAATTCATTAGACAGCTAAAATGTGCAATCTGACATTTTTAGAGAGGCTAAGTCGCAAAGACAACTTATCACAACCATCGAAACTTAATTTTTGTAGCCACAAAATTAGAAGACAAAAACTGACACACGATTTGACAATTGGAAAGATTTGTGGAAAAATAGAGGAAAGCAGGAAGAGAACATTCTTAAAAGTCTTTGTTTCATGGCATGGAAGGGAGTTGGCACATGAATCATTACAAGCCGGTGGAGATCACAAGATGTAGAGAAGCATGATCCCCCATGCCAGTCAGCAAGGCACTTTATGATGATGATTAAACACTAGTAGGTCCTTTCCAAAGTCCATAAATAGGAGGGAGGTCTTCACGTCCCCGGCAACGCAGTTCATGAATCGTTGTCCTTGGTGTTGACTATTTACTATTTATATGACAGTGAACACCGTTGCTGTGGAGACGACATCCTTACCATTAACTCTTTAACCATTTTCTTAGTACCAGCCTACTCTGTCAAACATTCATACTTGTTTGTGTAACATTCACACTTGTCTGTTTAACATTCACACTTCTTTAACATTCATACTTGTCTGTTTAACATTCACACTTGTTTGTTTAACATTCACACTTGTCTGTTTAACATTCATACTTCTTTGTTTAACATTCATACTTCTTTGTTTAACATTCATACTTCTTTGTTTAACATTCATACTCTTTGTTTAACATTCATACTTCTTTGTTTAACATTCATACTTCTTTGTTTAACATTCACAATTGTCTGTTTAACATTCACACTTGTCTGTTTATCTATTCTTTAACACTGGCCGATCTGAAGTTGGCATTTGTTTGTTGTTTTTCAGTTATATTTCGTTTTATTTTTCAATTATATTTTGTGTTATTTTTCAGTTATATTTGGGACCAAACTTATATTATGAAGTCAAGGGACTAACCGCAGCAACTGCATACGCCTTTAGAGTACAGGTGAGTCCTCTTTGTTCACGGTTGCTCATGTTTGGTTGGATTTTCTACGGGATGGGATAGCCAGTCCCAAGACCAACCCTCCTGAGTGGCCTCTTATGGCATGCATAGTAGGTTACCATTTTACTGTCCTTACCAAGCAATATGAGGTAAACCAAGCTGATCCTTTCATCTTTTAACCTTTGAAAGCATTTGATACAACTACATATAAATTATACACAAGTGATGTAGCTGATGTGAACTCTTCGTGTGTACGGCTGTGTGCTCCGCCTAGAGCATGCAGTAGTATTTTATTTCATCTAAAATCCGGAACTATCTAAAATCCTTCAAAACTATCTAATATCCTTCAAAACTATCTAGAATTCTTAACTATCTGATGTGAACTAGGTAAAACCCTCCTTCACTATCTAAAATCCTTGTTAGCTATCTAAAATCCTGAACTATGTAACATCCTACTAAACTATCTAAAATTCTGAACTATCTAAAACCTTCTAAACTGACTAAAATCATCTTCATAAAATCCTCATAAATTTAGATATCTCCTGAACTGTGTAAAATCCTCCTGAACTATCTGAAATCTCTGAATTGTGTAACAATCCTCCTAAACCATCTAAAATCCTCCTAAACTATCTAATATCCTGAGCTGTCTAAATTCCTCCTAAACTACCTAAAATCCTCTACTGTGTAAACATCTACCTAAACAATCTAAAAATCTGGAGCTATGCAAATTCCTCTTAAACTATATAAAATCCTGAACTATGTAAAATCTTACACAATCTAAAATCCCAAACTAAAATCCTGAACTAACATATTCTATTTTCTGTAATGTAGGCCATCAACAGCGCAGGCCCTGGCCAGTTTTCTCCTGTGGCCTCGTGGCTGACCCCAGCCTCAAATCCATCACCTGTGGTTACTGTTAAGGTCAAGGCCAACACTACATCGGCACTGGTGTCCTGGAGTGAGCCAAACTGTAATGGCAGCGAGATCACGTCCTACAACATCGCAGTCAATGACAAACCTCCAATCCCGCTGGGTCCCATCACGGAGCATCTGCTGGAGGATCTTCATCCGGAGACTGCATACAAGTACGTCTTTATATTTTTAAATTATTTTTACAAATGCAGTGCCATTAAGTTGTCTTAGTTATTTTTTTTTTAAATGTTGCCATCAAGTTAGTTATTTTTTTATATGGTGCCACCAAGTTACTCATTTATTTTTATATGGTGCCTTCAAGTTACTCAGTTATTTTTGTATATGGTGCCATCAAGTTTGCATTGTTTTTTATATCATGCCATCAAGTTAGCTCAGTTATTCTTATTATGTTGACATCAAGTTAGCTCAGTTATTTTGGTTATATGGTGCCCTAAAGTTAGCTCATTTATTCTTTTACATATTGCCTTCAAGTTACTCAGTTATTTTTGTTATATGGTGCCATCAAGTTACTCAGTTGTTTTTATATGGTGCCATCAAGTTACTCAGTTATTTTTTAATGTGGTATGATCAAGTTACTCAGTTGTTTTTTTTTAAATATATGGTGCCATTAGGTTATCTCAGTTATTTTGTTTTTATTGTGCCATTAAGTTAGCACTGTTGTTTTTTTATATGGTGCCATCATGTTAGATTATTTATTTTTGTACACTCTTTTTACAATTTCAAGGCAATCAAATTAGTTCAGTTTGTTTTAAGCTCTTCTTTCAAATTGTAAGATCGTTATCTCAACTGTATCCTTTTAAATGCTTTTTGAGTGCCTTACTTATACAACGTAACAGAGAGCTGTGTCTTCAAGTAGTATCTTGACTCATACATACAATTAGCAGTTAAAAGTGAGTTGTATATCCTTTACACTACATCGCAGTCAACCTAGGCAGTTTTTGAAAACAAATCAAAGTACTGTCTGTCTGAAAACATATTAAAGTGCTGTCTGTCTAAAAAAAATAATCGGTGTGTGATTTGCCCTAAAACAAAAGAGTTGTAATAGCACGTTCTCATTTTTCTTTCAAGGGTTCGAATTCAGGCCACAAACAGTGTTGGCGTCGGAGCATACAGCTCTGCAGTGAAGTTTTCCACAAAAGCACAGCCTCCCTCGCCACCTCACCTGGAGTGTATCATGCTGGCACCGTGCTCCATCAAGCTGAAATGGGGTGATGGGAGGAACTCTGACCATCTCACGTACACGCTGGAGATGGAGAAGGACGATGGCAGGTCAGAGTGCAGCATTGTTTATTTAGAAGTGGTTGTTGAAATCTGTATTTTCTTCTTCTTCTTCTTCTTCTTCTTCTTCTTCTTCTTCTTCTTCTTCTTCTTCTTCTTCTTCTTCTTCTTCTTCTTCTTCTTCTTCTTCTTCTTCTTCTTCTTCTTCTTCTTCTTCTTCTTCTTCTCCTCCTCCTCCTCCTCCTCCTCCCCCCCCCTCCTCCTCCTCCTCCTCCTCCTCCTCCTCTTATTTTTCTTTTTACTCTTATTCTTATTTTTCTCCTACTTCTCCTCCGCCTCTTCTTTTCTTCTTCCATATCAATATCTCTCCTTTTTCTTCCTCCTCCTCTTCTCCTTCTTCTTATTCTTCTTCAACTACGCCTCTCTCTTCTTTTTCCTCTTATTCTGCTTGTTCTCCTACTTTTCCTCTTCCTCCTCCTCCTCCTCTTCTTCTTCTTTTATTCTTATTATTCTTATTCCTTATCCATCTCTCCTCTTTCATCCTTTCTCTTCCTCCTCCTCTTCTTTTTCAGACTGTGATTAGGGTAGATAGCATCCATGCACTTTCATATTTGCTGAGAGACAAAGCTCGTAAGGGCACGCCATAACATCACTTCCTTTAGCAGTAACTAATCCTTTTAACAAGCAATTAATAATTAATTTACTCAGAATATAGAGAACCACCAACGATATTTATGTCAGGCGTGTCATTACTCTACATTTGGTTGGAGTCTTCTTTTCTTCTTCCTCATCGTTCATCCAATATTTCTTTTTGTTTTGGACGTAATCATGATTTGTCAGTTTATAGCAGAGCTGCAATATTTGCATCTTTCGGTCGACACATCCGACTTCTGTTCATGATTTTGTTTTCCCCATCCGATGTTGGGGATGAACCCGCGACCTAGGCATCAGCACACCAGATGTCTAAGAATGAGCACTCTTAACCAGTCATCCATGCCGACCTGCTGGACATTTGTTGCCCGGGTTACCCTTCCTGTGGTTGGAGTCTGGCCCAGTGGAGGATGACTCCTCAACCAATTCACTGCTATCAGGGGATTCACAAACAACAGTAACAAGTAACACATAACGGACATCCACTGACGTTAGCCGGCTCTGTAGTGAAGAGAATACTGACACAGTTCGTACTCCTGAAACACAGCTGAAGCAGAACGCCTTGTGTTGGTTTTCATATAGTGGTATGGGTGCTGGTCATTCAGAAAGCAATGGCAAACTACTTAATGTAAACTTGGCAAGAATTCACAGTTAGAAATGCTGGGGATGACTGCTATGTCCTGTAAAGGATGTGCAACTAACTTTTTAACTAAAGTTATTTATCCTGACTAACATTCATCCAAAGACAGAAGCCACAAACAATACGTTGCATGATTTATTGCCCGACTTATTTTGTTGCATCTCGTCAGATGTAGACTGCAAAGTTATATATCATGTTAAATGAATAATACTTTAGCTGAAACATTTGATCTAGCTGCAGTGAAATATGCCAGGCAATAAATCATGCAACATTTTGTTTGTGACCTCGATGTTTAAATTCACTAAGGGAATATTTTGTATTGAACAAAATCCATCTGTCTCTCCACAGCTTCCAGCCGGTCTACACCGGTCCAGCTCAGACCCATAAGGTCACTCGTCTGACAGAACTGACCAGTTACGAGTTCCGAATGTTTGCCAGCAATGACGCAGGAAGTGGGCCTTACTCCGACACTTACACATTCACAACCACAAAGGCACCACCACCTCCACTGAAAGGTAATATCGCTTTGGGTTTTTTGTTCCCCTTACTTTGAACTCAAGCGTAGTCCATTTCTAGCACAATGGACTGATTTTTATGTGTCCCTATTACTAGTGTTCCCAGGAGGTCAGCATGGCTGAATGAATAAGAACTTTTGTTCTTAAACAACTGGTGTGTCAAGGTAAGGGGTTCAACCCCGACACTGGACAATTGGACTGAAATGTTGACTTCTCATCCTTGACTTGGGGACATAAATTACAAGTACCTGAGAAGTCGCAGTGGGTTCGCCTTAGGGTGAGGGACAATGGTAATAGGGAAAGCTAATCCACATGCAAAAATCAGTCCAGTGCTACTAGAAGTTGCGTGTGTTGACTACGCTCCAGCTCAAAGCAAGCAAGCACAATAAATTAGCACACAGACAAATTGTGTCCAGTCTTCTATAGCTCCCGCTATGCTGGAGATTACAATCTTCTCTCTGTCTCTAATTCTCTTGTCCACATGATTTTAGATCTCTGTCTATTTATTTTGCCCTATGGGTTTCAGACCAAACTTGGTTGAACATCAAGAATACAATTCAGTCTACCGCAGAAGAATGTCTCGGTGTGTTAACCACGCATAGAAGGAACAGATGGTTCAATCAAAAATGTGAAGAAGCAGTCATTAGGAAGAAGAATGCCAGACATGTATGGTTAAATGACATCAATAACATCCAAAAGGAAGAGCATTATAGAAATGAATGTAAAGAGGCTACAAAAATAGTTAGACAGCAGAAGCGAGAATATATGAGTAATATAATCAAAGATATGGAAACTAATCATCAGAAAAATGAATCCAGAAAATTTTTTAAAGAACTGAAGTCAATGAAACGAGGGCACCAACAAAACACACATGGTTTAAAAGACAAAAATGGGAATATGATAAATACCAATGAGGAAATGTGCAACACATGGAAAGAATATTTTATTGAATTACTAAATTGTAAAGCTCCGAGTAACATTTTCCCACAGGAAGAGGTTCTAACATGCGAACCACAAATTGAAGAACCTACATTTGAAGAAATCCTATATGTAATCACACGACTTAAAAACAATAAGGCAACTGGGACTGGTGGAATTGCTGCTGAATTTATAAAGGCAGGTGGTCATGCATTACATCTAAAGCTATACGAACTAATAATAAAAATCTGGAGGACAGAAGAATTGCCCCATGACTGGAAAGAGTCATTATTGATACCTATCTTTAAGAAAGGAGACAAGTTCCAATGTGGAAATTATAGAGGAATATCACTGCTGTCCACAAGCTATAAGATACTATCCGCAGTATTACTAAATAGACTAAAACCATATTCAGAAGACATATTAGGTGACTACTAGGCGGATTTTAGACAAAACAGATCAACAATAGATCAGATATTTATCTTACGACAAATAGCCGAGAAACATTGGGAATATAAAAGAGATCTCCATAACATTTTTGTGGATTTTAAAAAGGCTTATGATAGTGTCCTTAGGAATAGTCTATGGAATGCTATGCAGGAATTTGGAATACCAAGGAAGTTAATCAACATGACCAGACTGCATGGAAGATACTTATAATATAGTAACATATAAAGGCAGGAAATCAGACCCCTTCCAAATAACATCTGGCTTGAAACAGGGTGATGCACTATCGCCGCTACTCTTCAATCTGGCTCTAGAGAAAGTTGTAAGGAAGGTAAAGGAGGAATGTGATATTGGAGGAACATCCAAGCTGCTTGGTTATGCAGATGATATAGATATTATAGGGCAAAGTGAACAAAAGACATTGGAAATATTGACTCACTTAAAGGAAAAAGCCCAACAGATGGGGCTGGTTATCAACCAAGATAATACAGAATATATGGTAATTTCAAGAGACGGAATGGCTAGAAACTCTGGCCACATACAAATAGATAATATGACCATTAAAAGAACGGAAACATACAAATACCTGGGTACAATCTTCAACTGCTCCAACATCATAAGGGAAGAAATACAAACTAGAATCAACTCTGGAAATAAGATATACTATGCACTACAACATCTACTAAAATCAAAGGCGCTATCTCGTAACACCAAAATCACAATATACAAAACACTGATCAGACCAGTTGTGCTGTATGGCTCTGAAACCTGGAGTACAACGAAAGGAGACGAAGCCTTGTTACAAACCTTTGAGAACAAAATTTTAAGACGCATCTTTGGACCCATTAGGGATACACAAAGTGGAGAGTGGAAAAGAAGAAGTAACAAAGACATTTATGATCTGTTTAAGTCCCCGCTAATCACTGGTATCATGAAGGCTAATAGACTACAATGGCTGGGGCATATAGAAAGAATGGAAGATAATAGGGAAACAAAACTCACTTACACTCAGGAAATAAATGACCGTAGACCCCGAGGTAGACCAAGAAGGCGGTGGAGAGATAATACATGTACAGACCTACAAGCACTTGGAATCAACGACTGGCAAGAGAAGGTCCACCAGAGAGACGAATGGAGACGGATTGTATTTGCAGCAAAGAACCTCAATGGCTCGGAACGCTGAAGAAGAAGAAGATGGGTTTCAGAAAACAGGATTTTATACTATTACTATATACTCTTTACTATACTATTATTGGGTTTACTAAATGTATGGCCTATCCAGCTACAGCGTCTTTCCTTCATCTCTTTATTCACTGGAATCTGTCTAGTTTGTTTAGTAAGCTCCGCATTAGTGATTCTGTGATACCATTTTAGTCTTATTCTGCATATTTGTTGTTGATAAGTGTTGTTTCTCTGAATATTGTTATTTCTCTGATAAGTGTTGTTTCTCTGATATTGCTATTTCTGTGGTCATTGTTGTTTCTCTGAATATTGTTATTTCTCTGGTGAGTTTTTTTTCCTATGAATAGTGTTATTTCTCTGGTAAATGTTGTTTCTCTAAATATTTTTATTTCTCTGATAATTTTTTTTTTTCTCTATGAATATTGTTGTTTCTCTGATAAGTTTTTTTTTTCTCTATGAATATTGTTGTTTCTCTGATAAGTTTTTGTTTTCTCTATGAATATTGTTGTTACTCTGATAAGTTTCTTTTTCTCTATGAATATAGTTATTTCCCTGATAAATGTTGCTTTTCCAAATTTTTTTATTTTTCTTATAAGTGTTGTTTCTTTTAATATTGTTATTTCTTTGATAAGTATTGTTTCGCTGTTAAGTGTTATTTATCCCGAATATTGTTTTTTCTCTGTTAAGTGTTATTTCTTTGATAAATGTTATTTCTCTGATAAATTTTGTTTGTCTGATAAGTATTGTTTCTCTGATAAGTGTTATTTCTCTGATAAGTGTTGTTTCTCTAATGTTTTATTTCTCTGATAAGTATTGTTTCTCTGTGAAGTTTTGTTTTCTCTGATAAGTTTTGTTTCTCTGAATATTATTTCCCTGATAATTGTTATTTCTCTGGTCAGTGTTATTTCTCTAATTATTGCTATTTGGCTATTAATTCTTAAGTCCCTCTTTGCTTGTCTCCAGCTCCCAGAGTCAGTAACTTGACCTTGCATGGCTGCCATCTGGACTGGCAGGAGGTCAAGCCCATGGGTGGTGACCCCTTGATCTATGTCCTTCAACTGCTGTGTGTGAGTGAGCGGGATGCAGAATATAAACAGGTATGTGGAGGACATTAGTATAGCCACCAATCTTACTCGGCACATCGTCATCATCATCATCATGCCCCCTACCTTCTGGCATAGGCATTCATGTCTCTTCACAGAACTCAGACCGTGACTTTCTGGATCAAGTCTGCTAATAATATTCCTCCATGCCACTTTCTCATCTCAGTCATACAACATCATTTGTCTTGGTCTGCATGTGCCTTTTTTTCCAATCATCTTTCCAGTTGTCACAATATTCTCCACTGGGTCTTTTCTCATCACAAGACTAAAGAATGCCCTTTATCACTTGTTATAGTTGTATATAATGTTATAGTTTTATTAACCTCTTCCAGGTGATCGTTATTGGATACTCTATCAGTCCAAGATATTCACATTATTCGTCTCAGTAACCACATCTCCATTCCTGGTTTTTGGGTTGTTGTTTTTTTAGTGATATCATCATCACTCTCTGGATACATCCATATATGCTCCAGCCTATACTGATTGATCATACCAGTTCTGTGTTGATTAATGAGGTATCTTGTGCTCTTGACGAAGTGTTCATATCTGGTAGCTCCGTGCTTCATATTCTCAAATATAGTAATTGATAGCAATATGTCTGTCTCATTCAGATTTACATATTACGATTTCTGTCTCTTTCAGATTCACATGATACTATGTCTTCTCATTCAGGTTTACATTGCACTATGTCTGTGTCACTCACAGTTACATTGTACTATGTCTCATTCAGATTTACATTGTACTCTGTCACATTCAGATTTATTTATTTTTTTTGCATATCCTTTACAGGACATCGCTCTCAACATCAGCATCTTTCAGCTGATTGTTGATTTCTTGTCAAGATTACGCTCAGTAGTTTGCCATTGCTTTCTGAACGACCGGCTCACATACCCCGTAAGTTACCGATGCGGAGAGAACCGCTACCAATTCTCGCACCCGTCACGTCACTTTACGAGAGTATACAGGATTACGGAGAAAGTCGTGTAACCCCTAGACCAGGGAGACCGGCCATTCTGATTTACATTCCATAAATTAACACGCATGTATTGTTTGGCGCTCATAGACGGAGAAGAAGGAAGTAGAGACTAGAGGACACACTTCTTCTCCTTCTGTGAGTACCAAACAATACTATGTGTGTTTATTTATGGACTGTCTTAGTGGCCTCAAAGGTTTCCCCAATTGATTTTCAGATTTACATTGTACTATTTCTGTCTCATTCAGATTTACATTGTACTATGTCTATCTCTTTCAGATTTACAAAGGACCAAAAACAGAATACCAGCTGGATTCCCTGCACCCCGGCCAAGAGTACCAAGTCCGTGTTGCTGCTGTACGTCTTTCCTCCGACCACTCCGGAGACATCACTGGAGCATTCAGCCCAGGCGTCCTCTTCTCACCCCATGCTGCTGAACCTCTGAGAACTGCTTCAAATGCTTCCCTGGGTCAGGAGGAGAAACGAGAGGAGAGGAAGCCCTGGTCAGACCAGCAGTTTGCGGCCATGATTCTCTGCACCTTTGTTCTGTTGGCCATCTTTTCTGCCTTTCTGTGTCAGCAGGTGATCAGTTATATGTCCAGCCCTGAGATTCCAGCATCATCTTCTTCCGCCTCTTCAACACTTGGTTCAAGGGATTTTGCTAAAGCATAAAGCTGAATTTATAATTTATGTTTAATTTTATGTAACAGTTATATTTATGCATGTTTATGGAAGTTATGTGACTGTTATATTACTTGTGTAAGGGCAAGGCTGGTCTGTGTAGTCACGATAAAACAAGTGAATGTAGTAATATTTCTAGACATTGCCTTAGCTTGTCTTCAAACTCTACCAAGGGGGGCTGAGTGGTCTCGAGGTATGGTGTCCGCCTCGATTGCTGGAGGTCCCGGGTTCAGGCACCGGTGAGGACCGGGATTTATTTTAAAAATCCACCTGGACTTCCAGTAATAAAATTTCCCCTGGTCTCTGGGTAGTGAGATCGGACGCCCGTGTGTATTGTTGCGCACGTAAAAAAATCCCTTGGCAGTTGGAAATCGCTGCCCGGGCAAGATTTCGAGTTAAAAATCTATCCAAAGTATTTCAGGATCCTCGCCGATGCAACGGAGTTCATGCATTGAGCTGAGTTTCTCCAGACTCAGGTTTGAGTTAGGAGGAAAACGGAGCACTTATGGGTTAAACTGTGTGCCGTGATGTTGATCCAACGACTAAACTAAACTCTACCATACCTTAAAATCTTATAAAGATCAGATGAACTCAGAACTCAATTCCAAAACAAATTGGGAACTACAGTGAAGAAGATTTATGATTGATATATATTTATTATAATATATAATTTACATCACTGCTTTTTTATATCACATACAAAACAAAATGGAAACTGCTGTGAAACAAGATTTAGGATGAAGAATTAATGTCACTGCACTCTTATATCAAAATGAAAACACAATGGAAACTGTTTTTAAACTGATTAGACATCGCTGCACTTTTATATCAAATTCAAAGCAGCATGGACACTGCAGTGAAGAAGAAGATTTATGATGAAGAACTGACACCACTGCATTCTTTAAACAGCATTCAGAATCTGGGGCACATCACCAGCAATCAGATGCAGGTAACATCTGTGAGGACATGCATTTGAGCGGTGGCAACATACGGATGTGAGGCGTGGACCATTTCACTATCATTGACGAAGAAAATCTGGATATTTGAGTTTAAGTTCTTAGAGTATCATGGACCCAGAAGGAGACAAATACTGGCATTCTGCAGGATTTGAACATGGAAGAAACCTGGCTCAGAATCAGTATTGTCTCTGGGAAACTGAAATACTTTGGTTGTATTAAATGTCACAATCTGGACTTTTGAGTTTAAGTTCTTAGAGTATCATGGACCCAGAAGACAAATACTGGCATTCTACGGGGTTTAAACGTAGAAGACAAAATGGCTCAGAATCTGTATCGTGTCTGGGAAACTGAAATACTTTAGTCATGTAAGATGTCACATTGGATTGGAGAGGACAGTAATGGAAGACATGTTGCCCAGCACGAAGATGGGCATAGAACATTAAACACACCAGGGGCATGAAAATGCATGAGGAAAGGGAACTGGCAAAGGGATCTAGAATCTCTTCATTGGGCTGTGATGATCTGCACCGGATCAGCCACGTTATCATGGTGATGCACAATTTTATCTACTTGAAAAGGAAATGGAAATTGTGATGAAGTAGAAGAATTATGATGAAGATTTGCTATCACTGAGATCTTATATTAAATTCAGTACAAATCGGAAATTGTGATGAAGAAGACAATTTATAATGAAGAATTGACAACATTCCACTGTTATAATGAATTCAAAAGGAAATGGTAGTTGACATGAAGAAAACAGTTTATGGTGAAGAATTAACATTCTTATTATCTGCATTCTTATATCGAATTCACAACAAAATGAAAATTGTGATGAAGAAGAAAACAGTTTATGATGAAGAATTGACATTACTGCATTCTTATTTCAAATTCACAACAAGATGAAAATTGTGATGAAGAAGGAAACAGTTTATGGTGGAGAATTAACATCCCAGCACTCTTATATTAATTCACAGTAAAATAGAAACTGCTGTGAGCTCTGATTTTCTGCTCCTATGAGAACCTGAAGAAGATAGAACCAAACCTGTAGAAAAACTGAACCTGACGAAGATAGAACCAAACCTGTAGAAAAACTGAACCTGAAGAAGATAGAACCAAACCTGTAGAAAAACTGAACCTGAAGAAGATAGAAACAAACCTGTAGAAACATTGCTACATTTGCTAGTTTTATTGTGACATATATTGGCCAGATTCATCCTTACACATCTATGTTTATGCTTGGTGGTAACCTGCTTGTAATATTATTTTATTGTTTCTTTTTCTTTGCTAGAGACTTTGTTTTTGGTCTCTTGTAACTGATCATGTACCAGTCAATTTTAAATACTTGTAAAGTAAAACTTTGATTAAGCGCCGCCATCCGGACAAGGTCTGACGGATAACTGAATAGACGGATAACAGAAATCTCTTAATACATATGTACGGTATCGTGATTTCACTGCTGGCTTGGGACGAAAATAAAATCCTTTAAAAGTGAATAATACATTCATATTGTATTTAATTGTATAAAACGATCAATATCAACTTCAATATAAGAGTAGTAATGTACAGAAATGTATTGTAATACTATAAACATACGTTACTTTACAATAATCTGTCATCTCCTTCTGTGTCTTTGAGGCTCAAGCTTTCTGCGCGGCCATGTTCCATATCTTATGCAGAAGTAGGATCTGTGTTGCATTTGCCTCCTCTTGCATTTCAAATCAGTCGATGCACTTTGATAATATTGTTTCTGCTTCTGAGTGACTAGTTGTAGGTTTTTGGTTAAGAACTGATCCTTCATTGGTCACATCCGCCATCATACAGTACAGTCACTTCCAGCTTTATAAGTGGAGTGTAAAAGTAATCCGTGGACAATTTTTAAAATGTTTGTGTGTTTGTTGATTCTCATTCTAATGGTTAAATGAGTGACAGTTAATCAAAGTTTTACTGTATTTGCTTTTCCACATGTAAAAGTAGGGAACTTGCTGCGATGCCATCAAGTGTATTGGGTATATGGTGCATATTTTTATAGATTAATCAGCATGTCATGGTTCTTGTGCTCAGTATCATATTTGCTGCCTTGACTACAGATGGCCGGCTTTGTGGCGAAGGCGTTATGAACACAGTTCATAATCCTGCATATCACGTTCGAAACAGCTGCGGGCAATTTGGAAGCAGACAGCATTGGGCTGGTTTTCATACAATGGTATGAATACCCGGTCGTTCAGGAAGCAGTGGCAAACTACTGCTAGTAAAGTTTCCAAGAAATCACAAACAGAAAAAACATTGCTGGGGTTGACTGTGATGTCCTGTAAAGGATATTTCCTGGAACCCATTGTAGGCTGAGTCGGCCTGGGAACCCAGGTCAGTTTGTAAAACAGCACATGAAAAAGCTTGCAAGTATTGATTGGCTTCTAGAGACATGGAAGAGAGGAGTAGAGATTAGAGAGCACATGCTTTAAAACAATGTTTTCCTGTAGTGAACTTGAAAAACGAAAACACAAACAGTAGATTGCATGATTTATTGCCTGGCATCTCATCAGGTGCATACTGCAGAAATCACACAACATAAATTAAAGTGATTAGATAAATTCTTCAAGCTGAAATATACACATATTCACACAGTAATTTCAGTTGTCTACCACGGTAATTGTAGACTGACTTTCATGTCTTTCTGTTTGCACAACACTGGCTTCTGCCGATTGATGGCAATTGCTTCAGCTACCTTTAACAAGCGACCATTTTGTGTGTTTAAAAAAAAAAAAACACGCGAAACACATTGTCCCTGTCAATCACGTGGCCGGTGTCCAAAATGTGCCATCCAATCAATGCCGTAGGAGGTTTGTGGTGTGTCGCTTGGCCAGGTTTCTAGCTTATTTGTTTATTATTCTGTCAATCCAATTGACAGAAGATGATTGAGTCTTTGTTAGTAAAACACATAATTTGTCAAATATCCGCCGCCTCGATACAGATTAAAACACATGGCCAAGTGGCAGGCAGGCAGACATGGTAGCCTTCGCCACCATGTATCCCCACTCTGTAGATGATGTGATTTTATTAACCCCTTCAGTCTCAGTCACGTTAACTCTGAGTCTTCTTTCTTCATTTGCCCAGTATATCCCACTACAGCATAGGCCCTCAACCAACTCAATGAATGCCGTCCCCTCTTTAGTTATCTAGAGAGATTAACAACACATTAAAAATGAGAATTGTCAAATGTTACATATACAAATATACATATACATCAACACTTTTGTGTGGTGCAGAAGCCTGGACATTGAACAAGCAGCTGGAAAGTCGAATAGATGCCCTGGAGATGTGAATATACAGAATAATATGTTGTATTTCATGGAAACAGAAACCATCAAACACTGAGGTTCTGGGAATAAAAATGGGAAACTGGGAATGAAAAAAGAATTGATGAAAGAAATAAAAAAAACAGGCAAGTGAAATATTTTGGCCACGTTAAAAGAAATAAAACTCTTATAAAACCCATACTGGAGGGTAAGGATGAGGGCAAGTGAGCAAGAGGTAGACAACGATACTAGTGGGAAGATAACATCAAGAGATGGACGAACGTCAATCTGACAGAATATACAGTCAAGGCGAGAGACAGACAGTGTTGGAGATCCATTGCAGGCAACCTTCATTGTGGAGATGGCACCTGATTGATTGATTGGTACACTTACTAGGCTCTTCCGCTGCTGCTTGTCATCTCACAAATGAAACATTGTTCTTGACTGGTTGAATTGTGCAGCTAAGGTTTTTTACAGTATGAGGCAGCCTGTGCCATGCCAACCTTCCTTAGTTGTCTCTTGTGACATGCTGGGTAGGGTATAGAGTTAGTTCTGTGCCTTCCTTAGTTGTCTCTTGTGACATGCTTGGTAGGGTGTAGAGTTAGTTCTGTGCCTTCCTTAGTTGTCTCTTGTGACATGCTTGGTAGGGTGTAGAGTTAGTTCTGTGCCTTCCTTAGTTGTCTCTTGTGACATGCTTGGTAGGGTGTAGAGTTAGTTCTGTGCCTTCCTTAGTTGTCTCTTGTGACATGCTTGGTAGGGTGTAGAGTTAGTTCTGTGCCTTCCTTAGTTGTCTCTTGTGACATGCTTGGTAGGGTGTAGAGTTAGTTCTGTGCCTTCCTTAGTTGTCTCTTGTGACATGCTTGGTAGGGTGTAGAGTTAGTTCTGTGCCTTCCTTAGTTGTCTCTTGTGACATGCTTGGTAGGGTGTAGAGTTAGTTCTGTGCCTTCCTTAGTTGTCTCTTGTGACATGCTTGGTAGGGTGTAGAGTTAGTTCTGTGCCTTCCTTAGTTGTCTCTTGTGACATGCTTGGTAGGGTGTAGAGTTAGTTCTGTGCCTTCCTTAGTTGTCTCTTGTGACATGCTTGGTAGGGTGTAGAGTTAGTTCTGTGCCTTCCTTAGTTGTCTCTTGTGACATGCTTGGTAGGGTGTAGAGTTAGTTCTGTGCCTTCCTTAGTTGTCTCTTGTGACATGCTTGGTAGGGTGTAGAGTTAGTTCTGTGCCTTCCTTAGTTGTCTCTTGTGACATGCTTGGTAGGGTGTAGAGTTAGTTCTGTGCCTTCCTTAGTTGTCTCTTGTGACATGCTTGGTAGGGTGTAGAGTTAGTTCTGTGCCTTCCTTATTTGGTGCAGTAACACAGGTTATGCCTGCTACGATGGGGGATAAAAATGAAAACCTTCAAAGTGTGATGGAAATTACAATAACCATGCCATTGTCTTGTAACTTGCCAATAATGTTGTTGAAGAAGTCTAGAGTGTTAAGCATGTGACATCGCGGTGCAGATGAACACTGTGACGTCAAAAGGACAGTTTAAAGATGGCCGCCCCCATTTTTGACATACACCAAAGAGGAGTAGCGTTGTTATCTGTTGTTTTTTTTTTAATCAGTGAGATAGAAATTCATGAGCGAATGAAGGTCGTCCCTAGGAAGAACGAAGTACCTCAATGTAATATACAAGTAAATGGGAATATTCTTCAACAAGTGAATCGGTACAATTATCTCGGAACAGTCATAACATCTGATGGGAGATGCCTTGAAGAGATTAGAACACGAATCACCATGGCGAAAGTAGCCTTTAGCAAGATGAAAAACATTCTGACCAATAAAAAGATGTCAGTTGAAATGAGAAAAAGAGTGTTGAGGGGATACATAGAGCCTGTTCTTTTGTATGGATGTGAAACTTGGACAATGTGCAGTCAAGCTGAAAAACATCTAATAACTGCAGAAATGTGGTTTCTGAGGAAAATGCAAAGAATACCATGGACAGATAGAAAAACCAATGAACAAGTACTACAGGAGACAAATGAAAATCGTAGATTGATTAATTGATTAGAGAAATTAGACGTAGACAGTCAAAATTTTTTGGACATGTTATGAGAAGAAATGGACTGGAGAACTTAGTGACAACTGGCAAGATCGAAGGGAACAGACTGAGAGGAAAATATCTGGATGGCTTGGCCACATGGCATGGACGAGACAGGAACACTGAGCTGATCCACGACTCTGGTGATCGAGTGAAATGGCGTGTCATGACCGCCCATGCTTTCCAGCATGGCACATGATTGATTGATTGATTTCATTTGAAACCCCCTCGTAGATTACCATGTTGCAGTTCTTTGTTCCATGGAGGTCATATGTTCGACCCCCACCCTCCTTGAGGAAATTTTTTTATTTGGCCTGGACTCCCTAGTCGACTCAGGATATTTTTTAAGTATTACGAAGCAGCCACATGACTCATTGAGTGCCGCCTAGTCAATACAAATATGGGGCTACCACTGTATACCCGCTACATTTCATGGCATGTGAAAGAATCACTTGACTTACCGATGGACCCCGGTGTGGTCTCATTTGTTGACCGCTAGGAAAGTTTTGATCTTCTAGGTAATAATTGATCCAGTGCTTGGTTTAGATGGAGTTTGCTTTTTGACCACTCATAATGAAATTTTGACCACTCAGAAAGCATTTTGATCATCTGGGTAGTAATTCATCCAATGCTTGGTTTGGATGGAGTTTGCATTTTGACCACTCAGAAAGCATTTTAATCATCTGGGTAGTAATTGATCCAGTGCTTGGTTTAGATGGAGTTTGTGCATTTTGACCACTCAGAAAGCATTTTGATCATCTTGGTAGTAATTGATTCAATGTTTTGGTTTCAATGGAGTTTGCTTTTTGACCATTCAGAATGCATTTTGGCCACTCAGAAAGCTTGCTTAGATGGAGTTTGCTTCTTGTCCAGATTTATTTTAACGATGACTAGAAATGTATCTTTTTTAAAAAACTCTTTCACTCTGAAACAACACCCGGTTTATGATTGGCTCTTGGCCTTGAATCCCAACCATCGCATCATATGTTCCCTGAATTTTTATATTTGGCTTTGGCATGCTATAAAAATCTGGCATCCACGGTGGCCACTTTTGTATTTAGTCTCTTTGAAAGCAATACTTTTGTGGTGTTTTCAAAGTGGTTATTACCCTCATTGGTCATCTGTTGCAAAATGTCCAGTGGTAGAAAGAGTTCAAAATAATGTTTTCCCGTAGTGAATTTGAATAACGAAGACACAAACAGTAGATGGCACGATTTATTGCCTGGCATATTTCACTGCATCTCGTCAGGTACATACTGCAGCATGTACCTGACGAGATGCAGCGAAATATGCCAGGCAATAAATCGTGCAATCTATTGTTTGTGTCTTCATTATTCAAATAGAAAGAGTTAACAATATCTAACATATATTTCTCTGTCTTCATGTTTATATTTTAACCTTGTTGCATTGGATATGGTTTACTTTTTTGATAACTTTTTGTTTGTTTGACAGTACAACTTGTATGACAGTACAACTTTATTGACAGTACAACTCCTGACGCTTGTTATTTATCAATGTTGATCATTGTGGTTATATGCTGAAATGTACAATTATTATTGAAAGATTATATGGAATGTGCGTTCCAGTGTTCTTGTGAATTTTAAACTATTGTAAGTTTAAGGTGTTTTCATGCTGCTAACTTATAATCATCATCATCATCAAGTGTCATGGCTGCATTGAAGATCCTCTGTGATCATCTCTGGCGCACAAAATTCTGTCTTCATGGTGCATTCGTGCACACACTTCTTCCAGTACATATCTTGATGTTGACTATATATATATATATATATATATATATATATATATATATATATATATATATATATATATATATATATATATATAAAACCTTGTCTTCCTCTTGCTCATTTTCCCTCCACTCTTCCTTCTAGCACATTTTTGAACTGCTGGCCCGTCCACCCTAGCTCATGTTTTAATCCTTTTTTAGGCGGGGATACCATTAGTACTGGGACTCTTTGCTGGCTGTTGTAAATTAGGATGGAGCGTAGAGTGTTGTGACATCAGTTCTTGGCTCAACTCGACTCATTTCATCTCTTCTCAACTCAACTCATGTCAACTCAACTCATGTCAACTCAACTCATGCCAACTCAACTCATCTCAACCTTTCTCTTCTCATCTCAACATCTCATCTTATCTCAGTTCATCTCTTCTCATCTCATCTCTCAATTCATCTCAACTCATCTCATCTCTTCTCATCTTTTCTCATCTCAACTCTTCTCATCTCTTCTCATCTCAAATCAATTCATCTCATCTCGTGTCAACTCAGTTTATCTCAGCTCATCTCAACTCATCTCAACAATCACATCTCAACACCACTCATCTCAACACCACTCATCTCAGCTCAACTCATCTCAACTGAGGCGAGGATCTATTTGTAGTGGCTAGGCTCCCGTTCTGATCCAGCCTAGCATGGCTACCAGAACATTCCCAAGGAAGTGAAGGCAGCCGGCATGACATGGCCACTTCTCCCATCAGGTGCTGCTCCATCTAAACATAGGATGTCTGGCACCAATTACCCAATACACTGCATGCCATGAAAGTGGGTAAAAAGGCCTTTCCACAAGCCTCAGACCTATTGGGCATATGGTCCAATACTTGTACCGACTGTCGGCACTCCAAGGAATGTGTCAGTATCACAATAGCCACCTTCACTTGCAAAGGCATCGCCAGATACTCATTATTAGGCTGCTTCGATCTGGGAGCCCTTTTTAGTTTTTGAAATCTGCATATGTGCAGATTTGAACCCCTGAACCCAGAGCTGACAGGTAAGGGTTTAGTCACTATGCTACCCCAGTTTCCCATGCATATTTGAACCCCTGAACCCAGAGCCGGCAGGTAAGGGTTTAGTCACTATGCTACTAACACACTTCCTCATGGTGTGTAAGGGGGTCCTTCACTTTTACTTGTTACTTCAGCTGAGTCACAAAGACAACTTATCACAAACATCAGAAAGAGGCAGTCTTCATTTTTGGCCACGTTATGAGAAGACAAAAGCTGGAATATGTTGTGACAACAGGAAAGATTTGCAGAAAGAGAGATAGAGGAAGACAACCTGAGAAGATTCTAGACAGTCTTGTGACATGGCATGGAAGGGAGTCAACACACAAATTTATCCAAGAGATCGGAGGTCGCAATTTGTGGAGAGGCATGATCACCTACACCAGCCGGCAAGACACTGGATGTTGCTTCAGTCCTTTAACAAGGGGATCCGTTTCTCTATATATTGCCAAAGTACCTTAATTGCCTGACCTAGATCTCACTCAGTGGTCAAGCCGCCTGTCTCATTCTCCGAAGGTCGTGGGTGTCACTTCAGGCTACAACATTCGGTTCACGAGTGAAATTTTCTCTGAGACTTCTGGGGTTCATCGCTGGAGCTATGGAGTTCATGCTTTGTGCGACGCTTTCAAAAGGACGCCCTGTGGAAAGAGACTGAGCCATGTGGGATAAATCCTGGTGCTTTGAAGTAGATCACCCGGGAAGGTTAACCCGTTCAACAAATGCCCGCAGAAGTCGGATGTGTCGGCCTAACGGCGCAAGAACGCAGCTCTGCTGTAAACAGGCACAACACAATCACATCCGGAAAAAAAAAACCTCCGGATGAACGAAGAAGAAGAAGAAGAAGAAGTAGATCATCTTCTCATTTAAACTAAATTTTCCAATTAGTGCCATTCAAATACTTACTTTGAATGTTGTCTTCTGCTGTCATGGGGGGGGGGGGGGGGGGGGAACAGTTCAGCATTATAAAAGCCCCTGCTAAGGTAAAGAAAAGAAGGGGGGGGGAGGGGGGAAGTGCTATAAAAACTTGTCATGAAAGAGAAGAAACCAAAGAAGTATTTTAAAACCTGGGATTGAAAACATTACTGAAAGAGATTGACGGCAGACAATTAGGGCACTTCAGCCTGTAAAGAGACATCATGCATTTTTAAGTAAAAGATGTGGGGAGAAAGGGAGGGGTGGGGGGAGGGGTGTAAGCGTGCAAGAGGAAGACATGCATGCAGATGAACAACATCAAGAGATGAATTAGAAGAAGCAAGGGGAAGATATGCGTGCAGGTGAACAACATCAAAAGATGAATTAGAAGAAGCCATGCATGCAGGTAAACAACATCAAGTGATGAATTAGAAGAAGCCAGAGGAAGACAGGCATGCAGGTAAACAACATCAAGAGATGAATTAGAAGAAGCCAGAGGAAGACATGCATGCAGGTAAACAACATCAAGAGATGAATTAGAAGCGTGCACCATAAAAACACAGGACAGAGGGGGGAAGCGTGCATCAAGAAGACTCACTACATCCTACCTTCATCACAGAGATGGCACTTTATGATGATGATGACAATATTTTCACATGTCCCACGAGTTCATACAAGTCTTGCGGACTGTGTAGCCACTGTGGTGTATTTATGCTGTCCTTCAACATGCCTTCTTCATTCATTCATTCAGTAGCATGTCCTTTGCAGAACCTCACTCCCATAGCAACCTTCCGGAAAACCTCTCGATCATAAGCTAGATGTCCCACATCCTATACACCCATCTGGAGATCATCCGCCACATCCTGCACCCTTCTTCTCTTTTGACCTTCCTCTTCCTCTCTTCCTAGGCATATACCACTCCATTATTGTTCTCTCCAAACTTTCGTGACTTTTCAAGTGACCAAAATATTTCAGTGTTCTTTGTTTTATTGTCTTTAATAGCCAACCTTCTTCAAAATAAATGTCTTCTTAGGTTGCAATAAATATTTATGGCGTGTTTGAACAAAGAAAACAAACAACGGACGGCACAATTTATTGCCAGGCATATTCCACTGTGGGAACCGTGGTAGCCTAGATGCTCAACTTCCAACCGGTGGGAAAGGGTTCAAATCTACATTGGTAGTGAATTTGTTCAAATTTACCTGGGATCTCAAGTCAGCCAAGGCTAAAATGGTGCCTAGAAGTCTTGGGAAGTAGGGGCGGCTGGATTATAACTGACCACATGACCCGCCATCTCTCTGGCTGTAAAAATATAGATCCAGCTTCATATTCTCAGTGTACCTTAAGGCATGTACAGAGGTGCTTTACTTTTATATTACACTGTATTTTGTCTTGTACATACCAAAGGATTATCAAGACTTCCAGTCCAATGTGGCAGATAGGCTGTTGAGCTGCTAAGGCCTCTGGAGTGTTTTTGCTTTTGGCTAGAGTTTGTTTAAATATTTTCTTCATGTTAGGGTGGTAGTGCATGGTTCCGTCACCCAGCTACTGAGTTAAGTGTGTGGTGTGACTTTTTTTCCCCGCATATCCTATTTACAGGACATCGCTGTCAACAGCAGCATTTTACCGCTTTTGTTGATTTCTTGGCAAGATTACGCTCAGTAGTTTGCCATTGCTTTCTGCGCAACCGGCTCACATACCCCCGTAAGTAACCAACGCGATGCGATCCGCTACTGAATCTCGCGCAGCTGTATTACCCTACGTGGATATATGGGATTACAGAGAAAGTCGTTAATTCCTTTGCCAGGGAGACCAGCGTTGCGACACTGGAACTGTGGATTTCATGTGGAATGCTTTTACGTCTGTCCGTGGTGGTTTGTGTTTTAAATGCATGTTCAGAAAAATGGCAGACCGCCAGCTGCTGAACTAGTTGGTCTTGCCTTATGCAGAAATTTGTGTCCATGTGCTGGTTTTCTAGTGATCTGTCACTTCCATAAGTGTAAGGCTACTGTGGAGGGCAGACAGGCCATGGACCAGGCTGATATTCTGAATGCTCTACGAGAAGTCATTTGCGAGAACCAACTGATGACTATGAATCTACAACCATGGTCAGAATGTGAGAACAGCAAGTTAAAAGAGGTGTGGCCAGACAAGAGCACTATGCAGGAGCCAAAGGAGATTGATAAATCAACACAAAACGTGTCGTTAGCCACTACACGCTGCGGGATTTACTGAGGTTGGGATCCGAGCACTTGTGGGCTGAATGGTTCGATGTGCAGTAATGATGATCTATCGACTAACTAACTAACTGTATGTCATAGTTAATTCTGCAGAATACACCTGATGAAATACAGCAAAATATCTTATTCTTCTTCTTCTTCTTCTTCTTCTTCTTCTGCCTGAGTGGAGTATAGTCCCATAGCCACACATGCCAGGCCCTTTGTAGACCGGTTCATACTAGCTTAGATGGCTGATTTTTCATTTTTGGTGTGAGATATCCAATCTGAGCCAGCCCGCTTTTACAACCTGTAAAGGAGGTTTAGTTAGTTAATTGTATATCCTTTACAGGACGTCGCAGTCAACTCAAGCATTTTTGGCTGTTTGTAATTTCTTGGCAAGTTTACGTTCATTAGTTTGCCATTGCTTTCTAGATGACCAGCACTCATACCATTTTATGAGAACCATCGTAAGGCGGTCTGCTGCAAAATCGTCCGCAGGTGTGTTTTGAATGCGGGATTACGAATTGCACCCGTTAACTCCTTTGCCACAGAGCGGGCTAAGGAGACTTGCAGTGTTACTATTCTATGCTTTCCTTTTTGGAGCCCTGGTGACACACAGGTGACACCTAAATATGTCAGGCAATTAATGTACAGTCTCTTGTTTGTGTCTTCTGTGTTCAAATTTACAATGGACAAATATTGCTTTGAATTTATTGTGTGTTAAACTCTTAAAAGTTCTCTGATTTACACAATAGTATGATCTTCGGTCATTCAGAAAGCAGTGGCAAACTACTAAACACAAAATTGCCTAGGAAATCACAAACACCCAATAAATATTGGGGTTGATTGGGATGTGTTGTAATGGATAAGCAATTAACGTAAATGGAAGTAAAGAGGAAGTTCACAAGTAGGTCATTTGATCACAAATACTTTGCTGGCTGTGGGATCTTCAGAGACACTCCCTGGCTGTGGGATCATTAGAGAGACAGGGGCAAGAAGATGAATACTACCCAAGCAGACTAGAACATATTCAGCAATGGTATCTCACTGGGGCTGCAGCAGTGCTCAAGCTTGGATTAAAGCACAAGAGTAAAACTAGTCCAGTGACAACTGGCAACATTGATGGGGACAAGAGCAAAAGGAAGGCAGGGAGATCAATACGGGACAGTTGACCACTTGTCCTACTGTGAATATGTGAAGTTTAGGACCAGTTCTGAGTGCTTGGGGGAATGTGTGGCCAGTCTTTCCTTCCCACATCGAACAAATGAGAGCTGGCATCAAACTCTTAATGTAGTCTGCATGCAACTGGGAGCTGGATTTCCATGTCCCCACTGTCCTATCTCTGGAGACAGGACACTTATGCTTCTATCTGTGTGCCACCTGGTGTTTCTGTTCAGTCAGCTGGGACCTGTTAGAATAATAACCCGACACACATTCACTCAAGCAAACTCTCATGCTACGACAAATACAAATACAAACAAGGTCTGTTCACAAATTATTTGACCTTTGACCAGGAAACATTCAGTTCCTCACCTGGAGGTCTAAAGCTCTAATTCCCTTCAGTGTAATCTTTTTAGGGCAGCACACACATCTCCCAGCTGTCCCTCAGTTGTTGGAAGAATTTAAAGAATTCCTCTTTGGGAATGAGGTAACGTGTTTAGGTCATGTTTACATAATGTCTTCTCATGCTTCAAATCTTACCCCTTTTAGTGACCTTGGGGAGCAGGATATAGTAACAAGGACTCCTGTCGGGAGAATAGGGGGACTGATGAATCAGAGGGACGTAGTCTTTGGCCCAGAGAGTCTTAATCATCACTTTGTGATACTGTAACAGACAGTCTTAATCATCACTTTGTGATTGCTGTACCACACAGTCTTAATCATCACTTTGTGATTGCTGTACCACACGGTCTTAATCATCACTTTGTGATTGCTGTACCACACGGTCTTAATCATCACTTTGTGATTGCTGTACCACACAGTCTTCTTACTCATCACTTTGTGATGGTGCACCAGACAAACGATTGGATCTGTAATGGGAACATGGCTGCTCTATTATCTCAACACATCAAAGAGGTTGGAATGGCTGAGTGGATAAGACCACTTGCTCTAAACTTCTGATGTGCTGGTGCTGAGGTAGCGGGTTCAACCCAAACACTTGCCAGTTGGAATAAAATGCTGACTTTTCATCCTTCACTTGGGGAAGTAAATTACAAGAACCTCAGATGTCAGAGTGGGTTCTTCATATGAGGAGGGACACTAGTAATAGGGAAAGCTAACCCACATGCAAAAATCAGTCCAGTGCACTAGAAGTATTAGCACGTGTATGGACTATGCTTGAGTTCAAAGCGAACACCAAGGAAAAATAATGTCTATTCTTTGCTTCTGATGTTGATACTGCCACTGAAATGTGAAGTATTAGACATTCACATTTTCTAGTTATTATGGGAGCAAGATTCTGCAAAGGACATGCTACTGAATCAATGAATGGATAAATATTCTAGTTATTATAAACTATTATTCTAGTTATTATAAATTATTATTGTAGTTATTATAAATTATTATTCTATTTGTTATAAATTATTATTGTAGTTATTATAAATTATTATTCTAGTTATTATAAATTATTATTCTAGTTATTATAAATTATTATTCTAGTTATTGTAAACTATTATTCTAGCTATTATAAATTATTATTCTAGCTATTATAAATTATTATTCTAGTTATTATAAATTATTATTCTAGCTATTATAAATTATTATTCTTGTTATTGTAAACTATTATTCTAGTTATTGTAAATTATTATTCTAGTTATTATAAATTATTATTCTAGTTGTAAACTATTATTCTAGTTATAAATTATTCTAGTTACTGTAAACTATTGCTCTAGTTATTATAAATTATTATTCTAATTGTAAACTATTATTCTAGTTATAAATTATTATTCTAGTTATTGTAAACTATTGCTCTAGTTATTATAAATTATTATTCTAGTTATTGTAAAATATTATTCTAGTTATTATAAATTATTATTCTAGTTGTAAACTATTATTCTAGTTATTATAAATTATTATTCTAGTTATTGTAAACTATTATTCTAGTTATTCTAAATTATTATTCTAGTTATTCAAATTATTATTCTAGTTATTCTAAATTATTATTCTAGTTATTCTAAATTATTATTCTAGTTATTATGAATTATTATTCTAGTTATTCTACATTATTATTCTAGTTATTATAAATTATTATTCTAGTTATTATAGATTATTATTCTAGTTATTCTAAATTATTATTCTAGTTATTCTAAATTATTATTCTAGTTATTATAAATTATTATTCTAGTTATTCTAAATTATTATTCTAGTTATTATAAATTATTATTCTTGTTATTATAAATTATTATTTTTGTTATTATAAACTATTAAATGTTACATGTCTTTTGCGGGATGTTGTACTCAGCCCCAGCTTGATTTTCTAGGCAATTTTACATTCAGTAGTTTGCCATTGTTTTCATAACGAGATATCAGTGTTGATCTGCAGCTGACCGGTGTGTGGAGTGGACCTACTACCCTGCCGTCAATACACATGAAATTTAAGCATGAGTGTGATCAATCTCTTGGCCATGGTAAAATGACATGCGGTGTCCAGTTACTTTCCTTCTAAGTTTCCAGAAAATTCTATAAATTATCTGGTAAAAATGGGTTGACCTGTAAGCAATACCAGTCAGAAGAAAGAATTCTGTCATCACTGGGAATGAAACCTAGACCTCTGTATCTGGTAATGAAATCACCAACCATTATGTTGCCGCTGGGAATAGAAACTAGACCACTGTCTCTAGTAATGAAATCACCAACTATTATGACGCCACTGGGAATGGAACCTCGACCTCTGTCTCTAGTAATGAAATCACCAACCATTATGACGCCACTGGGAATGGAACCTCGACCTCTGTCTCTAGTAATGAAATCACCAACCATTATGACGCCACTGGGAATGGAACCTAGACCTTTGTCTCTAGTAATGAAATCACCAACCATTATGACGCCACTGGGAATGGAACCTAGACCTCTGCCTCTATTAATGAAATCACCAACCACAACTACTGCATCACACTCCTATTTTCAGTGTACTCATGCTTAATCAAAATCACTAGAGGCCTGTAGTTATTGTCACTTTATTCACATGCAGTTATTGTCACTTTATTCACATCCATTTAAATGGGTTGTCACTTTATCTGCATGTCATCAGAGAGTTCATGTTCTCTTTCTTGCATCCATGCCATGTGGAGTTGGGGACCATGTCTGTCCACAGCCCTCTTGTCTCTTATGCTTTGAATCATTTCAGATACTGACGTTCCTCCATGCCATGATGTCAAACTGTCCAACATCTTCTCTCTTGTTCTCCCCCTGCCTCTTTTACCTTCATGTTCATGTTAACTTTGTGCAATTACCGGTTGTCTTGTCACTTTACCCTCTGTGCAATTGCAATTACCGGTTGTCTTGTCACTTTACCCTCTGTGCAATTACTGGTTGTCTTGTCACTTTACCCCCTATGTAATTACTGGTTGTCTTGTCACTTTACCCCCTGTGCAATTACTGGTTGTCTTGTCACTTTACCCCCTGTGCAATTACTGGTTGTCTTGTCACTTTACCCCCTGTACAATTACTGGTTGTCTTGTCACTTTACCCCCTGTACAATTACTGGTTGTCTTGTCACTTTACCCTCTGTGCAATTTACTGGTTGTCTTGTCACTTTACCCCCTGTGCAATTAATGGTTGTCTTGTCATTTTACCCCATGTGCAATTACTGGTTGTCTTGTCACTTTACCCCCTGTACAATTACTGGTTGTCTTGTCACTTTACCCCCTGTGCAATTACTGGTTGTCTTGTCACTTTACCCCCTGTGCAATTACTGGTTGTCTTGTCACTTTACCCCCTGTGCAGTTAATGGTTGTCTTGTCACTTTACCCCCTGTGCACTTACTGGTTGTATTGTCACTTTACCCCCTGTGCAATTAATGGTTGTCTTGTCACTTTACCCCCTGTGCAATTAATGGGTTCTTAGCAACTTTACCTATGTCAAAATCAGTGGGATATTGTCAGTTTACTCTTGTCTAATCATGCAGTTATTGTCAGTTTACCCTGGTGTAATCATACAGTTATTGTCAGTTTGTCCTTGTGTAGTCATACACTTATTGTAAGTTTACCATGTGTAATCATGCATTTATTGTCATTTTACCTTGAGTAATCATGTATTTTTTGTCAGTTTATCTTGTGTTATTGTCAGTTTACCTTGTGTAATCATGCATTTTTTGTCAGTTTATCTTGTGTAATCATGCAGTTATTGTCAGTTTACCTTGTGTAATCATGCAGTTATTATCCTCTTTGAGGATTTTAATAACATCGGCACGATCTATGGGCTGGCCATCTACAGGGGATGCAGAGCCAGCCAGTTTGTCAGCTCATTAATTTCCCTCGACTTCCGCATGTCCTGGGACAAAGATGAAGGTGACCTTACAGACAACAGACTTCCGCAGCGACTCAGTCCACTGTCTACGTACAGATCCCGCATCGACCTTCTGAATCATGCTCATTGAATCACTTAGTACATACACGTTGGTATAATGCTGTGATTCCAGCCATATGAAAGCCTGTGTAACTGCCATCACCCCCATCGTCATGCTGCTCGTGGTCATGAAGTGGGCACTGCTGGATCTTGAACGGTTCGGCCCGCTGAACATGCTGTAAATGCTCACGCACTTCTCTGCTGCTTTACAACAGATCCATCTATATAGATGAGCACTTCGGGGCTATCTGAGTGTTCATAGATGAGCGCGTTAACTTCTGCATTGACAGCGGCAGGGTTCTGCTCTCTGCACCGTCTGTCGAGTGTGATAATGCAGGAGAAGGTGCACTGAAAAGCTGGAGGCAAGGGCACCTATTCCTTGCCAGGGTTGATACTGGTAGGAATGCAGACCTGTCTGACGACATCTTCCTCCTGAGCCATCCATGATTTGCCTCTCTTTAGCCTGTCACCCTTTTCTCTGAATATAGCATCATGCAGAGGGTGCTGCTCATCTGCACTTATATTTAAGTATGCACGAGCTCTTCAGATCTTGATCCTGTGGTTCATGGTCGGGAAGTCACACATTAATCATGTGTTGTAAGTGGGTTAAGTTGGTTGGTGTCACTTTGATCATCTGTTGGGGTAGTGGGTTAGTGTCACTTTAATCAAGTGTTGTAAGTGGGTTGTGTCACATTAATCAAGTGTTGTTAGTGTCACATTAATCATGTATTGTAAGTGGGTTAAGTTGGTTGGTTTCACTTTGATCATCTGTTCGGTTAGTGGGTTAGTGTCACTTTAATCAAGTGTTGTAAATGGTTTGGTGTCACTTTGAACCTCTGTACTTTATTATTTATTGTCAGTTCAGCCATGTGTAATCAGTGGGTTAATGTCACTTTAGCCATGTGTAATCAGTGAGTTAATGTCACTTTAGCCATGTGTAAAGATGGATTATTGTCACTGTAAAAACACAAACCATGTAATTAATAATTGGCCTGTGGGTTCATTTAGCCATGTGTTTTCAGTGGGTTATTGTTATCTAACCTTGTGTATTCAATGGATTATTGTCATCTAACCATGTGTAATTGATGGGTTATTGTCATCTAGCCATGTGTAACTGATGGATTATTGTCATCTAACCATGTGTAATCGATGGTTATTGTCATCTAACCATGTGTATTCAATGAATTATTGTCATCTAACCATGTTTAATTGATGGTTATTGTCATCTAACCATGTGTAATTGATGGTTATTGTCATCTTACCATGTGTAATTGATGGATTATTGTCATCTAACCATGTGTAATCGATGGATTATTGTCACTTTAATCATGTGTAATTGATAGGTTATTGTCATCTGACCATGTATTATCAATAGATTATTGTGATCTAATCATGTGTAATTGTCATCTAACTTGATTTAATCATTGGGTTATTGTCACTGTAACCATTAATGTCACAAACCATGTGAAATTATTGGGTTATTGACATTTATGAACTCAGAAAAGAAACATTAATGGACAATGCTTTGGGAAATTAAGTAAAACCATTCACATAATGAGAATCACTATATTTACATAATGAAATCAATACAATCACATAATGAAAATCATTACATTTATATGAGAATCACATCTGTCAAAAAAAAAACTGTTATTTACTGCCAATATAGAACCTTTCGGTGTATGGCAGAGGGGTCTTTGAGTCTGAGGAATTAAGGCAGCCTGGCTAGTGTAGTCACTGCAAACTGTGCAGGTTAGAGTTTTCTTTTTGCCCCCGACAGAAAAAAACTCTGCACCTTACCGAGGATTCGAACCCGGGTCTCATTCACATAATAAGAATCACTACATTCACAAAATGAGAATCACTACATTCACATGAGAATCACATCATTCAGATAAAGAGAATCACTATAGGTAAAATTATCTAATTATGAAACTGTCCTATCATTAGATTCCGGACATGTCCAGTTGTGGTCAGATCTCTTCTTTGAGTATGTGACGGTTGACCGCATAAGTCCTCTTTTGATCACTATCAGTAAATATGAGTAGCTGTACATAGAATGTCATGGATGAGAAAGGGCTCTTCTTCGTCTGTGCTCACCTTTATATGTTGGCCTGGTTGTGTTTTAGTCATTCTGAAACATCATCAAGTGCCATGCCAGCTGGTGTAGGCGTTCATGTCTCTGCTCAGATCTCGGTCTTTGGTGTTCGGGATCAACTCTGCTGATGATATTCTTCCATGCCTCTGTCTCAATCCATCCAGCATCATTTCTCTTGGTCTACCCCTGCCTCTCTTGCTCTTGATATTTCCAGTTGTCACGATGTTCTCCAGTGTCTCTCTTCTCATCACATGAACCAAAGAAAACTGTTTGTCTCTTTCTTATTGTTGAATAGAATGTTCTAGTTAATCTGAAACAAGCAAAGACAAATACTGATATATTCTACAAGATCTGAACATTGAAGAAAGCTGAATCATAAACAGTATGTCTGGGAGCTGAAATACTTAATGGCCAATTTAAACTTCCCAGTGGCTGGGAGAGGAAGTGGTTCCTGGAAGAAGTGACTGTGGTCAAGCAGCACAAAGATGGACGCTGAGCATTGCAGACAGCTTGGTCATGAATGAGGGTGCAGGAGGCAGGGGAACTAGTCAGCGATTGAGACATTTTTTGGCCGACAGTGATGAGAGTATATTCTGTATAGGACTTGTAACATGAAGTACCGAGCAATACATTAATTTTGTCCCGCGGTACAAAATGGGTTGGTTGGTTGGATCCATCGTCCAAGGTCAAAGGTCATCATAGAAATACCTTGAAGAAAAAGACACTTTTGGCTGCTCATTCTATAAAAAAAAATAACAGTCATGGTTGAGTGTATTCTGACTTGCTGTGACAAAAAGTCGAAACAAAGGTTTTAATCTGAATAACAGGAACAATTAGTAATGGCACTTACAAAGATAGAATGTCTTTCCAAATGCAACATCAGAGTCAATATATAACAAGTCTGAAACAAGACAATGTAGTTAAATATTTGGGGACTTTGAAAACAGCAGATGGAAGGTGTGTTAAGCTAAAAGTTTTTTGGGTACGTTATAAGACGAAATAAATTAAAGAACTTGCTGATGACTGGCAAGATTCAAGGGGAAAGCAAAGAAGTAAATACCTGGATGGCTTGGCCATGTGGCATGGTTGAGACAAAAAACACAGACCTGAGCCGTGACTCTGGTGATGGTGTGAGATGGTGAAATATGACCGCCCACGCTTAGCTACATGGCACATGATGATGATGATGAGCCCAAGCTAAAGCAGCTTTTCAAAAGATGAAGACTTGAAAGGTTAACCCGGTCAACAAATGCCTGCAGAAGTCGGATGTGTCCGCCTAAGGCACAAGAACGCAGCTCTGCTGTAAACAGGCACAACGCAGTCACGTCCGAAAAAAAGAAACTCCGGATGAACGCAGAAGAAGAAGAAGAAGAAGAAAAGATGAAGAATTTCTCTGTAATATATCTTTGTCAATCCAAATGAGAACAATTGTTCTTAAGACCTGTATTATAAAAGCAAATCATGGACAATGAGCAAACTATTAGGGAATTATGTGGAAACTGCAGAGGTGTGGTTTTATAGAATGACAACAACACTGTGGACAGATTAAAAATAAAAATTAAGATGGTGTGAAAGAAAGTAACTTGCACAATGAAACTGGTTACTGACAACAGAAGTAGTACATATTTTTGTGGAATGTCATAAGAAGGGGAAAGCTAGAGTATGTCATCACAACGGGAAAGCTGGAGGGGAGGAGAGGCAGGGATACATCAAGAGAGAAGATATGGACAGTTTGACATCACAGCATGGAGGAGCATTGGTATAAGAAATTATTGGCAGCACACAAGACAGATTGCTGTGGACAGACATGATCACCAATGCCACACGGCATGGACTTATAAGAAGTTTGGCAGTACACGAGACAGAAGGTTGTTGACAAACATGATCACCAGTGTCACACGACATGGACTATAAGAAATAGATGTGAACAGTGAATTGAGAACGCTGACAGACCAGTCATATTTGTTTGTTGTGTTGTTAATTACGAGCTGCCTGTGATCAAAAACTGATTGGGGAACAACACAAGGATGTTCTCTATTGATTTATATTCACTCAAGGTTGTTTTATGCCCTGGCATTCCAGTCTGCCTGCAGAGATGGTATACTCTTGTCACTGTATTATTTTTCTAGTCACGTAGAAAGCTTTTCATGATTGTAACATATTTGGGCATGATGAGTTTATACCCAGTTAATATCCACACCCTTCCACTTTTCCTGGGAACTGATGGGCTTGTCATTAAAGGCCACTTGCCCAGGCAGTAACCACATGTCTCATGAGGTGTCAGGTGGATACGCTTATCCCTCGGCTGCTTACACCTCTTCTTCACTGCAGTTCCTCACCATAGTTGCTTACTATAGTTCTTCACCGTTGTGGTTCACAATAGTTCATCATCATAGTTATTTACCTTAGTTGCTGACAATGGTTCCTTACTTTAGTTCATCATCATAGTTATTTACCATATATGCTCACAATGGTTCCTTACTTTAGTTCATCATCATAGTTATTTACCATAGATGCTCACAATGGTTCCTTACTTTAGTTCATCATCATAGTTATTTACCTTAGTTGCTGACAATGGTTCCTTACTTTAGTTCATCATCATAGTTATTTACCATAGATGCTCACAATGGTTCCTTACTTTAGTTCATCATCATAGTTATTTACCATAGATGCTCACAATGGTTCCTTACTTTAGTTCATCATCATAGTTATTTACCATAGATGCTCACAATGGTTCCTTACTTTAGTTCATCATCATAGTTATTTACCCTAGTTGCTGACAATGGTTCCTTACTTTAGTTCATCATCATAGTTATTTACCTTAGTTGCTGACAATGGTTCCTTACTTTAGTTCATCATCATAGTTATTTACCTTAGTTGCTGACAATGGTTCCTTACTTTAGTTCATCATCATAGTTATTTACCTTAGTTGCTGACAATGGTTCCTTACTTTAGTTCATCATCATAGTTATTTACCTTAGTTGCTGACAATGGTTCCTTACTTTAGTTCATCATCATAGTTATTTACCTTAGTTGCTGACAATGGTTCCTTACTTTAGTTCTTCAGTATAGTTGCTCACTATAGTTTTTCACCATAATTCATTACCATAATAATTCATCATCATAGCTCTTCATCACTTCTCCATTGTAAGTCTTTACTATAATTCTTAACCATAATTCTTCATCGTAGTTCTTCATCATAGTTTCTTACCATGGGAAGTCTCTATGGCTAAGTGGTTGAGCTGCCTGCCCAGCTCACCTAAAGTTGTGGGTTCATTTCTGCACTCTGTCATTCGTTCACGAGTGCAATTTTCTCTGAGACTCCTGGGGGTTATTCACAACGTTTTCAGCAGGCCGCTCCGCAGAAAGAGACCAAGCTATATGGGATCAAAGCTGGTGCAATGAATTTGATCTTTTTTTTAAACATGTTTTAATTCTTTATCATAATTCCTCTCCATAACTGCACACCATAATTCCTCTCCATAACTGCACACCATAATTCCTCTCCATAACTGCACACCATAATTCCTCTCCATAACTGCACATCATAATTCCTCTCCATAACTGCACACCATAATTCCTCTCCATAACTGCACATCATAATTCCTCTCCATAACTGCACACCATAATTCCTCTCCATAACTGCACAACATAATTCCTCTCCATAACTGCACACCATAATTCCTCATCGTAATCATCATTCACAATTATTGTTGAGGAGTCGACCAGCTTGTGTTACAAATAACCCCAAGAAATGCACATATTGGAATATTATAGTAATTCTCAAGAGATTTTGTGTGATTCACGAAACGTTCTTATTGTGTAGATTGTTCTGGAGAAGTTGATGAATGCAAAGATGGTGCAGAAATCATTTGATGAATGCAATTTTCATGTTTAAAATAACACAAGAAGTGAACATGTATTTACTATTGAAACAATCATTATTCAATGTTAAAATAATTGTTAGGAAGTCAACTCTTTATGTTTCAAGAAACAGACATGTAGAATCATATAATGAGTGACCTTAAAAGACACGGTGAACGAAATAGTGAATGACCTTAAAATACATGGAGAACTATATAATGAGTGCCCTTAAAACATACAGAGAACGAAATAAAGAGTTAGATTAAAACACACACAGAAAAAAATAATTAGTAACCTTAATACATATGGAAAATGAAATAATGAGTGACCTTAAAACACACGGAGAACGACATAAAGAGTGTCCTTAAAACATGCGGAAAATGAAATAATGAGTGACCTTAAAACATGCGGAGAATGAAATAATTAGTGACCTTAAATCACAAGGAGAAGAGAATTATGGACAGATATAAATAATGTGGGGAGAGCATAGATGGAGCTGAGAAGATGGCAAAATATGTCAGCTTAACGTGAGTTGGTTGAGGACCTATTGCCCGATGGAGAATAAAGGGCAGAGAAGGAAAAGGCCATATACCCAGTACATCATTAGATCTGTGAAAGGGTCTTTTACTTTACATTTACATATACCTTAATTTACGCATACTTTTCATTTACGTATACTTTTTATTTACGTATACCATACACTATGGATGTATATTTGACTATGCTTTCAATGTTTTTATTGTTGCTGATGTTTAAGAGTCATGAAATATGCCCTCCATGCACAATTCATGATTGCTTGACAATGGTTTATGTAATGACATGCATTTGTGCGTCTGTGGGCCTGGTGTATATTTAGCTAACTTTCTCCACTGAAGAGTTAACTGTTGAAGGCCCAGAGATGATATTTCTATTACATTCATGATGGGATAACTTCAACAAATGTCTCTTTCATGTTACTGTAGTGGGGAGACACAGTGGTGTTGTGGTTTGTGTGCTTGTTTGACAGTGGTCTGCGGTTCAATCCCCGGTCGGGACAGGATTTTTTTTTTCCTGATCAACACAGCTCTGGGGGTGATACAGCCTCATAACAATGTGCACCAATTATCAGAATTTTCTAGGAATTGTCTGAGAGAAGAAAAGGTGAAAAAGAAGGAAACTGGTCAGTCCATCTTACGTGTTGTAACCTAGAATGTGTGAAGACTAAACACCCCACACCACAATGGCAGTATCTGCTGTAGGACCACCTTTAGCTTATCTGTTGTTTTTTTAAACCCAGGTTATACTAGAGGGCTTGAAATGAAAACTTTAAATTGTTTTGTTTGGTGAAAATATTCTGAAAAAATAAAGAACAAATATATCATTTTTCGATGTAGTCACCACTGTGTTCAATGCAAGTCCTCCAGCTCCGATAAATTGCTTGGATTCTTGTAGAAAACAAATTCTCTTGGTCGCGTGTGTAACCACTCATGCACCACCTGCTGTAACTCTTCATCACACTGACAAGTTTTGAAACCTCCTACTCCACTCATACACTGGCTGGACTGACAGGCAGGCATCACCATACTGGACCTTCATTCGCCAATGAATTTATATAGGTTTCACCCCTTCACTGGTCAAAATACGGATAACAGAACATGCTCCTCATTGGTGCATGTCAAAAGTGGGGCGGTCATCTTTAAACTGTCATTATGATGTCATCGTGTTCATCTACACTGTGATGGCACATGCTTAACACCCATGGCATCCTTAACTACAAGATAGTGGCATGGTTATTGTAATTTCTATCACAATTTTAAGGTTTTCATTTGAAGTCCCCTTGTAAATGTGAAATGTGCAAGGTCAAAGAATTTATCACTGCAGTAGTAGTTTGTCTTGCGGGACTGTCTTATTGTTTTTATATAATTAGAACCTGCCGACTCTGTGGCAAAGGGGTTATGGATCCAATTTGTAATCCTGCATATCACGGTTGAAACACAGCTACAGGCAATATGGCAGCAGACTGCCTTGCGTTGATTTTCATAAAATTGGTATGAGTGCCAGTCGTTCAGAAAGCAATGGCCGACTACTGAATGTAAACTTGCCAAGAAATCATGTGAACAGTTCAAGAATGCTGGGGTTGACTGTAAAGGATATGCAACTAACGTAACTAAAGTATAACATGGACATTCTTCTGTATTCTTCCATCTTTCAGTGGAGCTGCTCGAACTGAGCCTGTTTCTAGACTTGTTCATGTTGGTAAGTTTTCTGCAGGCTGAGATTGCCAGTCGCAGGCAACCCCCCCCCCCCCCCCCCCCCCCCAGCTGCCTCTTATGTCATGCTTGTTATGTTACACTATTATGTGTCAGGTCTTAGTCAGATATGACTGAACTACCGTAAGTTTTACAGTGTTACTGTTCTTTGCTTTCCTGGTAACACACAGGTGATTATATTACATTGACACAGTTTGATACAAACATGTAGATGATTTACTACCACAATTTCTTCTTCTTCTTCTTCTTCTTCTTCTTCTTCTTCTTCTTCTTCTTCTTCTTCTTCTTCTTCTTCTTCTTCTTCTTCTTCTTCTTCTTCTTCTTCTTCTTTTTCTTCTTCTTCTTATTCTTCTGCTTCACCCTCAACCAACTCACTCCAAGCTCTCCTATCTTTAGCTATCCCATGCAGCTTAGTCCCTGCTCTTCACATATTATTCATTTCCGTTTCTACTTTTTCATAAGTTGTTAGTTCTTCCTCTATTTCTTGTGCCAAGTCTATTCTATTTATACTATTCTCAGATTTTCCAGTGTATGGCCTTGTCCAGAGCCAACACCTTTTCTTCCCTTCTTGGTTCAGTGGTATTAAAAGTACATGAAAAACAAACATCAGACTATGTGAACTGCAAACACTTCTGTTGTAACACCCTAATGGTCTTTAGACAATATTATCAGACACAAGAGACAATTCACTAGTTAGTTGTATATCCTTTACAGGACATAGCAGTCAACCCCAGAATTTTTTGTGTTTGTGAATCCTGAGCAAGTTTTTACATTCAGTAGTTTGCCATTGCTTTCTGAATGACCGGCACTCATGCCATTGTAAGGTAACCAACGCAAGGTCTGCTTCAAAATCTCCCGCAGCTGTGTTTCGAACGTGGTATGCGGGGTTACGAATTGTATTAGTAACTTCTTCGCCACAGATTCGGCTAGACTCACTAGACAACAATTCACTAGACAACACTTCACTAGACAACACTTCACTAGACAACACTTCACTAGACAACACTTCACTAGACAACACTTCACTAGACAACAATTCACTAGACAACACTTCAATAGTCCTGCCCAACTTACAAATATGGCATCAGTCAACTTCTACAATCCTGTCCAACTTACAAATATGGCATCAGTCAACTTCTACAATCCTGTCCAACTTACAAATATGGCATCAGTCAACTTCTACAATCCTGCCCAACTTACAAATATGGCATCAGTCACTTTCTACAATCCTGCCCAACTTACAAATATGGCATCAGTCAACTTCTACAATCCTGTCCAACTAACAAATATGGCATCAGTCAACTTCTACAATCCTGTCCAACTTACAAATATGGCATCAGTCAACTTCTACAATCCTGTCCAACTTACAAATATGGCATCAGTCAACTTCTACAATCCTGTCCAACTAACAAATATGGCATCAGTCAACTTCTACAATCCTGTCCAACTTACAAATATGGCATCAGTCAACTTCTACAATCCTGTCCAACTTACAAATATGGCATCAGTCAACTTCTACAATCCTGTCCAACTAACAAATATGGCATCAGTCAACTTCTACAATCCTGCCCAACTTACAAATATGGCATCAGTCACTTTCTACAATCCTGCCCAACTTACAAATATGGCATCAGTCAACTTCTACAATCCTGCCCAACTTACAAATATGGCATCAGTCACTTTCTACAATCCTGCCCAACTTACAAATATGGCATCAGTCAACTTCTACAATCCTGCCCAACTTACAAATATGGCATCAGTCAGCATCCATTCATCAAAGATTGTAGAGGACTGTCATAAACCTGAACTAATTGCTGCTGTTGTTACAGATGTGAATGTGGAGGTCTGAGTGACAACCAGAAAGGAGCAGAAGACACGCTAGAGTAGTATATAATAAATACACATCCCATTTGGATTCTCTGTGGCGAAGTGGTTAAGCCATCTGACTCGGGCTCCGAAGGTTGTGGGTTCGATTCTGGGTCGTGTCCTTCAGTTCACGAGTGCACTTTTTCAGAGACTCTTAAGGGTCATCACTGGAGCTGCAGAGTTTGTGCTTTGTGTGATGCTTTCCATGCTGCGGAAAGAGACTGAGCCATACGGGATAAAAGCCCGGTGCAATGAAGTCGGCCCTGTTGACTTTTAAGCGACTTTAAGTCCCGTAGGAGGAACATCCTGTGGGTATGTGAGAGTGTTTGGACCATCACAGAGTAATAGGTGGCCGGGTGTTCCCTGTCATAGCGAACATTGAGAGCTGGTATCAAACCCTCACCTTACTGCACTCATGCCATGATGAGCATAACATCCTAACCAGCATCCAACTAATGACACTAGAAACCCTCCCGCGTGTTCTCTTTACTTTGGTTTGTTGTAAGTTTGTGTACTCATGCGTACAAACACTTCAGCTGAGACAAACTCCAGTGATATATTGTTGACATATTCTAACCGTTGTTGTTGTCTCATGTGCTAGTGATCATGTTGTTCTGATGTTGTCTGGTGTTTGCTGACTATTTTATGAATTGTTTTCATTGAGTATATTATATATACTTTTACCATTTTAAGTACTCGGTGGTTTAGAGAGAACAATATTGGAAGGCGTAGTTCCTCTACGATCTAGTTTTGTGTGTGCTATTTTATGAATTCAAAACAATATTTTCTCATAGTGAATTTGAATAATGATGTCACAAACAATAGATTGCAAGATTTATTGCCTGGCATATTTTGCTGCATCTCATCAGGTACATACTGCAGAAATCACACAACATAAACTAAAGCAATATGATAAATCCATCAAGCTGAAATACATAACACTCACATTCACACAGTAATTTACATTGTCTACCACGGTAATGTTTAACTGACTATCATGTCTTTGTGTTTGCATAAAGTTGGGTTTTGTAAATGAATGGCAATTTCCTCTGCCAGCTTTAACATGTGACTATTGTGTGTGTTAAACAGTACACAAAAATGCAATGTCCCTATCAATCATGTGACTGGTTTCTAAAATGATGAAGCTGGAGATTTGTGACATGTTTTTTTTTTTTTAAATCTTATTGCTTTAGTTCAGGTTGTGTTATTTCTGCAGTTTGTACCTGACGAGATTCAGTGAAATATGCCAGACAATAAATAGTTCAATCTATTTGTGTCTTCGTTAATCAAATTGTATGAATTGTTTTCAACAAGTATATTATATATACTTCGGCCATATAAAATATCACGGTGGGTTCAAAAGTACAATAATGGATGACATTGTTGCTGGATGGAGAGGCACTGGTGGATCTATATGAGGATGGTCACATGGCACTGAAGACATCTTGGTCATGAAAATGCATGAGTCTGGTTAACTGAAAAAGGATTCAGAATAATTTTGGCAGGCCATGATGAGAGCAATGCATTGGAAGGACCTGATAATGATGATGATGTTATGTTTAGAAATATTGTTGTGTCATATGGGCCTGATAACTTTCAGGCAAGCCTATCTTGTACAACTGTTGTGTTTGAGCTGTATTGTCAATGCAGTTATCAAAATATATTTTATGTATATACAAATACAAAATATATATACATATATATATAAACATATTATATACAATAGCATTGTCGTGCTAATAATTCAGTTAATATATTATTGTTTTAGTTATTATTGCAAATTATACTTGCTGTTGTTCTTTGTTGTCTTGCCAGAACGTGTTTTAAATATGTACATAAATATAACTCATAACAAATTAAGTTGCCTGTTTTTTATATTTGTCGGTCAGAAATATGGTGTTGTGTTATATTTCAATTTGCCTGTCTCACATGTCCAGTTTTGTGTTGTCTAATTTGTCTTTCTGAATTGTAGTCTTGTATTTTGGTCCAATTTGTCTGCCATATACAGTGTTTTGTTGTGGTCTAATTTGTCTGTCTGCATTGTATATTGTTTTGTTGTGGCCCAGTGTGTCCGACTACAATGTACTGTCTTGTGTTGTGGTTCAGTTTGTCTGTCTGTCATACTGTATTGTGATTCAGTGTGTCTGACATGAAGTGTTGTGGACCAGTTTATCTGACTGTCATGTGCAATGGTCTATTTGGGTAGGAAAGTTTAGGGTCGTGCGAAGTTCCTCCCTTAACACATACATAATTCAATGGTACTTGCCTAGGATGGAGAGAGGCAGTTGTGCCTGAACACTATATGGAAATAAACCATACACTTAGAGCTGGGATGGCCTCTAGTGTATATACTAGCCCTGGTTCACCGCTGTGATAGCTGTCGCATGCCTACCTGATAAGCATGGCTTACTTGGTTAGCTTGTGAGCTCAATACGTGGGCAGCACTATCCCTATTGTTATTTTCTTCAACTTAAACTGTAATAATGAGTTTAAAAGTTAAATTTTACTTTCATTCCAGCAATGCATAATGTGTGGGGGTTGTTTTGTGTGTGTTCTTTCTATTGCATTTGCAATAACGTAGTTAAACATTGCAATATCTGTGCAAGAGTAAACATCGTGACAACTGGAAAGATCGAGGGGAAGAGAGGCAGAGGCAGACCAAGAGAAATGATGCTGGGTGGATTGCGACGGCATCATGGAGGAATATCATCAGCAGAGTTGATCCAGAACACCAAAGACGGAGATCTGTGGAGAGTCGTGAACGCCTTCTCCAGCGGCATGGCACTTGATGATGATGATGATGATGACACATTGTATGGCTGTCCTGCTTTGTGAGGGAAAGGCTGGCCACAACAAATGTATCCATGTACAGTCTACGCCGGCGACTGTGGCAAAGGGGAATCGACCGCAATAAACAGTACCGCTTACCACTTTCAAAATCAGCTGCAGACGATTTGGAAGCAGGCCGTTGTGTGTTGATATTTAACAACGGTATAATTGTTGGTGGTTCAAAAAGCAATGGCAAACTACTGAATGTAAACTATCCTTGTAAATCACAAACAGTCAAAAATGCTGGGGTTGATTGAGACATCCTATAAACGAGATGCAACTATCTTTTATCTCAGGTTTACAAATATTTTATTGTGTTAACACTTTACATATCCACAGAAGGTTCCCCACTACGGGCCTGTTTTCTTTATAACATTAACACTGCATAAGCCATTGTCAATTATATAATAATTACGTTATGCTTTTCCTGCCGGTACAGTGAAAGGGAACTGACTTTTTCATTGGATATATTGTTGTCTAAAATATGTGGACCTGAAATGTCACAAATGGTACGGATTTATATTATTGTATATAACAGAATAGAGAGTAGTTGTAATATTGTGAATTGACCTACGCCTGCCTGCTTGCCCGTCTAGTCATAGGTGTTAATTCGCATCGAAGCGTATTTTGAAAACTGACTTGTGTTTCCAGGTTCTGTTACGTGAAGGCGGCCACGTAATATTGCTCATGTCACCTCTAAAGTGCCGAGTTGTCTATACAAATTGCTAGCACCGTGCACCAATAGCTTTCAGGCAGGTAAAGTTACTGCTAGGTGCACAACTAGAAGACTGCTATCCTTGCTGCTCTGTACACCTCTTGAAGGGGAGCCGTGGTTGTATTTTTGTCAAATTTATTATTATTCACCTGGAATTCCAATTACAATTCTTGAGAATAATGGCCCCGTTCAACCGTCGACTGTATCGATTTCATTATGTAGTATCTCGTTCTTCTTCTTTCGTAAATGGAGATGCTTATATCTACTTCCTTGAAAATGTTTGAATGGCTGTATTTGTTTGTGTTCGTTTCATCCTTGCGGTTTTACATATCTGGACAGAGTCGCGCGCTTGTTAAGGCCTGGAGTTACTGTATGCCCGCCCCGTCTTATGGTGTTGTTTCCTACAGGGAACTTTACCAGTCGTCATCGTTCCTCCAGACGTTTCTTTATCGTGGTGGTCTGTTTTCATGTCTTCTGGGTCTTCCTTGGTACCTTGTGTCGTGGACGGTTTGGTATCTTGTTCTTGCTGGAGAGTAACCTCTCCCCCTGGCAACCGTCCATTCTTGGTCGCTGTCTGTTTTGGAAATCTATCACTTCTATTTCCTCGTCTGGTTGTTACTCTTCTGTCTGTGACTTGGCATCTTCTGCTGCTGATGTCTCGTTCTTTGACTTAGCTGTCCAATCTTTTCTCTTTCTTATATTTTTTGTCAGAGTTTCTTCTGTCTCAGGCTTTATTGCAGCCATTCGAACCTCGTCCTGCTCAATCTTCTGCTGCGCTTGCTTTAGTTCGTCCAGGATGCACTGAACGGCTGTTCTCTTGTGTCTTGTCTCGCTGTTCCTCGGTGCTGGTGAACTTGAATCTCAGGTCCTTCAGGTGGCCTTCCAGTTGCGCTTTATCACTTTTAGTAAGTCGATCGATTGGTCGCCTCGTACTGCCTCCTGGCCTCTTTATATGGTAGGTTAAATTTGATGGAGATCTTCATAGCTTCCTTGCTGTCTTGGTGACAGGGGCAGCCGAGGTACCTGGCGCCGTGATTGCCGATGCAGTTGGCGCACTTTCTTTTTGGATTAGGACTCCTGAAGTCCGTGTCGATCTTCGCCTAAGGGCACTGACTGTAAGGGTGGGGTCCAGAGCAGTATCTGCATACCCCCAACTCACTTTTGCACGTGGCACGGGTGTGCTAAAACTTCTGGCACCTGGAACACTTGAGCACTCTCGGTATGTAGTGCTCTGGTGCTTGTTCTCTTCTGTCCCATCTGACTGCTTGGGGGATCACTAGGCACTCCGATGTTACTATGACGACTGTGGAGGGGGTGTTGTTCTTGCCGATGATCCTCTCAGCGTTGGTGATCTTGAGTTTCTTGTTCTCCCTTGTCAACATCTCCCTGATCTGGTCGTTGGTGACAAGGGTCTTAACTCGCTTGACGACCCATCGTTTGATCTTAAGGTGTCGAGTTGCCTCCACGGATATGCTGTGGGGAAGCTTGATGTCGGCTTTCTTATGTTGTGATATCTTCTGCATTAGCGTGGTTGTCTTGGAGTTCTTGTTGATGGAGACCACTATTCCATCAGGTGTCTTGCGTAGCTGGGTGACGCTGTGTCTTCCCAGCTCGTTCTCCAACATACTCTGCATCTTGTCTGTTGGTAGCGCCGACAGTTTGGCCTCCGCAACGCTGATTTGTTCCAGCAGGATTTTGGCGGTGATGTTCTCGGTTGTGGTTTCCTCCGATGTGGTGGCCTTTGGTGAGCTGCTTGGCTGCTTCTGCTTAGTGTGGTTGTGGACTTCGCTGCTGCTGGCTTCAGTTGTAGTCGTTGTAGTCTCTGGCGTCGGTTCAGTGGCGGGAACGGCTTCAGCTGGTGTAGGAGACTGCTGTGTGAAGAAACAGGATCAGCAACCGCAGCGGTCTTCCTCGCCTCTGCCTTCTTCTTCCCGCCTGCGTACAGTTCGTGGCGTTTCGCGGCGGTTTTAGTGCTAGTCATCCTCTGCACTCTCAGACTGCGATCTGCTTCTCGATAGAGCGAGCGCGTGTCGGCACCTAGGCTCTCACGTTGACCCTTACTTACATAGGCACCGGGAAATGTCTTTGAAATGTAGGCGTCATACTGACCAGATCAGCCACTGAGTGCGTGAAGGTGTGTAAGAGGGTCCTTTTATTTGTTTACATAATACTAAATGAAGATTGAGTGGATTACTGGTCTGTACACTTCATGGAGACTGATAATATGCACTCTGCTCTGTACACTTGATGACTGATAGGTGTTATGTTATGAACACTATCTAGAGTTTGAGACCTTAACTGCGTATATTTATATGACACTGATACGATAGGTAGAGCGCTTTGTATTGTGTGTGTGTGTGTGGGGGGGGGGGGGTACTGACATGTGTGCTGCTCTTAATTTGTTGGAGACTGTGTGGGTGGGTGTATATATATATATATATATATATATATCGACTCTAAAGATTACAAGTTCTGAGAGGGTCATCAGTGGGAACATATATATTCAGTAGCTTGTCTTTTGCAGAACCTCGCTCCCATAACAACCTTCCGGAAAACTTCTCTGTCATGAGCAAGATGTCCCGCGTCCGATACACCAATCTGGGGATCATCCGCCACATCCTTCACCCATCTTCTCTTTGGCCCTCCTCTTCCTTCCTCTCTTCCCGGGCATATACCCCTGATTGTTCTCTCCAAACTTTCATGACGTTTCAAGTGACCAAAATATTTCAATTGTCTTTGTTTTATTGTCTTTAGTAGCCAACCTTCTACAATATTCAGCTCTTGTTGCCGGTCTCTGTGGCAAAGAGCTTGCGAACGCGGTTTGTGAGCCCGTATACCCGGGTTCGAAACAAGGATGCGCTGGTTTTTTTCGAAAAAGGCATAGGAGCCGGTCGTTCAGAAAGCAATGGCAAACTACTGAACGTAAAATTTGCCCAGGAATCACGAACAGCGAAAATGCTGGGGTTGACTGCTACGTTCTGTTAGGACATGCAACTTATTTTTTTTTTTTGTGTGTGTTTGGCATGGATTCATGTATTATTTTCTTTATCCGAGATATTCTTAGATCCCGTCTATAACATTTATATTCAAAGGCATTTATGCGCTGTTCAGCTTGTTTAGTAACTGTCCAGATCTCACAGACTTATTTTGCAATGGGAAAGATGCATGCTCTTAGAAATCTAATTTTTTAGGTATATCTGTCCCAAGCCACAATTTATTCAGTTGTTTTAGTTTGTGAAGAGCAATAGATATTCCTCCTGTAATTTCTTTCATTGTGGCACCATTGTAGATAATTAATGACCCAAGATATTCAAAAATATCCACCACCTCCAATTATTCCTCATTAACATATATTTTTGTTTCTCCATATTAGTTGTATCTGTATGCATTATCTTTGTGATATATATATATATATATATATATATATATATATATATATATATATATAGAGAGAGAGAGAGAGAGAGAGAGAGAGGCCGGCTTCATTGCCTAGAGGTTAGCGACTTTTTTCCGTAATCTCGTAAGTAACGTGACGACGGTGAGAATCAGCAGTGGTTCGAATCGCGTCGGTAACTTACGGGATAAAAGCCATGTCATCTACACCGATGGGTCAGTAGTGAGAAACAGGCTGGGGCTTTTTTGCTAAGGCTAATGGGCGAGTCTTGAAAAAGGAGAGCCTGGCATTTGAGACTACGACCTCCAGCATGAGAATGGAGGTGGAGGCAGTAACAGCAGCATTCCGGTGGCTAGAGGAGACTACTGCAACACACGTTGTATTCATTACGGATTCAAAGAGTATGCTTAGCAAAAGGAATGTTTCGTGTGGAATAGCTCTCGTCGCTTCAGAGGTCACAGATTGTGAGAATTGTATGGATATTTTGCCCTGGCCATGCGAGTGTACGGGGGAATGAACAGGCTAATAGGCTAGCAGGGAATGCACCTCTTGGTGGTATCTTGCCTATGGACAAGGGGGAGGTGGTCGTGCGCTTGTGGGACCAGGTGGAGAAGGCGGAGGAACAGATTGAGAACCCATATGTGGAAAGAATGAGATTGCGGGGGATCGGCAGGGGTTCTGGAAGAAACTCAAAACTGAGAGGGAAGACCAGGTTAACTTTTAATCAGTTAGCGGTGGGTACGATTAGTAGTATGACTCTTCCTGGCTGTTAAACGAGGGGGCTGAGCACGTATGGGAATGTCCTCAGTGCAGTGATATCGGTTCTTAACTCAACTCAACACAACTCAAGCCATGTCCTGTTTTTTTTGTGGATTGTCTTTTTGCAAATCTGACACACACCCGATGTGTTTCCTATTGTTAACATTACCCGTTTAACATACCCCTCTGGTACCCACTAAGGACATGAAAGAGACCTTTGCGGAGATGGCACTTTAGTATCAATTGAGGAGAACAGTCTCTAAGCCAGCCTCAGCCTGATAGATGAAAGCTCTTTAGACGATCTGTACGCCAACGCTACGGATTTGCTAGTGAAAACTCAATCTTACAGAAGATTCACAAACAGCTCCGTGATTAAAAGCTCATGTTTCTAGAGTACCCAACAACAAAGTTTCAGAACTTTCAAGGAAACAAGTGATTCTTTTGCCGTGACAAGAAGCAGCCATACGATGGAATCAATGGCTATAATCAATGCCCTGAACAGGCTAGGCACGTAAACGTATTCACACGTGTGCAGACTCAGCCACTCAATGAACATGATCAAGGAGGTCCTTACTGGCATCACACTACATGAGTGGCTGGACACACTGAGCTCGTCACAGTTAGTCACGCTAACCTTCATCTAAGTGTCATCTAGCTTTACCTCTGAGTGACAACTGTCTACCAGATCCTCTTACCACCCCTTGCTGCTGCAATCTCTCAAGACCATGAACGTCTATCTGTTCGTCTGCATTAATCACATTCTCCCAGAGACCCTTCACCACATCTGCCTTATCGTGTATCAAATCACTCCTTAACAATGCGGCACCAACCAATCTGTCTGTCTGTTCATTTCTAACCATAGCTTATCTTGGAGAAAAGATCCGGGGAATGCTCACAACCCGCGACCTCTGAATCGGCAAGCCAGTTTTAACGAAGCATGAAAGTCTTCACTTTTGCCAGCATGCTCTGTGAATCAGTTACAATCTCAACATGCGTATCCAGTTTTTTCTCCAGCCAGCAGAAAGCTGCAGTAACCACCTCCACACCTCCATTCTCAGACTTGAGGTTGTGGTGTCAAATGCCAAGCTCTCCTTTACTAGACATCGGCCATTTTCTTTTGCTTGAATCCCCAGACACATCTTTTGCTCTTAACACAGAGCCATCGGTATAGAGATAATCACACCGCCAGGACGAGAGTAGTCATGGATTAATTGCTGAATTTCAGATTCCGTAGTGCCTGGCAATCAGAATTACCATTTAAGAAATAACAAGAGACACGTAGCAGAAGGTATTTGACAATATGAAGAGGCGTGTACAGTCATGTCTTGAAGCCCGTAGTGGACATTTCCAACACTTATTATAATATATACTTCATTGGTATTTTCCAGCTTCCCCAAAACAGTGTTAGACCATAGCAGTAACCATTTAACCAATTTTTAGCACATTTTTTGATGACGTCCTGTATTTCATTTTTCAAATCTGTCCTACATACAAAGTGTAGTGAGACTTTACAAACACTCGGTATAACAGTAGGATATACCAAGCACATATATAACAGTAAGAGACAACAAGCAAATACATAACAATAAGATATAACAAGCACTTATATAATTGTAGTTTGGATTTCCTTAGATAAACAAACAAATACTGAGCCTTGTGAAAAACCATCTTCCAAAAATACATCAACATCAGCATCCAGTGGCGCCTCCCGCGGAGAACATTTTCCTCCCCCCTAACATTCTGAAGGAACTTCTCTCTATCACAAGTCACAAGTCCTGCCTCTGTTGCTTTTCTCCCGCCCTCCCCCCCCCCCCCAACTGTAGCATCCCTCACATCTGTTGCAGTCTCCCGCCCTCCACACCCCCTCCCTCCACTGTAACATGCATCCTCATCTAGCTCACAGCAATCCCTCCCATCTGTTGCTGTCTCCTGCAGCTCTGTCCACATTCACCCCTTATTATTCATCTCTGTCTCTAATTCTCTTCTCCTTGTGTTTTAGATCACCCTCCATTTATGTTGCCCTGTAGGCTCCAGAAAAAGGGCTTTCTAACCTCTAAATTATCCACTACATCCCAAATCCATGTACGTCGTGGTCTTCCTCTACTTCGCCCGTATACCTCTCTCGTAATAATCTTTTCTGGGCATTCATGTCTTTCAACATGTCCAAAATACTTCATTTTCTTTAAAGTTATTTGCTTGAATAATTCATCTTTCTTCAATACAGAGCTACGGTTGGGCAGATGTTTGTTCTTTTTTTTTTCTCGCTCAATCATTATCTTCCACTTTTGCCATCAAGCTTCGTGGGGAGGAATAGTTGTCATCTCATTCTGTGTGATTGTAAAATGTCTTCGATGCGGTCAATCCATTGTCTTCTCTGGCGTCCTCTTACTTTCGTCGCAGATCATCTTTGATGTAGCGCCAGTGCAGGTAGTTGATGGTTTTGCATTCTATCGAGATGGCCAAACCATTTAATCTTCTGTCTGTCAATAAATGTGGCACGAGGTGTTGATCCCACAACACCATTTCTTACTCAGATATAACAGCTCACTGTGTCAGGTCTTAGTCAGATATGACAGATCTACTGTATAATAGTAGATGGTACAACCTGCTTTCTGATAACGCCGAATACTGGGCGGCAGTCACCACACCTAACACCCGACACTGTGCCAACGGCTTCGGGCGGAGGAATGCAATTGGGAGGTGCAAGCCTTATCCTAGTGTGAGGAAATGCAACATAAAGACTAAATGTCATGACATGACAGGACAGACCAGGCCTAAGCCTTGGTCGGCAACTGGTCTAGGATGGAAGCTCCTACAGGACAGTTAGAGTATTTCTTTGCTGATCTGGCAGCTTATGTAGCTTGTCTTATTTCAGACGTATTGGTGTTATCTTTCCTCTGGAGTAAACTAGGCAGACTGAGAGAGGGATCATACTGCATAGGCAACACATGGTCTCTAAATTCAACCCAGCCTTTGTGTTATGGAGAGGTATAACTCCATTTTACAAACTATCGTCTGTCAAGGCAGCAAGGTGCCAGTCATAACAGCTCAATGAATGTTTAATAATCTTCTTTAACTCTGATATTCAAAGGCACATGTTGCTCTCAGCTGATGTGCTAACTGTCAATGTTTCACATCTGTATGACTGGCACCGTTCAGCCTTGACAGATGATTGTTACATTGTGCTTCAAAAAAGGCACAATACTACACTACAACCCATGGCGGTAGCGAATGTGACCGATAAGACGAATTTGTGCTGTAAATGTTAATCTATAATGGGTGCATGTGAACACATGGTCATTGCTACCCTCACGCGCCATCTGAAGTCTCACACGCTCGGTGTGTGAGCTATATCTGGAATCATTTTCTCATGTGTCTATTCCATTTATGATTTTTGCCCTCCATTCAACACTATCAGCTGTGGCTTGCATTTTTCTTTTTAGTGCCTGGTGCAATGGTTTTACAGCCTGCGATTCAGATTTTGTCCTAGCCCCAAGCACCCATTGAAGCAGGCAGGCTGTGGTGGATTAACATCCAATTGGCTGGAGGGATGCCCAGCTTGAGGCGGACGGTAGCTGATCGGTGACACCTGTGTCTCCCATCGTTAGAGGCAACCTGTGACATGTGCCAATTAACAAGGACATTATAACCTGTAACTGCTACCTCGCACTTTGATTCCGAGACCAGTTAAGACCAGGGATGGAGTTATACATCTCTATAGCACAAAGCTTGAGCTGAATTGTGTGTGTTGCTCTTGCAGCATGATCCCTCTCTCGGGGTTGCCACAGGAAATATGCATGCTCATTCCATGGACAATATTTGTTTCTCGGTTGTCTTTATATTTGTTCTTATTGCACTGAGATATAAATTGTGTTTTGCACTTTGTTTTTACACTGACTGTATTAGTTTATCAACCCCCATCTATCGATAGTAATACTTATCATCAGCAAATCAAAGCTCAGATATTCTATTACTCTAATTACAAATGGATCATATTGTTTCTTGTCAGTTCTTAGTCATATAAGGCTGAGCTGCTGTACTATCTGCTTTCTGTTAGCACCGAATGTTGAGCAACACTCATCAAACCCGACACCCAACATTGTGCCAATAGCTTTAGGGCCAGAGGAGTGCAATTGGGAGGGAACAAGCCTAACCCTAGTGCGAGGAAATGCAACCTAAGACAAAATGCCAGGCCCTAAGTCTCGGTCAGCAACTGGTCTAGGATTGAAGCTCCGACAAGCAGACAGAGCATTATTTTGCTGATCCGGCAGCTTCTGCAGCTTGACTTGATCCATATGTATTGGTGTTACCTTTCCTCTGGAGTAAACTAGGCAGGTCGAGAGGGATCCTGCAACATGGACAATTCACCCCAGGCTTTGTGCTATGGAGAGGCATAACTCCATTCCTGGTCTACTGTCATGGGCTGAAGTTATTAAGCCTTTTTGAAGCACAATGTAACAAACTATCGTCTGTCAAGACAGCCAAGTGCCAGTGGATTATTGTTTCTTATCAATATTTTCTCTAACATGCCTCATGTTTTTTGTATACAAGTTAAACAGATAATGGAACAAAATGCAACCACGTCTGACTCTCTGTTCTATATCAAACCCATCATCACGCATTCTCAGTCCAAAATGTACAACATACAATAAGTCATCACTATTAATGTATAGAAAGATTCTTAGGAAAAAAAAAACACTGAAACATTGAGCAATAATTTACAATTATTTAAATCCAATGAGCAAGTTTTAGCATTTGTGACACCTTTGTTTAGGTTTGATAACAATCAGTCTATCAACAGTGTATCAATATTAGTCGCCACAGATTTCAGGTCTCACTCCAACTTGTGTTTGTCATAATTTTATGCAGTACTTCATTTCTACCTTGCTCCAGTTCTGTGTTAGTTAAATTATATACGTCTTAGTTCAAGTATATGTCCGTCACCAATTTTGCGAGATATCTTCTTCTATTCCTACATTTACCTGGGGTTGAGATGGTGTGTGTGGGTCAGGTGTGAGAGAAAGAGAGAGATATGACTTGCATATTACAGTCATACGTCATAACCAATTATGTGTCATAACCTTCTCTATTATCAATTCTAGGTCTTACACCAATTTTATGTGTCAACAACTTGGATATTGTTCAATTATGTGTCACAACTTTCTCTCTGATCAATTTTAGTCTTGCACCAATTCTAAGCATTACAACTTTCTCTCTCATCAATCGTTATTCTCACAATAATTTTGTGTGTCACCAAGTTGAATAAAACCCAATTATGTGTCACAACTTTCATCATTTCTGAGTCATTCTGGACATGTTCATGCCCCACAGTTCCCCACTTCACTCCCATCTCCCTAACTCTTGACAAAATGTTCATGCCCCACAGTTCCCCACTTCACTCCCATCTCCCTAACTCTTGACAAAATGTTCATGCCCCACTTCACTCCCATCTCCCTAACTCTTGACAAAATGTTCATGCCCCACAGTTCCCCACTTCACTCCCATCTCCCTCACTCTGAACAAGGAAGCAGATTCCCAGGTGTCCTTAAAGTCTTCTGTTCGTCCAGCATCTCTTACTGTGCTGGTGATGTCTGATGCATCCATTGCTCTCCCCGCCTCAATCATCATCATGTGCATAAACCAATCGGCTTGCTGGTTGCCCTTCATGCCTGAATGCCCCCTACATAGATAAGCATAAATGTCGAATATATTATTAAAGATAAACCATGCATTAGTGAATTAGCAAGCAAATCTGACACCCATATTTGTAATTAAACTGACATGTACAGATTAAAGCATCAACAATGTTTCTGTAAAAACAAACACAAGATAAATATAATCATCCTCATCCTCATCATGTGCCCTGCCGACTGGCATTGACAAATATGCCTCTCCACGATAGAAAATAAAAACAGTTAAATGTGTAACTCCTGCGAGAAAGCAAGAGATAATAAACAGACACAACAACAAACTCAACTACGGCAAAAGTAAATCACAGGGGAAAGAATAAATGATGATATAAAATAAAATTTTACAATAATAAGTTATACTACGACACAATAAAATGACGTTTATATTATAACAATCTTCTTCAGAACAACACAAACAGATCTAAAGAAAAACATGAAATTAGAAAATTTAATAACATTAGAATTATAACTTTATTTTATTTAATATCATTTATTTCCCCCGTGTGATTTACATTTACCGTATTGAAGTTCATTGTGTCTGTGTTTACTATCTCTCACTTGTGTGCAGGAGCTGCACGTACCTAACTGTTTGTATTTTCTATTGTTATATCCTGCTGCAGCCATGACTTCTCTTATCTATCATACTTCTCCACATATTGCAATCTCTAACAGCATGTATGAATTCATGTGTTGACACTCTTCCATGCCATAGACACAAAAACGTCAAGAATTTTCTCTTGTTGTCTTCCTTTATCTCTTCTTCCACAAATCCTTAATACTTTCACTTCCTTAATACATCTTCCATCTGCTGTTATTAAACCCTTTCTCTAAATACATTGACTTGTTGAGAATAGTTCTATTCACTAAGATTTTGCATTTAAGTATACATTTGTTCTTTCTAACAACCACTACTTCTGTTTTTCCATTATTCCAAGCCCTTTATTGTGCCCTTCTGTTGCAATTATACCTACCATTACCTGCAACTGTGTTTCATTGTCCATGTCGCCAGCATAGCGCAGGGTGTTTTAGTTTGGTCAAAATATTTCAGTTTCCAAAACATGATTTTGTGTTTGAGCCACTCAGGCCTAACCCCAACCAATCCATGTCTTCTTCTGCTGCTGCTGTCCTTCATCCCCTGCTGGATGATAGACTCAACCACCTCACACCAAGTCATCCTATCATTTGCCATCTCCTGCAGCTGGCTTCATGTTCTCCCAATATTCTACTTCTCTGATCTCTGGTTTTCTTTCCCATACAGTTCAAGGTTCATTTCATAACCCTGTGGGTTCCATTGGAAGGCCTTTCTACAAGAGGGCTTCAAATGAAAACCTTAAAAGTGTGACAGAAATTACAATAGCCATGACATTGTCTTGTAACCTGTCAATATTATTGTTAAGGATGTCAAGAGTGTTAAGCACATGACATCATGGTGCAGATGAACAGTGACTTCATAAGGACAGTTTAAAGATGGCCACCCCACTTTTGACATACACCAAAGAGGAGCAGCGCTCTGTTATCCATTTTTTTTAATTCGTAAAGGGGTGAAACCTATAGAAATTCATCTAATGAATGAAGGTCCAGTATGGTGATACATGCCTGTTAGTCCAGCAAGTGTATGAGTGGAGTAGGAAGTTTCAAACAGCATGACTTCTGTGACAGACTTTTTCACAACCGGGTCAAGCATACCGAGTAATTTGTTGCTACAGGAATCTAAGCGCTTTATCGGCGCTGGAGAACTTACATTGAACGCAGTGGTGATTACATCGAAAAATGATACATTTGTTCTGTACTTTTTCAGAATATATTCACACACAAAAAACATTTAAGGTTTTCATTTGAAGCTCCCTCGTAGTTACACTATTCTTGTTTTCTCAATGTCTGTCATATCCAGCATCTTTTCCTCATGTCTAGACTCACAGGAATCTGTACAGTTCAAGTATACAAGAAAACAACCTGAGGTAAAAGCTAATGTACTACAGCATAGAATAGAGCAATTTCTAACATAAGGAATCAATGAACATAATTCCACAACAATGTAGTTAATCATTTCTATAATCTGTAAACAACTAATGTATATCTACATGTAATAGAAAACCATTCCAATGTGCTAGAGAAACTAATACACTGTTTAATAACATGAGACTAATGTGCATCTACGTATGATTAACTTCTAATATACTGTAAACCACGCAAAATTGCTCAAAAATTGTCCCGAATTTACCAAACTCCATTTAGGGGAACTGGGGAAAGGTTTTGGCTAGCATGCTAGTCTGCCAGTCCGTGTCTCATGTGTTTGAACCAGTCCATGTGTCATGTGTTTGAACCAGTCCGTGTCTCATGTGTCTGAACCAGTCCATGTTTTTATTTGTTTGCGCTCGCTCGCTTTGATCTCAAGCGTAGTCCATACTCATTACTTCTAGTAGTGCTGGACTGAATTTTGCATGTGGATTATCTTTCTCTATTAACAGTGTATTAACAGTTAACATCAGGCGAACTCACTCCGACTTCAGAGGTACTTGTAATTTATGCCCCCAAGTCAAAGACAAGAAGTCAACATTTTAGTCCAACTGTCCAGTGTAGGGGTTGAACCCCTTACCTCGACATCAGCACACTGGATGTTTAAGATCATGCATTTCTATCCTCTTGTCATGTGGTTGAACTCCCATTGAGGTGGATTCTGTAAAGTGACCCAGACTCATGTTGACCCAGGCTAAACTAGGTACCAGGACATGCCTAGGGCAGTGAAAACAGCCGGCATGTTACAACACACCTAGACTGCCGACTGATCTATAGAAATATCGGTCTAGTACCACAAGTTTGGGCGGCCTGAGCCCTGAAGATGTGTACAAGGGCCTTGAACTTGACCTGTTTGTTACCTTTACTTCCTAGAATAACTGATGGTATCCAGGTCTCAGTCGACCTGAGAACCCAGGTAAATCAAATAAACCTTCCCATCAAGTACTGACTGATAAACCTTCCCATCAAGTACTGACTGATAAACCTTCCCATCAAGTACTGACTGATAAACCTTCCCATCAAGTACTGACTGATAAACCTTCCCATCAAGTACTGACTGATAAACCTTCCCATCAAGTACTGACTGATAAACCTTCCCATCAAGTACTGACTGATAAACCTTCCCATCAAGTACTGACTGATAAATATTCCCATCAAGTACTGACTGATAAACCTTCCCATCAAGTACTGACTGATAAACCTTCCCATCATGCACTGACTGATCTATACAAATATAGAGCTTGCCCCATATGCCCAGTAGAAAGCCAAAGCACCGGGAAGGTTAAACCGGTCAACAAATGCCCGCAGAAGTTGGATGTGTCGGCTGAAAGGTGCAAGTATCACAGCTGTGCTGTTAACGGGCACAACGCAATTACGTCCGAAAAAACACTCCGGATGAACACAAAAGAAGAAGATATATCCTTAGATGTGTTAAAGCCTCCTTTAATCCGACTGGCTCCAGAAGGTGACATTCTTAAGTCCAGGTTCAGTCAAATATATGGCTCCTTCTTTACTCCAGTACTTTTGTAGTCATTTCCGTTCACCTGTGTGTTGACATGTGGCGGAACCCTCTGTTATAACTTCATCTGAAGCACTGAGCTTCAACAGGCTATTACAGGCCATGACCATAAATATACTCTCAAAGGGGCTTAAAGGAAAGAGCATATCTTTTGAAAAGCATGTTGAATTGTACCATTAATGGTTATTTTGTTGTTGTTATTATAACGAACTCGTCTTTGTGTTTGATTCTGTAACTGGTTATATTGCAATGAATCAATTGCACAGATTCTATCCCATGCCACTCGGTCTCCAGTCCACAGAGCAGACTGCCGAAAGCGCTGCCTGCACAAAGCCACTCCACAACTCCAGCTGCGACCACCCTAGGGTCTCCAAATAAAACTGCATTCCTGAATCGAATGACTGAGTCTGAAAATGAACCTGTCATCTTCATAGCACAAGGTTTAGTGGCTAGGCCACTTCACCCAAAATAAGCATGCAGTAAAGGCAGATTTTAAATACCACGCTTAAGAGTTAAAAAAACAATTTTCACACTCAAGACAAAAAAATGCCCTGGAATATATAATTATACATTTGAATAAAAACCATTTAATACACAGTGACATTTCATGAAATTAAAGAATAATGACAAACTGACAGATCACAATTTAGCATCCTCTCAGTCAAAAGATACAAGTTTTGCATATCTTTCTTGCTGCAGTTATTCATGCGAAACTGAGCTGATCTTGTACATGCTGGGGATAGTTCAGAAGATGATGTGTTATGCACCACTGATGCATTCCCACCCCATATGAAACAAATCTACATAATGAATCACAGTATGTGTTTGACAAGACTTCTTGCCTCAGAAAAAACAAATTCAGTATCTTCTTCTTTCAGTATCTTCCTCGTCAACCAACTCACTCCAAGCCATCCCATCTTTTGCTAAATCTCCTACTGTGGCCATCCCCTTATTTTATATTTCAGTCTATAATCATCTCCTCCATTATACATATCCACTATCCAAATAAAATAAGTTTTCAGCATCAAATGTTAGCAAATCTTTTCAATAGCCATTTCTTGTACATGTTAGTTTATGTAACAAATTTACATAACAAATATATGAAACTTACTTTCTGACATAAAGATCTGACTTCTCTTATATAAGGACATCATCATACAGGAGCTTACAGTGTGTAAAACTCACCCCCCCCCCCCCCCCCCCCCCATTCTAGTCTTTCGATATTTCTCTATATCGTAATCCTAATGCCCTGTCTCTGTTGTCATGTGTATTTCTCTATATCGTAATTATAAAGTTTTAGTTTTTGCAATGTAAAGTTTGTTCTTTCAATTTCTGTCATCAGCAGTGATCCTAGATATTCTAAACTTCTTTCTGTCATGAATGTTGATAAACACATGCACTGATATATTTGCATGATCAGTTATTATTTTTAGCATTGTTGCAATAAAGTATAAGTTTCACTTTCACTTTCTCTTGCAATGACTTAATTAGTTTCTCAGTTCCCATTTATGTTCTCCATGGTAATACTGTGTCACGAGCATATCCAGAACTGATATAAACTTAGTATATCTTCTTCTTCTTTATGCTGTATCCCACACTGAAACACAGACCCTCAAGTAACTCACTTTAAACTGATATATCCTTAGGGAGTCTCCATGGCAAAATGGTCAAACTGTCTGCCTCATGCTCTGAAGGTTGAGGGTTCGATTCCAGGCTACGTCTTTCAGTTCACGAGTGCATTTTTCTCAGAGGCTCCTGGGGGTCATCGCTGGAGCTACAGAGTTCATGCTTTGTGCAATGCTTTCGGCAAGCTGCCCTGCCAAAAGAGACCGAGCCATATGGGATAAAACCCGGGGCAATGAAATTTATCCTCTCGACTTTTAAGACTTTTTAAAAAATCTGTCCTTAGCTATCCCATGTCCTTCCCATATTTTTAATTTCTGTCTCTACTTCTCTTTCTCAAGTGTTATTGGGTCTTCCTTTATTTCTTTTGCCCTGAGAATTCCAGGTAAAGGTCTTTCTAGCTAGACTATTCTCAGGTTTTCTCAATGAATATTCCATCCAGCATCTTTTCTTTACCTTTTGATTCACTGATAACTTAGTGTATACTGAAGGTTTATCACAGAAACTAAACTGTCAATTGTGAATTTTAAAAATACTCATAATATAAGATGAACCCTAAAATAAAAACCTGTGTCACATGCCACATATATAATAGATTGAGTTGATAGCAAGTACGATTAGAGGCAATGCTAGTTAAAAGAGTTAATGGCTGCCATAAATCTAAACAAAGGCTCGCCTGAGATACACAGCAATGGTTAGTTGAAGTAATAGGTTGAGGGAAGTGAGAGGCGACAGCCAGGAGAACAAAGCGCAGGAATAGGGACTTGGGATGATAACAGACTGTTGCTATTGATGGACAGAATGACAAGAAAGGTCAACAATGCAGACTGTTAGAAACAGCAAGAATATTTATAGGGGCTAGAGTTGACATTGACAGAAATGACATCATAACCTGTTTGACATATTATTAGTTTGTTCCTCAGTGATAGGAAAATAGATCCACAGCCTGCCCAGGTTGGTAGGCTGGATAAAGCACGATACACTCACCATCAGAGTAGCGGAAGCCAGGCCTGGGAGTGCATGAAGATGTCTCTACACAACATGGTGTTGTATGAGAAGAATAAATGTCTGATCACCTACATAGAGTTCTGTTATTTCTGTGTATGTCATCGGACATTCTGTGAAAGCGTGCTGAACCAGTGTGTGTACCTGACGACCTTGACATCCTAAAGTCACAGAAGTTCTGTGAGATCATGCTGAACCAGTGTGTGTACCTGACGACCTGGACATCCTAAAGTCACAGAAGTTCTGTGAGATCATGCTGAACCAGTGTGTGTACCTGACGACCTAGACATCCTAAAGTCACAGACGTTCATGACACCAGACTTCCATGTCATGTTATCCAAGTTTTTGATTTTTTTTTTTTTTTAATTTATCGTATTAGATGCATTAGAGCCATTTTCTATGGGTCATCTTATATCGCAATATATATGGCGTATATAGGGGTTAAAGGTTAGTTTCATTTCATTTACAGGACTCAGCAATCCACTCCAGAATGTATTGGCTATTTGTGATTTACAGAACAAATGTCATTAAGTAGCTTGCCATTGTTGTCTAAATGGCCGACGTCTCATACACAGAAATCAACACAAAGAGGCTTGCTTGCAATTCACCGGCGGCTAATTTCAGACTCTTGACTCTGTGTAGGGGAAATATGAAAGCGTGTGGTTCACTGTCCCCTCAAGCTACAGACACCGGTATATATGGGAGCAGATAACAGAAACAGAATAACAACAATAATATTAGGAAACTAAACATTTGTGATCATCCCAAAAGTTAACCCACTTCTGTCACCTCAACCTTTTATGTCATGTCTTAATCATGTTGCTTTATGTCATGTCTTTATCATGTTGCTCTATGTCATGTCTTTATCATGTAGCTTTATGTCATGTGTTTATCATGTTGCTCTAGGTCATATCTTTATCATGTTGCTCTATGTCATATCTTTATCACGTTGCTCTATGTCATGTCTTTATCACATTGCTCTATGTCATGTGTTTATCATGTAGCTCTATGTCATGTCTTTATCATGTAGCTTTATGTCATGTGTTTATCACGTTGCTCTATGTCATGTCTTTATCATGTAGTTTTATGTCATGTGTTTATCATGTTGCTCTATGTCATGTCTTTATCACGTTGCTCTATGTCATGTCTTTATCAAGTTGCTCTATGTCATGTCTTTATCATGTTGCTTTATGTCATGTCTTTATCATGTTGCTTTGTGTCATGTCTTTATCATGTTGCTCTATGTCATGTCTTTATCATGTTGCTCTATGTCATGTCTTTATCATGTTGCTTTATGTCATGTCTTTATCATGTTGCTTTATGTCATGTCTTTATCACGTTGCTCTATGTCATGGCTTTATCATGTTGCTTTTGGTTAATAAAACCACTTTTTACTGTGAGCCGTACATCTCACGGTGTTTAAAAACACATTAAATGGACACAGACAAGGAAATATAAAACTCATTTGATACTTAATTGCATATTCATAACATAAGAACCACAACAAAAGGTTGCTAACAAATTTGCTTCAATCTTTATGAAAGACCAAACCAGGATCTCAAAAATAGTATACAATTACATTTACTGTAAAGCTGAATATAATACGTACTGGCCAGATGCCTTATTTCAAAAAGCTACGCTTTCATTACAAATGACATAAGGCACACCAAGGCACATAAATGTGCACAATGAAACAAAGGCATATTAAAGTAGTGTACAACAAGACATCCTTGTAAATATTGATGGTAATGAAAGTAATACAATAGCACGGTGAAACAAGCAAGTGAAAGCTGTATACTTTTAAGAATCACATGAAAATAAAAACTGAAATGTGATCGAAATTATTTGTCTGTAAATCTTTCACTTGTGTGAAAATAAGCTGTTGTGGTATAGTGGCTACACTCTCACACGCCCACCTGGTGGTATAGTGGCTACACTCTCACATGCCCACCTGGTGGTATAGTGGCTACACCCTCACATGCCTGCCTGGTGGTATAGTGGCTACACTCTCACATGCCTGCCTGGTGGTATAGTGACTACACCCTCACATGCCTGCCTGGTGGTATAGTGACTACACTCTCACATGCCTGCCTGGTGGTATAGTGGCTACACCCTCACATGCCTGCCTGGTGGTATAGTGGCTACACCCTCACATGCCTGCCTGGTGGTATAGTGGCTACACCCTCACATGCCTGCCTGGTGGTATAGTGGCTACACCCTCACATGCCTGCCTGGTGGTATAGTGGCTACACTCTCACATGCCTGCCTGGTGGTATAGTGGCTACACCCTCACATGCCTGCCTGGTGGTATAGTGACTACACCCTCACATGCCTGCCTGGTGGTATAGTGGCTACACCCTCACATGCCTGCCTGGTGGTATAGTGGCTACACCCTCACATGCCTGCCTGGTGGTATAGTGACTACACTCTCACATGCCTGCCTGGTGGTATAGTGACTACACCCTCACATGCCTGCCTGGTGGTATAGTGACTACACCCTCACATGCCTGCCTGGTGGTATAGTGGCTACACTCTCACATGCCTGCCTGGTGGTATAGTGACTACACCCTCACATGCCTGCCTGGTGGTATAGTGACTACACCCTCACATGCCTGCCTGGTGGTATAGTGGCTACACCCTCACATGCCTGCCTGGTGGTATAGTGGCTACACCCTCACATGCCTGCCTGGTGGTATAGTGACTACACCCTCACATGCCTGCCTGGTGGTATAGTGACTACACCCTCACATGCCTGCCTGGTGGTATAGTGACTACACTCTCACATGCCTGCCTGGTGGTATAGTGGCTACACCCTCACATGCCTGCCTGGTGGTATAGTGACTACACCCTCACATGCCTGCCTGGTGGTATAGTGACTACACCCTCACATGCCTGCCTGGTGGTATAGTGACTACACTCTCACATGCCTGCCTGGTGGTATAGTGACTACACCCTCACATGCCTGCCTGGTGGTATAGTGTCTACACCCTCACATGCCCGCCTGGTGGTATAGTGACTACACCCTCACATGCCTGCCTGGTGGTATAGTGTCTACACCCTCACATGCCCGCCTGGTGGTATAGTGGCTACACTCTCACATGTCCGCCTGGTGGTATAGTGGCTACACTCTCACATGCCCACCTGGTGGTATAGTGGCTACACCCTCACATACCCACCTGGTGGTATAGCGGCTGCACCCTCACATGTCCTTCTGGTGGTCTTGGGTTTAATTCTCCATTGAGGTAGATTTTACAAATGGACCTAGGTCGACCCGGCCTAACCATGGGTACCAGGCGATGTCTGGGGAAGTAAAGGCTGCTGGTGTGATACTGACCACATCAGCCACCGAGTGCTGGTTGGTCCACACAAGTATGAATTTAGCACCATATACCCAATCCATCTCAAGGCTATGAGAGTCCTTTACTTTGCCCATTTGTGTTAACTTTCACAATCACATGAAATACAACATTAATTTACTTTACCCACTTGTGTAAATTTTCACAATCAAATAAAATAAAACAATAATTTACTTTACCCACTTATGTAAACTTTCACAATCACATGAAATAACACATTAATTTACTTTACCCACTTGTGTTAACTTTCAGAATCATATGAAATAACACATAATGTGATCAAATTATGTTAATTCTAACTGACAGGTCTTAGATAGATATGACTGAGCTACCATATGACAGTAGACGGTACTACCTGCTTTCTGTTAGCGCCGAATGTTGGGTGGCGCTACCAAACCCGACACCCCACATTGTGCCAACGGCTTCAGGCGGAGGAGTGCAATTGGAAGGGTACAAGCCTTACCCCAGTGTGAGGAAATGCAACCTAAAAACTAAATATCATGGCAGGGCAGACAAGGCTCTAAGCCTTGGTTGGTAACTGGTCTAGGATGGAAGCTCCGACAGGCGGACAGAGTATAGCTTTGCTGATCTGGCAACTTCAGCAGCTTGCCTTGTTCCAGACATTTTGGTGTTACCATTCCTCTGGAGTAAACTAGGCAGGTCAAGAGAGGGATCATACTGCATGGGCAACACATGGTCTCTAAATTCAGCCCAGGCTGTGTGTTATAGAGAGGTATAACTTCATTTTACAAACTATTGTCGGTCAAGACGGCAAGGTGCCAGTCAGTCAACTGACCGGCATGTGGAACAAATCAACAATGTTGCCATCACACACAGAAAGTTTCAGCGTGCTAAACCTCTTAGCCGAGCCAACCTCTTTGTGTGTGTAAAGTAAAAACATTTGAGTCAAATAGGTCAATGGTTTAAGATCAGGAAAAAATTCACAATATCCAGATTCCTATACAAGAAATGCGCAAACTCATGAAAACCAGAAATACTACAAGTACATATATATATATATATATATATATATATATATATATATATATATATATATATATATATATATATATAGTCCGACTTTGTGAAGACACATGAAGGGTGTAGCATAGGTGGGAGCGCAAGCGCAATTGTAATACCACTACTTTTATCGTTTCTTTACTTATTCAGTCTCTCGGTAGAGATTTGTTCGCAGCAGACGAGCATAATCTCCGGCGGGCCTATTCTCGTCGGTCGCGAGATCCGCACAGTGGAAGGATGGGGGATCTGCTTGCAAATAGACAGGCAATATCCCCTGTGGTAGCTCTGGCGGGCCTATTCCCGCTGGTCGCGGGGGCCGCCTAAAGTCAGGTGGAGAGTCTGACGATAGGGCACGCTTTACACAGGTCCGGACACTTGTGTTCGACAGATGTGCGTGCCCCCATGGTCCGGGCTCGTACGAGGCCCTCACCTGCGGGACTTGGCTGAACGCCTCTAAGCCGGGTCCCATGGGTGTCAGGGTCTGGCCATAACTCGCCACCGGCTCGTGGTGGTGAGGTCTCGGTGGATTGACGCTGAGCCGCCAGCGTCTGCAACCTACCTTGTGCCAGACGTATTGGTTACCCATTCCTCTGGAATACACAAGACTAGGTCGAGAGAGGGGTCATGTCGTTTGGGCGCCACATGATTCTCTGAAGCTCTGCCCAGACATTGTGATGGAATATTGGCCACATTCCACTCACATACTTTGGTCTGTCAAGACTGCAAGGTGTCAACTATATATATAGAACAGGCGACACATAGCTTTTCAGAAAGCATATATATATATATATATATATATATATATATATATATATATATATATATATATATATATATATATATATATATATATATATATATATATATATATATGCTTTCTGAAAAGCTATGTGTCGCCTGTTCTTCTGTGTGGAAGCAAATGATGGACAATGAGTAATGACATGGTGAAGAAACTGGAGGCAGTGGAGATGTGGTGTTTGAGAATAATTTTGTGAACATCGTGGGTAGAGATACAAACAAATGTTGACGTATTAGATCTTCATGTTGCATGATTGATGGCCTGGCATGTATCGCTGCATCTCGTCAGGTGCTTACTGCACGGTATATATCATATGAAGGGAATAAATAATACTTTAGCTGAAACAATTAAAACACAGTCACAGGCGAGAGTAGCTGTCTTGTAGGTAGACTGTGGACAGTCAAAGGCTAGGGAAAGAAAACCTGCTGTCTTGTAGGTAGACTGGAGATAGTCAAAGGTTAGGGAAAGAAAACCTGCTGACTTGTAGGTAGACTGTGGATAGTCAAAGGCTAGGGAAAGAAAACCTGCTGCCTTGTAGGTAGACTGTGGACAGTCACAGGCGAGGGAAAGAAAACCTGCTGACTTGTAGGTAGACTGTGGACAGTCAAAGGCTAGGGAAAGAAAACCTGCTGTCTTGTAGGTAGACTGGAGATAGTCAAAGGTTAGGGAAAGAAAACCTGCTGACTTGTAGGTAGACTGTGGACAGTCACAGGCGAGGGAAAGAAAACCTGCTGCCTTGTAGGTAGACTGTGGACAGTCACAGGCGAGGGAAAGAAAACCTGCTGACTTGTAGGTAGACTGTGGACAGTCAAAGGCAAGAGATAAAACATCTAAACATAAACAAAATTGGCTACTTTGTTTCAGCCAAAGTTTTATTCTTGTATCCATTTCATGTGAAATACAACTCTGCAGTATGCACCCGACACAGATACAGCAAAATATGCCAGGCAATAAATCATGCAACATATTGTATGTAGCTTCTGTGTTTTAATTCACTAAGGGAAAACACTGTTTTGAAGATCATGTACTGAAAGATTATTCATCACAACCATTAGGAAAAGATAGATGAAATGTCTGCAGCATATCAACAGAAGGTGTGGAAGCGAGACATGAGTCTACAGCTGGAACATTTGAGGCAAGAGAGCCAGAGGAAGGCAGTTTACACAGGTGGGCAACAAGTAGTAATGATTATAGAAGTAAAACTAACTTTATGAACAAATATGGCAGAGGTTGGAGAGTTATGTTTGCCAATGTCTGTTCCAGACCAGGTGCCTGGAGCAGGAGGTGGAGGAGGAGTAAAAGGAGAAGAAGATGAAGAAGAAGGGATGAATGGAGGGAGGAGGAGGAGAAGATGATGATAATGATGATGAAGAAGATGAATGGAAGGAGGAAGAAGAAGAAGAGGAGATGATGAAGAAGCAGGGATGAGCAGAGGGAGGAAGAAGAAGAGGAAGAAGATAAAGAACGGATGAATGGATGGAAGATGAAGGAATGAATGGAGGGAAGAAGAGGAGGAGAAGAGATAGAAATATGTGAGACACACATGCAAACACATCCTCCCACCCATACATATTTATGTGTAAAGAGAAAGGGAGGAATAGAGAGAGGGTTAGAGAAAAGTACTACAATGAGTCGATAAGCCTTATTTATTTTATCCAATAAAAGCTGCTTCATATCCTTGTACAATCAACTCCAGCATTTATCGGCTGTTTGTTTTTGCTTTTTAATGTTCAGTAGTTTGCCACTGCTTTCTGAACATCTCACTCTGATGCCATCAAAATATGCACAAAGCAATCTGCTCCCGAATCGTCTGTAGCTGATATAGAACCTCCGACCCAGTACAATGGGGAAACTGCGTTCACTAACCCCCAACCCCACGGGTGATCCAATAATAAATACAGAATAATAAGTAGCACAAACCATTGCAGATCTAGATGTGACTGAGCAAAGAATTAATTTACCAGCAGATCTAGATGTGACTGAGCAAAGAATTAATTTACCAGCAGATCTAGATGTGACTGAGCAAAGAATTAATTTACCAGCAGATCTAGATGTGACTGAGCAAAGAATTAATTTACCAGCAGATCTAGATGTGACTGAGCAAAGAATTAATTCACCAGCAGATCTTTCAGAAAACACACTGTGGCGTGTTATACAATACCATTAATATCAAGAAGACGAATCAGTTTAACAAAAACATGAAAGTTCTGTGATCAGAGACAGTAACATGATTAGAAAAACATGACGACTTAAATTTTGATTTGTTACATAATGGTTAGCACTCTTGCCTGCCAGCCTACTGATCAATTGTGTGAAACCTCACAGAGGTAGATTTTTTTAAGAATGTCAACCAAGTCTAATATTAAGTACCATAAAACCTCCTGGGAAGTAGGCTGCTAGGGTGAGACTGACCCCCACCTGTCAAGAGCTGATTGGTCTATACAAATATAAAGCCAGCACAATACACCCAATCTATCACTAGGTGTGTCAATGAGTCCTTTATTTTACAGACATGCAAAAAAGGTCAAAAGACACTGTATGGTAGATAGGAGACGTGTGTTAGAATTGTGATGTTCATCCCCAACTCAAGTGGACCAGGTGTGAATCAAACTGTGTATGTTTGCAACAGAAGAAACCTGTGGGTGGTAAACTGGCCCCTGAACTAGAATTAGCAGAAATGTGCTTTCTGAGCAAAATGCAAAGAATACAATAAGTGGACAGAAAAACAAGAGGCAGTCCTTACAAAAATAGATGAAAACCAACAATTTATTAGAGAAATTAGCCGTGGAGAGTAAAACTTTATGACAGTATGTTATGAAGAGAAATAAACATTGAAAACTTAGTGAAAAGTGGCAAACTTGACAGGGAAACAGTTAGGGGAAGACAAAGAGATATATATCTGGCAGGCTTGGTCACATGGCAGAATCGTGACATGACCACAGACCTGATCCAAAATTCTGGTCATTATGTTTGATGGCGTACCTACACTTATCAGCATGGCACGTGATGATGGTTTTCTATATTATCATTTAAATCTAAATACAAAACCTGCTGCCTTGTAGGTAGACTGGACAGTCAAAGGCAAGGAAAAGAAAACCTGCTGCCTTGTAGGTAGACTGGACAGTCAAAGGCAAGGAAAAGAAAACCTGCTGCCTTGTAGGTAGACTGTGGACAGTCAAAGGTGAGAGAAAGGAAAACCCACAGAAAAAAAAAAACACTTGCCAAAGTTGGATGAACTGAACCAATGGCTTGGCAAAACACACATAAACAACATGAAAGTTATGGATGGAGTGGAGATTTTTTTTAAAAACAATAAAATAACCTCTGAGTAATGAGATGCAAATAAAGTGACAATAAAATATACAAATATGAGGTGAGAATCCTTGAAACAGTTGTGAACTTGCTACAATCACAAAAAATCAGCAATCATAAGTTTCATGGTAAGCACCAAAAGATAGTCTTTCATTATAAAAAGTTGATGTCTGCTTCTTCAATTTAAAAGAAATGCAGAAACCCATATTTTAAAAAAACATAAAGCTCACAGCCTAAAATTGTCTAAACAATGCACACAGTAAATACAAAAGTTGAACGAATTACAGGCACTTCAGAAAATAGACATAAAACCTGTAAATGTGCAAATAGGCAAGTGGATATGTAAGTATGACCTGGCCAGGTTATCAATTTTGCTACAACTAAGTGGATGGGAGATCTGTAGTAATACCATGGCTAGCATACCAACCTTTACTTTATTTTAACCATATACCCAATATTCCTCATGGTGTATAAAGGAACCCTTTACTTTTGTTTTTTAACTTTATCATTTGGATGAATCTGGTTCAAACCTAAAAATGACAGCCTCAAACACAAGTTTCTACACTCACGTTTTCTTAAAAGTTCCAAAAGTCTGAAACAATATATAAACAAACACCTGAAAATGCATACCATAATTTGTTTAGCAAAACATTTTTCACATCTTTCTATTGTCAGTTGTAAACAATTGCACAGATAGTCCTCGCATTACACAAATTCAAACGACATGAATTAATTAATTTATTTTCCCTGTTTTAACTACGGGACACTATCCCTTCTTGAAAAGGTCGTCAAAATTCATCTCTTGACAAATTAAGTTAGTCGTTTTGCTTCTTTCTTGACGTCTCCACTGTCATGTTCGAAGTACATGAAGTCCTGTACGTAGAAACGGTAAACATGGTTTTTAAAACAATGTATTTTCTTAGTGAATCTAAACACAGAAGCCAATAACAATATATTGCACGATTTATTGCCTGGCATATTTCGCTGCTTCTCATCAGGTGCATACTACAGAGTTATATATCATATGAAGTGAATAAATGAATAATATTTTGGCTGAAATACTAAATACAGTCACTGATATTGTTCCAATGTGAAGTATGTTATCTCCACAGTTGTCTCAGATTTAAAAGGCAGTCCTTCTGTTTGCATAGCAATGACTGGAATCGTCTAATTGATAATGGTTTAATACATATGGTTTTCCCTGAGGACACACAATTTTAGCTGAGTACAAGATACAGCTAATAGTATAACTAGAAAATCCTTTCTGTGGAACTTACAGGGCAAACAAAATAGAGGGAGTTGAGTTGAGTCAAGAAGCAATATCACTGCACCCAGGGCTTACTCATAAGTGCTCAGTCCTCATCTTCAACAGCCAGAGAAGAGTTCCAACACTAATGGTGCCCATTTGTTATCTGATTATATGTCCGTCTTGCTATATCTCTGAATGACGGTTGGCGACCAGATCCTCTGACCACCCCTTGCTACTGTATTCTCTCCAGACCATAAGTCTGTCTATCTATTCTTCTGCATTATTCACATTCTCCTAGAGGGCATTCACCAAATCTGCCTTATCATGCATCAAATCACCCTTTAATGATGTGGCAGCGGCCAATCTGTGTGCCTGTTCATTGCCAAAAACATAAGAAAACCATCAGCACCAGGAGAAGAGAAGTAGAAACAGAGAGATAATATGTGGAGGACATGGAGCGAGCTGCAGGAGACATGGTTGAGGACCTTTGCTCAGATAGAGGGGATAGGGCAGAAGATGAAGAAGAGACACTTCTAGGGTTCACCCACCCTCATTAAATGTGGTGTGGAAGGTAACTAGCGACTCCAGTTCATTATTTCATGGTCTAAACTTTGTGAAGGCCTACAACACTTCACATTTCATCAGAAGCATCTATCAAGGAACTACCATTACATTGAATTCTATGATCCATCACTTCTTAGCTTGTGAAGAGGAGGTTGCTTAACTTCATTGCTCTCTTCCTCCATTCACCAACTTGCTACATTCTTACCCTGAATACAGATTTTTTATTTGTTAGAATTTGATCTTTCGGTGATGATGATGTGCAAAAGCAAATCAGGTACTGGGACAATAAGCACCATTTTTGATGCATAGAAAGATATCTAAGTACTAAAGCAGATCACATAAGAACTATTTTTGGCCGCCAGATGAGGTGCATTAAAAAAGCTGTGGGAGTAACCGAGAGAGATAGAATTAGGAATGGGGAAATTAGAAGACTAGGTCTAAAATCAGTCATGCACTTTATTAAAGAAAACATTTAAAGGTTTGGCCACCTTACAAGAAAGCCCTGGTACCATCTGCCACGAAGAGCCCCACTGAAGAAATATAATGGATACAGAGCAAGGGGAAGACAGTGTAAAAGATGAAGTGATGGTATCAAGAATAACCTTGGAGAAATTAATACCAGCTTACAAAGAGCATTAGAATGAGCGCATAATAGATCTTTACAACTCCTCACAACACTTCACTGAGGAAGAGAAGACAACGACGTTGAAGAGATTGGTGATAGCGGAGATGTGGTTACTGAGATAAAGGTTGAATGTACCATGGACTGCCATAGTAACTAACCACAATTGCCTGGAGGATGTTAATAACAGTAGAATATTATATAGAAAAAGAGACATTATTGTTTGCGCTTACTTACTGAATGCAGTAAATGTCATAAAATACTTACTGAATGCAGTAAATGTAACATGATATTTACTGAATGCAGTCAATGTCATAGAATACTTACTGAATGCAGTCAATGTCATAGAATACTTACTGAACACTATATGTCATAGAATACTTACTGAACACAGTACATGTCATAAGATATTTACTGTCAAAAACTGTCATTTACTGCCAATAGAGTACCTTGCAGTGTATGGCTGAGGGGTCTTTGAGTCTGAGGATTTAAGGCACCTGGCTAGTGCAGTCGCCGCGAACTGTGCAGGTTAGAGTTTTCTTTTTGCCCCTGACAGAAAAAAACTCCACACCTTAGTGAGGATTCAAACCCGGGTCTCCTGAAGGAGAATAGAGTATTCTAGCCACTCGGCCAGTCACTCCTCCTAAACTATTTACTGAATGCAGTAAATGTCATTGGATATTTAACACAGTAGATGCCATAGGATACTTACAATGAGAAACACAGCCCCAAGCACTGTAGCCTTGGTTTTAGTGTCCAGGTCCAGTGGGAAGGTAACCCCAAAATTGTCAGCATCTGTGAAGATCTCTTTACCAAGCCCCGACCACTGTTTGGTGATCTCTCCAACGTGAGTCTGTTCATCAGCAGATGTTATCTGTAGACACATACAAACCTTAATTTAACTTCTAAACATGAAGAGATGAAATAAAAAAGAATCTACACATAAAACAATATCTAATGTGGAAACAATGCGGATACAGAAAGTGATACCCAATGTGGAAACGTAACAAGGATACAGAAAATTATACACAGCATGAATACAGACAGTGGTATCTAATACGGATGCATAATCTGAATACATAAAGTGATGCCTGATGTGGATCAGGATGTATATCGAGAAAGTGATACCTAATGTGGATACATAGCGTGGATATAGAAAGTGATATTTAATGTGGATATAGGAAGTGATACATTAAGTTGATACAGAAAGTAATACATAGTTTGGAAACAGGTAGTCATACAGAAAGTGATACATAATGTGGATACTTAGTGTGGATATAGAAAGTTGAGACAAAAAGTGATAAATGGTTTGGAAACAGGTAGTGATACAGAAAGTTGATACAGAAAGAGATACATAGCATGGATATAGAAACTGATAACATGGGTACAGAAAATGATAGATATCATGAAAGCAGAATTCACACACTGAAAGATAAAGTGAATGAATGCATAATGTGGACATATAATGTGATTGAGAATCTGCAACACAAACCTCAAACTCAATATCCCCACAAATGTTGCACCTACAACAAGGCCCCTTGATACGCAGCAAGGTATGGTCGCTGGCGTTGTTAATCTTGTACCTCGGGTGGCAACAACTCCAGGCCTGGCGCACGTAACCAATCACCGAGCCTTTTGGTGCCTCCACAGTCAGTTTCTACGGAAACAAGAATACTTAACTTAAGCGGAATCAAAGCATGAAACATGCACACAATGCTTCCACAAGAACATGCCATAACAAATAAAGTTAGTTGCATGTCCTTTGCAGGACAACACAGTCAACCCCAGAATTTTTTGGCTGCTTGTGATTTCTTGGCAAGTTTACATTCAGTAGTTTGCCATTGCTTTTTTGAACGACAGGCACTCACTGGGTCGTAAGAAATGGATGACTGAAGAAATTTTACAACTAATGGAAACAAGAAGACTCAACAAAAATAATCCTGCCAAATATGAAGAAATTCACAGACAAGTCAGAATATTATGTAAGGAGACAAAAGAAGCATGGCTTGAGAAAAAATGTTTAGAAATTTAAAAACAACACAGCAGTCAAAATACCAAATCAATGCACAAAAGAATTCAGGAACTTACTAATAAAAGAACAAATACATCTGCAGGCTTCTAAAAACAAAAGATGGCAATATCATAATAGAAAAAGATCAGATTCTACATGTATGGTCAGATTATGTGAAACACCTTTATGATGATAACAGAGATGAACAGTATGATATTTGAATTAATAATGAGGGACAGCCTATTTTGAAGATGGAGGGAGGTTCAGAATGTTCTTAAACATATGAAAGCTGGCTAGACCCCCGGTTCAGATAACATCACAACAGAAATGATTAATGCTTTAGAAGAATATGGAATAGATCAAGTCACCAGACTGCTGAACACATTATATGATACCGGAGATATACCTTCTGAACTATGTAACTCTGTATTTATTGCAATCCCAAAGAAATCAGGAGCCTTGGAATGTGATCAACATCGAACAATTAGTATAATGAGTCACATCACAAAGATTTTGCTACGAATAATCATGCAAAAAGTGAGGAAGAAAATACAACTTGAACTAGGAGAAGAACAATGTGGGTTTGTAGAAGGCAAAGGTACAGTCAATGCTGTGTATATGCTGTGATCAGTTATTGAACGTTCTACAGAAGTAAACAAAGATATACATCTTTGCTTTATTGACTAGACAAAGGCTTTTGATAGAGTAAGACATGTCAACATGGTAGATATGCTTGCAGATCTACAAATTGATGGGAAAGACATCAGACTTAGCTGCCATAAGGATTGATAATGAAGTGGGACAATATCAGCCTATTATGAGAGGTGTGAGACAGGGATGTGTAATGTCTCAAGATATTTTTTCCCTATACAGTGAAAATATTTTCAGAAATGTAGAAGATATAAATGGAATCATCATTTTTCACTGTAGGCACCACTGCATTCAATGCAAGTCCTCCAGCACCGATAAAGTGTTTGGATTCCTGTAGAAATAATTTATCTTGGTCACGTGTGTAACCATTCATGCACCACCTGCTGTAACTCTTCACAGAAGTCACGCCATTTTAAAACTTCCTACTCCACTCATACACTTGCTGGACTGACATGCATGCATCATCATACTGGACCTGCATTTGCCAATGAATTTAAATAGGTTTCACGCCTACACTGATCAGAACACATATGATAGAATGCTGGTTCTCTTTGGTGCATGTCAAAAGCAGGGCGGTCGTCTTTAAACTGCCCTTATGACGTCACAATGTTCATCTGCACCGTGATGTCAAATGCTTAACACTGTTAACATCCTTAACAACAATATCAACAGGTTACTGTAATTTCTATCACACTTCTAAGGTTTTCATTTGAAGCCCCTTCGTACTTGAGGAACAAGAACTGGAATCTTTTTGGTGAACCATGATAGCGGCGATATTCTGCAACATAATGATTACGATCATATCTTGTAAACACTCAAACTGCCCACACTGTAGGACACCAGGATGGTTAGATTCGGAGGTCAACATCTTACCTGTAAGCCACTGTGCCTAAACATATACATATCATACCTGTAAGCAACATGGGAAGAAGCAGGAGCTGCACCTCAGAGGGCGTGACAGGTGCATCACCTCCTTCTTATGATTGTCCATGATCTTCATATCAAAGGGACGTGAGGCTCCACAACAGTTGCGGGTACAACAACAGGTATCTGCAACGAGTAAACAATAAGTCTAATTAAAATATGACTGGCACCAACTGAACTTAATCTATAAGCAGTGACTGGACTGGAATTGAATCTGATGATTGGACTGAAACTGAAATTGATAACGGGGTTGGAATTGAAGCTGATGATTGGGTTAGAATTGAAACTGATGATTAGGCTAGAAATGGAACTCTGGATTCAACTGAGATTAAACCTGATTACCGAAATAGAATTGGAACTAATGATTGAGCTAAAACTCCTGAATATCTGGTGAAACTGAAGATAGGGCTGGAGTTGGAACTGGTGATTGGACTGCAATTGAAACTGATTAGACTCAAATTGAAACTGATGATTGGACTGGAGTTGAAACTGATGACTGAGGTAGAATTGTAACGTATTGAGCTGAAATTAAAACTGATAAATGAGTTGGATTTCAAACTGATGATAGGGCTGGAAATGAAACTGATGATTGTACAAGAACTGAAACAGAAAGGACTGGAATTGAAATTGACGATTCTACTATGCAGGTGTCCAAGGAAATCAGCAGGCTGATAGACTTACAGGAAAGGTTACTGTGGAGGGCGGTAGAACCATGCAACAGGCTGATATACTGAATGCTCTACGAGAAGTAATATGTTTGAGAGAACCAAGTGATGACTGAATCTACAACCATGGTCAGACTGCGAGAACATCAAGTTAAAAGAGGTGTGGCCAGACAAGAGCACTATGCGGGAAGCCAAAGAAGATTAATAAATCAACACAGAACTGGTTTTGTGAGCCGCTACACGCTGCAGGATTTACTGAGGAGGGGATCCTGCAACTTATGGACTGAATGGTTTGATATGCAATGAAGATGATCTGTTGACTAACTAAATAACTAACTAACTAACTAACAATCCACCTCAATTCACCGGCTCTGTAGCGAAGGGGTTACAGATGCCATTTGTAATCCCGTATACTGTGTTCAAAACACAGCTGTGGACGATTTGGCAGCAGACCACCTTGCGTTGGTTTCCCATACAATGGTATGAGTGCCTGTCATTCAGAAAGCAATAGCAAACTACTGAAAATAAATTTGCCAAGAGATCACAAACAGCCAAAACATGCTGGGGTTGACTGCAACATCCTGTATAGGATATGCAACTAACTGACCTCAATTCAAACCCATAACAACCAAACTAGCAGGTAAACACCTAGCCACTACACCACTGCAGCTCCCAAACAGAGCTCATGGAATGAAGTCAAACAAAGTCAGGAGAAACTAACAAATGCAACCTTAGTACTCAATGAGTCCAGAGTTGGTGGGGGAGAATTAAAAGAGTTAGCTAAAAAAAATGAACAAACCTTCAACAGCAATATACACCCGCTGGTTCATGGTGTTCTTGATCTCGTATTTATTATTGGTCTCAAATCCAGTGAAAGCTGAAAACACAAGGAAGGTGATAAGTTAACATTCTTGAATGTACACCACGAAAACGTTAAACCAGTCAACAAATGTATGAGGAAGTCGGACATATCAATTGAAATGCGCAAATATCAAAGCTCCACTGTAAACAGGCTCAATGCAATTACGTCCAAAACAAACATTTCAGACAACAGAAGAAGAAGAAAAAGAAAAAAGAAGAAGAAAAAGAAAAAAAAAAGAAGAAGAAGAGGAGGAGGAGGAGGAGTTGGAGAAGAAGAAGAAGAAGAAGAAGAAGAAGAAGAAGAAGAAGAAGAAGAAGAAGAAGAAGAAGAAGAAGAAGAAGAAGAAGAAGAAGAAGAAGAAGAAGAAGAAGAAGGAGCAGGAGGATGAAGAAGAGGAGGAGGAGTAAGAAGAGGAGGAGGTGGAAGAAGAGAAGGAGTTGGAGAAGAAGACGAAGAAGAAGAAGAAGAAGAAGAAGAAGAAGAAGAAGAAGAAGAAGAAGAAGAAGAAGAAGAAGAAGAAGAAGAAGAAGAAGAAGAAGAAGGATATACACAACAAGCAACAGATAAGAATTACCAAAATCAAACATATCTTTTTTCTTCTTCATCTGTGCTATATTTTGTTTTGGAAGTGATTGTACTGTCCCTGTTTACAGCAGAGATGTGATATTTGCACACACCCAACTTCTTCCTGGCTTTTGATGACATTTGAAGCCGGGTGGTTTCACAGCATACACAACATACAAATGTTCTTGTTTATCCTAAAGGCGTTTGAGTTGTCTAATCCTGGGAGAAACATATAATGGTAAAATACCAGTGAGGCGTGAAGTGTCAGGTCTTTGTATATTCTAGGCTACATCATGATGAAGTGAGGGGGTCAGCTTCCTTTCTCACCAACTTTCACCCCGGACAATTCTCAGCAAAATCTTAAAATTATCCAGTACTCATTTTTATGAGACTGGATCAACCCTAGACCTAGACTGATAGGATTAAAAAAATGAAGACCTGTGACACTGCTGGAGAAGTACTTCATCTTGTAGAAAACTGAAATACGAAATCCACTCATTCACGAACAAGTCTATAAAGGTATCGAAAAAAGGGGCAGACTATAATCAAGCTAGCATTAGGGGGAGGGGGCGCTGAGTGGTCTCAGGGTATGGTGCCCGCCTTGAGTGCTGGAGGTCCTGGGTTCAAGCCCTGGTGAGGGCCGGGATTTTTTTACATGGACTTCTAGTAACAAAATTTCCCCTGGTCTCTGGGTAGTGAGATCGGACTCCCGTGTGTATTGTTGCATACATTTAAAAAAATCCCTTGGCAGTTGTAAATCGAAAAAGAGTAGCCTAACAGTGCTGCCTGAGCAAAATGCTGAGTTAAAAATCTACCCAAAGTATTTCAGGATCCTCGCCGGTGCTACAGAGTTTGTGCACTGAGCTGAGATTCTCCGGGTTCAGGCTTGAGTTAGAAGTAGAACGGAGCACATGAGTTACACCCGCGTGTCGTGATGTTGATCCATCGACTAAACTAAACTAAATTAGCATTGGAATGAGAATTAACACAAAATATAATCGCCTTTGCAATGCTGTGTGGCATAAACACATGGACCTGTGGGCAACGGAAACATCATGAGAATGCACAAACCCATTTCTTCATGTCTGATTTAGACTTCCTTGGTCAAATACATTTCTTTGATTCATCAGGCTCCTTATTCTCTCAATATGGCTCCTTGCAATTTGTTGCCATCCCCCAAGCTAAAAATGCTGCCGAAAGGGACCTGATTTGAGTCACAGGAAGAGATACAAAAAGTGATGGCCACACCGAACAGCACTTCCAAAGAGGCCTTCATGAAATGCTTCCATTAACAGCGGGACTGCCTAGCCGAAGTGTATATAGTCCCAAAAAGTGGGCTCTGAAGTGGATCAGCGTTTCTCTCCTCCAGGTGAATAACTGCATTTTTACCTGGCAAAAGATCTGACACTTTTTTAACAGACTACATAGATGCATAGTCCGACTCCCTCCCGGTGAGGACCGGGATTTTTTCACGTGGACCTCTAGTAATAAAATTTCCCCTGGTCTCTGGATAGTGAGATCGGATGCCCGTGTGTATTGTTGCGCACGTAAAAAATCCCTTGGCAGTTGGAAATCGAAAAAGAGTAGCCTAACGGCGCTGCCCGGGCAAAATTTCGAGTTAAAAATCTACCCAAAGTATTTCAGGATCCTCGCCGGTGCTACGGAGTTTGTGTACTGAGCTGAGTTTCTCCAAACTCAGGTTTGAGTTAGGAGGAGAATGGAGCACTTATGGGTTACACCCGTGTGCCGTGATGTTGATCCATCGACTAAACTAAACTATAGTCTGACTCAGGAAATGCAACAAGGTGTAGATGCTGAATGATCCAATAACACACTGGTAACAGGGAAAACTAATCCACGGGGAGAGAATGGAGGGGCAGAGAGAGAAGGAAGAAAGGAAGAGAGAGAGAAGGGAGGGAAAGAGAAAGGGGAGGGAGAAAGAGGAGGGAGAAAGAGGACAAAGGGGTAGAGAGAGAAGGAAGAAAGGAAGAGAGAGAGAAGGGAGGGAGAGAGAAAGGGGAGGGGCAGAGAGAGAAGGAAGAAAGGAAGAGAGAGAGAAAGGGGAGGGAGAAAGGGGAGAGAGAAAGAGGACAAAGGGGTAAAGAGGAGGGAAGGAAAGGGGAAGGAGAGAGAGGGAGAGAAGGAGAGAGGTAAGAAGGAGAAAGAGAGGGAGGGAAGGAGAAGAGGAGAGAGAGGGAGGGAAGGAAGGGAAAGAGAGGAAGGAAGAGGTGAGAGGGGGAAGGAAGAGATAGAGAGGGAAGAGGTAAGGGAAGGGAGAGAGGGAGAAGGGGAGGAAGACAGAGATGGAGGGGAGGATGAGAAAAAGGGAGGGAGGAAGGGAGAGATAGAAGGGAAAGGGAAGGCAGAGAGTGGAGAAGAGAAGGCATAGAGGACAGAAGGGAGAGAGAGGTGGAGGTGGAGGGAGAGAGAGCAGGCTCACCAGTAAACCAGTGGGTGTACTGTTCATTATGATACAATCATGTATAAAACTTGTGGCAGCTCACCCACCTTCAATGGCCTCAACCTTCTGCTTCACCAACAGCTGGTCAACCTGTGCCAGGTATTCCAAACCAGGTGGGCTATTGGCTGATGGTGCCTGTGGAGCAGGTGCCCAGCCTGCAGCTCCACCAGCTGGAGCTGTGTGTGACAAATTAAAATAAAAACTACCATGAAATTTTTTAATAAAACAAACATGTATAACAACATTACTTGGTTATTCAAAACAATGAATTCCCTCAGTCAATGTAAATATAGAAGTCATAAAAAAATGTTGCATAATTTATTGCCTGGTTTAGTTCGCTGCATCTCATCAGGTGCATACTACAGAGTTATATAACATATATAATATATATTATATAATATACTTCCGGTCCCCAACATGGCGGATAGGCATTTGACCGTTAAGGCCTCTTGAGTATTTACGCTTGTGGCTGTGGTTTGCATTCACATTTTCCTCATGTTGGACTGGTAGTGCATGGTTCTGTCGAACTGCTACTGAGTGAGTGCGTGACGCGACACTGTGAGCTGTGAATTTTGTGTGGAATGCTTTTACATCTGTCCACGGTTGTTTGTAGCATGAACTGCATGTTCAGAACAATGACGGCCGGCTGTTGCTGAATTGACTGGTTTGCCTTTTCGGTTAACGAGTGCATTTTTCAAGAGACGGAGTCATCGCTGGAGCTACGGAGTTCGTGCTTTGTGTGGCGCTTTCGGCAGGTCGTCCTGAGGAAAGAACTGAGCCATATGGCATAAAACCTGGGCCAATAAAGTCTTTTTCGTGACTGCCATTTCCATCGACGATGAACTGTATTTTTCGTGGAGAACTTGTGTTGGCATTCTGGCAGCGGCATTATGCAGTGTACCTGTGCGGGCTGCTGGCTTGCTGAGACTCCTATCTTTTCCACTTTTCACATGGGGCAGTGAGAAGCATTTTGTGTGATATTCACTGGCACAGGAATGGTGCATAATGGGGACAACCCATTGCCGTGAAGTTGGAACCGGGACTAATTAACTAACTATGAAGTGAAAAAATTAATTATATTTTGGCTGAAATACTTAACAATCTGACTTCTTTTAAAATCTGATAATACTGTGTGGATAACATATGAACAATATTAGTGATTGTGTTTTAACCGTTTACAGGGCAGACGCTTGTCCATTTTTTAGCCCTGAACGGGCAAGATTTTTTCAGGTTCGGTAAAATTTCGGGTCGCGTTAGTAAAAACATCACAAATAAGGTGTTAGTCAACCGATTTTAGTTAAATAAACAACACAATGAAGGGAAAAGCATGCAGAATATGTTACTCACATGATTGTTGTCGGTAATCCATATATGAACACAAATATTTACGAAATACAGCATGTTGTTTGTGATTTTCCGTCATCTATACGGCAATTTACAATCACATTTTCAGAATCATAATCACTTTCTTTAAAGTCCGACTCAGACTGCTAATGCAAAGTAACGCTTTGCACTGATATCTAGCTTTGTGCCCTTTAATGTCACTTAAATTGAACAGAGCAAAATCTCGGCTATCACTTGAAGAATCGCCAAAATCCGTTTTGAAAAACAGCATAAAAACCCCGAAAACTATAAAAAAAAGTCCGTAAAAGTCCGTTCAAATTCATAATAGCGCGTTTACAAATGGCGGCCACGTTGTCAAGCTGTCGGCGAAAGCGAAAGTAGCCGTCGGAAGTATCGGAAAGCCGAGAGATCGCGTTTTTACAATGCATAATAGTATCAGCCGTTTTGAGACGTTTCGCCCGTTAACGGTATCGGGCGGAAATGGCCGTCCTGCCTTGTAAAGATTATTTCAGCCAACAGCATAATACATTTACTCCCTTCATATGATATGTAACTCTGCATTGTGTACCTGATGAGATGTTGTGAAATATACTAGGCAATAAATCGTGTAAACAACTTAGATACAATATTATGATGTATTTTATTTTATTCATGTACATTGAAAGCCAAAAAATCACGATGAAATAATGAATATTATTAGTCAGTAGCCTATGGTAGTTGATGAGTTCAAAAGCACACAGGGCAAAAATGATGATCACAGGGATGGATCCATGCTGTGTGAAGATAATGCTGGCCTATTAAACTTCGATGAAAACATTATCTCGACATTTCAAGAACTACCCTATTCTCTTCATCAGGATTTGAAGCAAAATAAGAAATACCTGATCCAATCATCCATTTTCAACTTGAATGTGAATGTTTCCAGTGATGCCATGCCAACTGATTGTCAAAATTTGCCAGGGCAGGTTAAATTTGTATCTCCACAACCAATGATCCTCTGGGTTCGGGACAAAATTTCTGAGATCGGGTGAAGAGTTCAGCCGAACAGAGTACCCAGATCATGAATGAATGGCTCAGAAGGCAGTCACTAGAGGGTCTGGATACTCCAAAAAAAAAAAAAGGTAGTTGCATATCCTTTACAGGACAACGCAGTCAACCCCAGCCTTTTTTGGATGTTTGTGATCTCTTGGCAAGTTTATGTTAAGTAGTTTGCCATTGCTTTCTGACCAACCAGCACCCATACCATTTTATTTTTTTTTTAAACCAACAGGGGGCAGTCTGCTGCCAAATTGGCTGCAGCTGAGTTTCGAATAGCAGTATTTGGGATTATGAACTGCAACTATAACCCCTTCGCCACGAAGCCGGTATGATGCTCAAAGCTTAGAAGAAAAGCCAGGTGGACTTTTAATCAATTTGCTACTGGAATAATCAGCTTGAGAACTCAGTGATGTCTATTCTTAAATTAAGTATTAAGTATTGTGTTCTGGATAAATCATGCTTTTTAATTTCATACCAAATTTTGTTAAGAAAAAGTTTATTCTAAATAGTGCCTATATCTCAACACTTTTTGAAGTCACAATGAGTTCCGTTTTCTTCAACAAGTATGAATCCATTACAGCACAATTTGGAAACAAACCAACTTACCTCCAGGCAAAGGCTGCATTGCTATGGCATCTCCACTGGGCTGCATATAACCAGCATTAGGGTAACCTCCTTGTGGTGGATAATTCTGGTTGCCCCCGGGCGGTGGGTAGCCTTGGTAACTGCCCGGAGCTGGGTGGCCTTGATTACCATCTGGTGGTGGGTAGCCTTGGTAGCCTGCCTGTGGTGGGTAGCCCTGATTGCCTCCTGTTGGATATGGTGTTCCGTAGCTGGCTGGATATGGTGCTCCCCCAGGGCCAGGATGTACTTCAGGAGGTGGTGGTTTGTCAGACATGTTTGTATGTTCTCAAGGAAACTATCCTGAAACAGACAGCCAAAGAAGTTTGTCTCAAATGATTATCTATTGTTACATAAATTGTTTTTGTTAATCAATATGAGGAAAAGAATTCTTAAGAGCTATACTGAGCCAATTCTGATGTATGGACAATTAGCAGACATGTTGAGGATGAGAAGATGTGCTTTTATAGAAGAATGATGAGAATATCATGGATGGATATAAAGAGCAATGAAAAAGGACCTTGAAAGATGTTAACTCACAAAGAGAACTGGTTAACGCATCAGAAGAATACAATTTACATTCTTTGGGCATGTCACCAGAAGGGGAAAGCTGAAGTATGTCATCCCAATGAGAAAGATGGAGGCGAAGTGAGGTAGGGGGAGACAAAGAGAGAAGATGCTTTACAATTTCACATTATGGCATGGAGGAATATCAGTATCAGAAATTACTGGCATCACATAAGACAGAGGGCTATGGGCAGACTTAATCACCAACACCACATGACATGGACTATAAAAAGAAGATGTAAATTAACTAGTGGGTATAATGACATAATGGTTAGGACATTACGCTGACAATAGCATGAGTGCAGTCAAACAAGTGTTTGATATCAGCTCTCAACATTCGCTATGGGAGGCAGACCGATCACCTATTCTATCATGCACCAGGCTTACAGAAATGTGACATTCTTAACCCAAACAGGTTCCAGCTACATGATTTGTCATGTTGTTACATAAATGAACAGAGAAGCTCAAAAACTACTGCACATTTATATTACTCCTGGCATAAAACCTGCATCATAATGATTTGACTCTCTACTTTCTATGCTCTCTTTGGAGTTATTCCTAAACAGGACTGGTTATATTTTTCCCTCAGTGTTCGTCGGGCACGGTTGAGTCTTTTGACGCTCTTGCTGATGACATTAGACTTATAAAAAACATATCATGGAAACAGCAAGCTGCCATAAGGATTGATAATGACGTGGGACAATATCAGCCTATTAAGAGAGGTGTTAGGCAGGGATGTGTAATGTCTCCAGATCTTTTTTCCCTATACAGTTAAAATATTTTCAGAAATGTAAAAGATATAAATGGAACCATCATTGAGGACGAAACATCAATAACATTAGATATGCAGATGATACAGTATTGGTTGCAGACAATGAGCAGGATCTGCAACAATTAGTAGATGTGATTGTTGCACATAGTGAACAACTGGGGTTAGAATTAAATTGTAAGAAGACACAGATTATGGTCGTCACTAGGAAGAAATAAATACCACAATGTAATATACAAGTAAATGGGAATATTCTTCAACAAGTGAATTGGTACAATTATCTCGGAACAGTCATAACATCTGATGGGAGATGCCTTGAAGAGATTAGAACAAGAATCACCATGGCGAAAGTAGCCTTTAGCAAGATGAAAAACATACTGACCAATAAAAAGATGTCAATTGAAACGAGAAAAAGAGTGTTGAGGTACTATATAGACTCTGTACTTTTGTATGGATATGAAACCTGGACAATGAGCAGTCAAACTGAAAAACATTTGATGGCTGTGGAAATGTGGTTTCTGAAGAGAATGCAAAGAATACCACGGACAGACAGAAAAACAATGACCAAGTACTACAGGACACAAATGAAAATCATAAACGTTTTAGAGAAATTAGACGTAGACAGTCAAAATTATTGGGCATGTTATGAGAAGAAATGAATTGGAGAACTTGGTGACAACTGGCAAGATCGAAGGGAACAGACCAAGGGGAAGACCGAGAAGTAAATACCTGGATGGCTTGACCACATGGCATCGTCGAGACAAGGACACTGAGCTGATCCAAGACTCTGGTGATTGAGTGAGATGGCGAGTCATGACCGCCCACGCTTTCCGATATGGCACATGATGGATGGATTGGGCATGTGGTGATCATCATCATCAGGTGCCCGGCCAACTAGCGAAGGCATTCATGTCTCTCCACAGATCTCGGTCCTTGGTGTTGTGGATCAACTCTGCTGATATTCCTCCATGCTGTTGCCTCAGCATGATTTCTCTGGTTCCCCCTCTTTTTCCACCGATCTTTCCAGTCGTCACAATGTTTTCCAATGCCTTTCTTCTCATCACATCTTGTCTCTTTCTTAGCTGTATATAATGTTTTACTCTAATTAATCTCTTCCAGGCAATCATTGTTAGTTAATCTAGCAGTCCAAGATATTCGCAACATTCATCTCAGGAACCACATCTGCATTGCTTCCAAACTCTTCAAGCTTGGTTCATGGACATTCCACATTATTTACAGTATTTCAGGATCCTCGCCAGTGCTACAGAGTTCGTGCACCGAGTTGAGTTTCTACAAACCTCAGGTTTGAGTTGGGAGGAGAACAGAGCACTTATGGGTTACACCCGTGTGCCGTGATGTTGATCCATCGACTAAACTAAACTAAACTAAGGATTCCACAATCCACTGCTATACAGCAACAAAGACTCTATATAACATTTCAGTATGCTCTTTCTTACATTCAAATTGATGATAGTTACTTTCTGGATATAATTTATATATATATATATAGTATATGGTGCTACCAGCATATTTATATTGACAAACCAAATGACACTCAAGGGTGTGATGTGGTTAGTATCAGGCCGAAAGTCTTTACATCACAAGGTATTTCCTGGTAACCATTTTTAGGTTGGGTCGACATTGGAGACCATTTAAAAAATCCTTCTCGATGTGAATTCAAACCCATAGCCACCCAGCCAGCAGACAAGCAAAGCTAGTTAGTGCACTATCACAACTCCTGGTAACTCAGTTTATAATATAGTTTTACGAAGCATATGATTATAAATTTTGGCACTCCTCCGAATAACGGTTCCAAATTATTTATTGTAAAAAGTATCCTTAGAGGGCCTCATTAGGTGATATAATAAAAAATATTAAAAGCTATGAACTAAAATATAGAACTGAGAAAATGGAAATACATACCAATAATATTTGACAGTTATTATTTGAAAGTACCGTGTGTGGAAATACGTAGGTACAATAAATAATTTGAGACCATTATTTTATTATGTACAGTTATTGAGTGTGTGGTGGGTTGATACACCAATCGATGGATGTAATAAATGTTTTTTGGCCCGGAGGGCCCTCACTGTCATCGGAGTGTATACCTATCAGTTATATGTGGAAATACGTATGTACAAAATATAGATATACACTCCGACGACAGTGAGGGCCCTCTGGGCCCTGGAAACATTTATTGCATGCATCGATCGGTAGCAGTCCACCACACAGTTTGTGACACACCCAGTAACTGTAAATATCGCCTCTGAATCAGCTTATCTCCCAGGAACGAGCATAATCACCTAATGAGGCCCTGTAAGGGATACATTTTACAATAAATTTGGGACCGTTATTCGGAGGAGTGCCTAAATTTTTTACTTATATAACAAAAACATACATAACTAAAATATTTTCGTGTTATTTAAGAAGGGTAGTCATCTTCATATAATTAATGTACATGCAATGAAGGATTAGTTTATCTAGAAACTGAAAGTACTTAACCCTGTTATTTTATTTAAAAAGGGAGAGTTTATTCGCAACTTGGTTGCGAATAAACGAAGTCTCTATTCGCAACCAAGAGAGATACAAACAAGCTGTGGGAAATCCTTAAACAATATGGAGCGAGTACACATCTAACAAACCAATGTAGAAGCTTATACAATTAAACAGCCATGTGCGGGGAATGCCCAAGTCTGCCCCTGCCTGAGTCTGAGTGGGTTTACCTGATGGTGAGGGACAATGGTAATAGGAAAAATAACCCACATGCAAATATCAGTCCAGTGCACGCTCCAGTAGTGGCAGCTATTAGTAGTAGCACGTATATTGGCTACGCTTGCGTTCAAAGCGAACGAACAAACAACAACAACAAATTCAGATACCCAATAAACCTCTCATGATATATTTGATAGTTCCGTGAATTAATCCTGACACTGTGATGTATGACTTCGTTTGGCAAATCAACAGAACGTGTGTGTTTTTTTAAATTTTAATTTCCGGGCATGTTTACATTCAGTAGTTTGCCATTTCTTTCTGAACTACCGACACTCATACTTCTGTATGATAACCAACGCAAGGCGGTCTGCTTCCAAATCACCGCAGCTATGTTTTGAACGCAGTATGCAGGATTGCGAAATGCATTCATAACCACTTCACTACAGACCTGGCGACTATTCATGTTTGTTTCAAAAGGTACAGTTAGTTGGATGTCTTTTACAGGACATCACAATCAACCACGGCATTTATTCCAGAAGTTGGTGTTGTTGTTGCCTTCCACTTAAGCCGTTAGGCGTCGTGGAGAGTTTAGTTTAGTTTAGTTGACGGATCAACATCATGGCACACGGGTGTAACCCATAAGTGCTCCATTCTTCTCCAAACTCAAGCCTGAGTCCGGAGAAACCCAGCTCAGTGCACGAACTCTGTAGCACCGGCGAGAATCCTGAAATACTTTGGGTAGATTTTTAACTAGAAATTTTGCCCGGGCAGCGCCGTTAGGCTACTCTTTTTCGATTTCCAACTGCCAAAGGATTTTTTACGTGCGCAACAATACATACGGATTTGTACATAGTTATCTTGTCACTTTCACTTAATTAATTTCTTAAAAATGAAACCAAAAACAACCAAAATAAATTGACGAAGGGGAATGTAACCATGGTTACTAGTGGAAATACTCACCACTATGATACTGGGGCCACAATGAAAGCTTAACACAAATGTATAATGTAGTCAAACACATGTCCCGATGACGTCATGTATGTCACGTGACTAGCCTTTGGTAGCAAATTGAAATAGAGACTTCGTTTATTCGCAACTTGGTTGCGAATAGACACTTCGATTTAAAAACGCTAGATGCGAATTCTTTACTAGACGTGACAATCAACCCCAACATTTCTTTCTGTGTGTTATTTACTAGGTACATTTTTTAACGTTCAATACTTTGCCACTGCTTTCTGAACGACCGACGCCCATACCATCGAAATCGACGCAAGCCTGTCCACCGTCTGCTTCCCTAAGTCTGCGGCTAATTTCCAGCCCTCGATTCCGTATGTCGGGGAATTGTGAATCGCCTTTACTGATCTTAGATCACAGTGAAGGCGGCCGCATTATAGTTTAACTTATTTCCCTACTGCGCTATGTTGTAAGATTAAATTAGCCTTACTTGTAGAGAAAAGATTGAAACTGTACGGTACCTGCCTATGCCTATGGTATACTGTATTGTGTCTGTAGCAGTGCCTGCTCCAAGTTCCAAGTCTCACTTCTGCAGCTATGCTATAGCCAGGACCGCGTCAACACAGTAGGCTCAATCTTACAGTCAACTATACGTGATGGATACATTCACAAGTATTGTTTGACGTTCATAGAAGTAGAAGAAAGAAACAGTAAAGGACACACTAGACAACATAACAATTGAAAGATAAAGTTACCCTACCGGGATTTGATCCCTGTTACCTCCAAATGACGACAGAGCCTTGCTGCAAGAACAAGTGTACTATGACGACTAGCCAACTAACTAGTTCTGTGCGTCAAGAGCTATAACGGGTTTCTTGCTCATGTAACATGTATTTATGTTATCTGATTAGAAAGATAAAATACTCCCCGATAAAATAAATACTTCCACTACTGATATAATTATACACACATGTTGGTTACGAAAATAAAGATTATTGCTATGGAATTGGTAGCAAAAACTTATGAACCCAAAAATGTGATTATGAAATTTCAAATAGTAACATCGATAAATGGAAGAAACATACAGATACTTCAGATAGACAAGAACGTTCACATCAAAGTCTTTATAACGAACAAAACACAAATAACACAAATACTTAATTAGAAAAAAACGAAATTATATAATCACAAGTAATCCAAATGTATGAATGGTTAGCCAGAATAAGTTATCTCCAAGGCGTGGTTCTCGTATCTAAAATTAGCTTTTTAGGTCATTTAATTCGTTGGAATGTTGTTCTGATTAATGTACGGCTAGAACGATTAAGAGCGGGGGTGTTAGTGTAATCGCTGTGCGTTCACGCTGATAATATGATGGCTGTCTGACCAGGCATCCACCTTTCGTCGTTCGCTATGTGAGGGAAAGAATGACCGCTTATTCTAAGGTGCATTCAGGCCTACACTTCATAGACCCAAAGCAGATAGATACCTCTTCGGGATTTATGTATTTTTTGGTTAGAAAGATTAAGATAGTGGTTTGTGCGCTAGCTTACCAAAATAGTAGGCCAAAATTCGTCCCCGGCGAGATTAATTTCCAACAAATACAGTAGCCATGCAGATAACAGCTTCCACCAAACATTTATGAGAGAAGGGTAAAGGCAGGTGAGATTAGAGTCGATTACATTACTCGCCGTCTGTTGATTCCAATGTTAACTAAAAACATTACCGCGACATTTATAAATACTTTACAAGCCTTAAAAGGTCATTAGTTATTACTGATGTCGCTGTTGCTTCTGCTGGTGCGGCTGCTACACTATAGTACTAACTAGTCACTACTACTACTACTACTACTACTACTACTACTACTACTACTACTACTACTACTACTACTACTACTACCAACACCACTACTACTGCTACTACTAGTACTCTTATTACCACGTGATGCTGCGTCTTCTACTAAACAGGTAAAGGCAGTCCCAACACAGATTCTACCGTAATCAAGTGTTACGTCTTAACATATTCTGAGTTACGACATAATTATATGAGGTAACTAGTTCCCTCCCTAGCCGACTTCTTTCTCAGAGAATTTTTAAAAGAGTAGGGTACCCATTTTATGAAGAGGGTCGACCCCTATCTATAACCGTAAATAAATAATTCTGTAATTGCTGGGCATTTAACCCGGATAATGGACTTGGTAATTGTACAAATATCTCAGAACAGACATAACATTTGATGGGGGTGCCTTGAAGAGATTAGAACAAGAATCACCATGGAGAAGTTAACCTTTTGCAAGATGGAAAACATACTGATCAATAAAAACATGTCCTTTGCAACGAGAAAAAGAGTGCTGAAGTGCTACATAGAACTTTTACTTGTGTAGGGAAGTGACGCGTGGACAATGAGCAGACAAGCTGAACAACTTCTGATGGCTGTAAATGTGGTTTCAAAGAAAAATGCAAAAGATACCACGGACAGACAGAAAAACCAATGATCAAGTGCTACAAGAATCAAATGAAAACCGTAAACTGATTAGAGAAATTATATATAGACAGACATAATTTTTGGTCATGTTATGGGAATAAATAGATGTGAGAACTTGGTGACAACGGGCAAGATTGAGGGGAAAAGAACAAATCAGAAGGCAGAGACATAAATACCTGGATGGCTTGGCCATGTGGTAAATGTTGTGTGCGTAAAGAATGAATGTCGTAATAGTTATTTGTTCTTCTTTACCACTTTAGTGTCGTCCCTGGAGTGAGGGGAATCAACACCCACATTTGTTTTAATTCAATATCTCTATCCTGGAGATATCCAGCAGACTCCGTCCACACACTCCTTCAATCTGAAGACATCTTCTTCTCACTCTTACTCACCCCTGGATCATGCCCCCTCTCATTCTTCCCCAACATAACGTACTTGACAACTCTAGCCTCACAAATAAAAACAAGAAATTTATTAAAGCAAAGAATAGGAGAAGTGTGTGTGTATGTGTGTGTGTGTGTGTGTGTGTGTGTGTGTGTGTATAAGGTGTAGAATGTGTGACGTGTACTCTACAGTGTCTATAGACTCAGATCAGTGTTCAGGAGTATAGTCATTCTCATCACTGTGCTGAAAACACACCATCACCATGTATCCCATACAGGTAGCCTCACCCAGGTGATGCTCCTCCGGTCACGTGAAGACTTCCTCCGTTGTCTCTGGAACCACTAGGATGCCTGGTCACCCATGACAAACACTGTCTAATGAGAGTCTTCACTCTGATTCACACTATGAATTTCCTCTGTTATTTAAAGGATTGTTAATCAGAAAATTCTAACCCTATTGTCACTGTTATTGGGAAAATCTCAATGGATCTAGAGTCACTGGTTGTAAGGATTCCCTATATTAACACCACAATCTGAATGTTCTAGATATCAGTCTAATTTTGGTGTGAATATTCCTGGTATCAATAGTGTATCTCTACAATGATCTGACTGTTTAGTGATACAATTGTCACTTGATAATCTCATCAGCATGTCCTGCTCAGCAGAAGCCAGGTTCCCGCAAACCAACTTGGGTATAAGCCCAATGTAGCGGCCTCTCAGCAACTTCGGTCTTCAAATTCTGAGCCATCATCTTCTAAAATTGTGCTAGCTTCCCTGTTGAAAATCATAGCACACATACGTGAACCTGTAACTGGAACCTGTAGAATAGAGAATACTATGGTGAGGGGAATTCAGTCCTGGCCGGAATTAGGTAAGTGTAGACCAATAGCAGCACTCAGATCTATAACAGAGATCCGATCTCTGTCATACGGCCAAATAACTCAATCATATGATCTGAGACATGGCAACACCAGGAAAGAATAAAGGAACGGGTAGAAACCCAGCAGATGCCCTACTGGAAGATCCTACCATTTCACATACCTCTTCTCCCTCTCAACCATCCTTAATCTCTCTAATTATTATTCCATTACATTGTCCTCAACTCCCCGAGTAAAATGATATATCACACAAGCCAGTTGAAGCCACACAATAGGATACTAGTGCCGACGCTCCTATGATACTTTCTATTCCTAATCATACTCTTAAGTTAGATATTAGTAATAGCCTACCATATGCCTATTTCGGTTGCTACTCAAGAAACTATGCAATCAGACTGGATCTATGTCCGCGGATAACTATCACCACTTAGACATTATAGTCTCTCTTATGTAACGCAACTCGGAATAATGCACCGATCCTAACACTTCAGAATGTTTTTCTCGACTCCCTCCACCTGTTTACCGCAACTGGGTTTTATATGGGTGCTTGAGTGACGTCACCAAAAAGTCCAGACGCCAATCAGTCCAGAATCTGGCTTTGTCCCCTTTGTTTCTAGACTAACCGGAGTCAATTCGCTGTCAAGTTCACTTTCATCTGGGAAATTCTTTGTCTCATACAACAAAGATCCTGGCTGTCTGTGAGCCAGAGACCTCCCCCCCCCCCCCACATCACAGAATCCTTCCGACCTCTGGCAGACATTCTGTCCATCACTTTCAACGGCCGACTCCCGCCCTGCAGACAGATGACGCCAGTGCACGTCTCTCGAACAACAACCTGTCAACAAATTGTCGACCGTGTGCAGACATCGCGACGTGACTCACTTTGATCTCATACACAAATGCCGATCAGGTGCAGACAGTTTTAACGACGTATTTTTCTCAGTCTGTTCAACATCAAAGGGTCTATTGTGTTTGCAGACTAATGTCGGGCTTGGTTGTCATCGATCGCAACTAACAAGTTTATTTATCTCGCGACAGTATGGTTGAGACAAGAACACAGAGCTGATCCACGACTCTGGTGATCGTGTGAGATACGAAACATGACTACCCACGCATATGATGCTGATCAATTAAGCTCGCTAAACACCACGTGACCGACTCTCGCTGCAACAACTTCTGCTGCTGCTACTAGTAGTAGTACTACTACTACTACAAACTGATTCAGTGGAATTGAATGAATAATCGTTCTCATATCTGTCATGGGCTTGTATACAATAGTTTTCCGTAAGCAACCCCCTTTACTTTGATATGTAATACATGTCTGCTACTGTGTAACAACTTTAAGTCTTAACTGTGACACACCTCTACTTCCCATTTTCCACCACCCAGTTTTGTTTGGGCCAACTTACTTTTTGTTTGGCACTGAATCTGTGCTGCTGCTACCACTGATGTTGTTACTACTACTACTACTACTACTACTACTACTACTACTACTACTACTACTACTACTACTACTACTACTACTACTACTACTACTACTACTACTACTACTACTACTACTACTACTACTACTACTAGTAGTAGTAGTAGTAGTAGCTTTCATACGCGGAGTCTGTGAAGAATACTTTTACTTGGCATTAATTGGCAACGCTTATAGTAGCTGAGTTGAATTGTTGAATTGAGCTGAGAGCCGACATCACTGCACACAGAACATTCCCATACGCGCTTCGTCCCCTCGTTCAACAGCCAGCGAAGAGTCACACTACTAATCGTTACCACTGCTTTCTAATTGAAAGTTCTCTTGGTCTTCCCTCTCAGTTTTGAGACTCTACCAGAACAACAGCCAATCCCCGCCATACCATTCTTTCCACATACGGGTTCTCAATTTGTTCCCCCGCCTTCTCCACCTGGTTCCACAGGCTCTCGATCACCTCTTCCTTGTCCATAGGTAATACCACAAAGAGGTGCATTCCTTGCCAGCCTATCAGCCTGTCCATTCCCCCCGCATTCCCGCATGGCCAGGGCAAAAGTTCCAGACGGTGATCCGGAGTTCGACCCAGGATCCAGTCAGAGATATGCACTACTGACGAGCTCAAACGAGAGAGAAACTCGAGTCTAGGACTTCCAATCTAACGTGGACAGGACAGGGTCCACGGCTTGTACAGGAATACGATCAGCGTTGCCAGTAGTGGGCTGTGCTCAATCTTTAAACCTCAAATCCCGAAACAACCAAATAAATCAATTAAGTGGCAGGACAAAATCATAAGTACTGAAGTATTGGAAAGATCGGGTTGTCTGACGGCTTGTTCCATACTCAGTGTGGCTCAGCCTTCGTTGACTTAGATGGATAGGACACATTAGGAGGATGGACGAAGGTAGAATACCAAAGGACACCTTTTTTTTTTTTTTTTTTGTAAATTAGGGATGGGTAAATGTCTCGGGGTCGGCCTCTACTAGGATACAAAGATGTGTGAAAGCAGGACTTGATAGATAAAGGCGTTGATATTGCACGTTGAGAGCAAGTCGCCGCTGATCGAGCTGCATAGAGGGCAAAAAATTATAAATGGAATAAAGAGAACGGAGGCTATGGCTGCAGATAGGTCACACTCCAAGCGTGTAAGACGTCATATGGTGCGTAATGGTGGAATTCACAGGCATCCATTGTGGGCGAACATTTACCGCGCGAATAGGTCTCATTGGACTTCTTGTCCTTGACGTAGGGACGTAAATTAAAAGTTCTTCAGAAGCCGGGGTGGGTTCGCTTGACGGCGAGGGATACTAATACTGGTAATAAGGAAAGCTAATTCACACGCAAAAATCAGTACAAGCAGTAACATGTGTATGGACTACGATTGAGTTCAAAGTGAGCTAACGCAAGTTAAAAAAAATGCCAGCTCTCAAAGTTCATCATCTTCGCCGCCATCGAGTGAATTACTTTGCACTGTTTCGTCAAGTCTGTAGTTCATTCATTACATCCGACTTTGCATCTGGCATAGTGGCGTGGAAGCGGTCACGTAACCCTGGCAGACGGGCCTTGGTGGAGGGACCAAAATGGGCCGAAAGAACTAAGAGGCCTTTAAAATTGGCATAGGAGGTAACACTAACAATGGTATGAGGATGGTCACTCAAGGGTTCGATGCCAGCCCTCCGCGTTCATCATCCAGTGAATTGTTTCGTCAATCGTGTGGCTTGACTTCGATTACGGGTTGGCATTGGCTTTCCCTAGCCTTTGAGCCCTTTGACTTCACCCGGTCTACCTACAAGGCAGCAGGTTTATGTATCACTACGTCTGGTTCCTACCCCTTGACCTGTCCGACATGGGGTACACTACCAGTAGCTATTCTACTGCCAGCATAGCTCCTGGGAGTCACTGGAACAATCCCATATGCCGCTACAAGGAGGATACACAGCAGAAGGGAACAAAGTTCAATAGGGGAGGGATTGAATGAATCACCCAAAAAAAAAAAAAAAGAGAAGTAGATTGTGAGCTTTACTAAAACACGACTACAAGAGACAAATTGGACGCTGCGGCCAAAGCCTTCGTCAGCACATGACAAACAAACACGAACCGACACAAACCTACATGAAACACACTACATGACAATATTAAACTAGTTAAAGGTACTTATCTGAATCTGTATCCTTGCTTGGAAAGACTGACACGCGTAGGGCTGTCAGTGGATTAATAGACCGGATCAAATCAATAGGGGAGGGAAAGTATGACCACCTATTTCTCTGCGCACGCAGACCCACAAAATGTGATGGACCCCACACTTCATATACTAGCCACTTTGATTCGATGTCGCGATTAGATATTCTCGGTCAAGATCAAGTGACCCGGCGGCCATGTTGCTTACTCCCGAAATTCAACCCAGGCTCCTGCCACGGAACTCATATAAGAGAGGCTTCAAATGAAAACCTAAAATCCAAAACAACGTTTTCCCGTAGTGAATTTTAATAACGAAGACACAAACAATAAATTGCACGATTTCTTGCTGGCATATTTCGTTGTAACTCGTCAGGTCGATACTGCAGAAATGCGTGTTTAACACACAAAATGGTCGCTTGTTAAAGGTCGCTGAGGCAATCGCCATTAATCGGCAGAGCAGAAGCCAGTCTTGTGCAAACAGGAACTTCCTTTAGCGAGGCGCTGTCGTCATTTGGAGGTGACAGGTTCGAATCCCGGTCAGTAACTATAGCTTTCACATTGTCTAGTGCGTCCTCTAGTCCATACTTCATTCTTCTCCTTCTGTGAGTGTCAAACAATACTATGTGTGTTTATTTATATACCTTTATACGGGGAACCAACGCAAGGCAGTCTGCTTCCAAATCGCCCGCATCCGTGTTTATAACGTGGTTTGCGGGATTACGAATTGCATTCATAACCCTTTTACCACAGAGCGGGCTAGAACCATATACTCAACTGCCCATGTGTTACCTGGACCCGTAAGGAAAGCAAAGAATAGTAACACTTTAAACTACCCAGCATGTCATAATAAACTCACATACTCCAAGACTGCCCAAAATACGACACATCAAGGCAAACCTTCTGGCCTGGTGAAACATCGGTGGAAGATAAACTTTGTGGACCACTGAGTGAGCTAAAAAAATTAAAAAAGACAGTTAATTAAATTCATACAAGAGACATTCATACAAGAGACCACATTGCAGTTATAGACACATTTCAGGCGAATGAGAAGTTATAATAGGCAACTAAGAAGTGTTGGCGTAAGATTGACTTTTACGCCCCATTGAAAACTTTAGCTGAAAAATCCAGCCACCATAAACACATCTAAAGATAAGGAAAGAATCATCATCAAGTGCCGTGCAGACTGGCTTAGGCGTTCATGACTCTCCACAGATCTCGGTCTTTGGTTTTCTGGATCAACTCTGCCGTTGATATTCTTCCATGCCACCGTCGCAATCCATCCAGCATCATTTCTCGTGATCTGCCTCTGCCTCTCTTCCCCTCGATCTTTCGAGTTGTCAGAATGTTCTCCAGAGCCTCTCTTCTCATCACATGACCAGAAAAAGCTGTTTGCCTCTTTCTTATTGTTGTATATAATGTTTTAGTTTCCCAGTCTTTAAGGCATTCGTCGATAGTTACTAGTTACTTTGGCAGTCCAAGGAATTCGCAACATTCGTCTAAGGAACCACATCTCTGTTGCTTCCAATTTCTTCCTAATTTTTTTCATTTATAATCCAAGATTCACAGCCATACAGCAAAACAGGTTCTATATAGCTCTTTAGCACTCTCTTACATTCAATTTTTCAATATTTTCTTACATTCAATATTCTTCATTTTTTGAAATGCAGCCTTTGCTTGCCCTATTCTGCTCTTAACCTCTGTTGAGCATCTTCCATCTGATGTTATAAATGCCCCTAGATATTTAAAACTATCCACTTGGTGAAGAATTTTCCCTTCTATCACTATTTCACATTTGGGTGTCACCTGTTTCTTTGATATAACCATTGTTACTGTTTTCTTGATATTCAAGGAGAGTCCTTTCTTTGCACTCTGTGTGTTACTACAATGTCCAACAATTGTTGTAGATCTGTTGCATTATCCGCTATCAATACTGTGTCATCTGCGTAGCATATATTATTTATATTATAACCTCCAAACATTATTCCTGGCTTTTCTTTTATCTCTCTCATTATTACTTCACTATAGAGGGAGAAGAGATCCGGTGACAAAACACATTCCTGTCTTACTCCCGACTTTATGTGTTAATAATTTCCTTTTTTATTTCCCATTTTAATTGCTGCTGTATGGTTCCAGTAAATTTTTTTTTTTATTATTCTGAGAAAGGAGACGAAGCCTTGTTACAAACCTTTGAGAACCAAATTTTAAGACGCATCTTTGGACCCATTAGGGATACACAAAGTGGAGAGTGGAAAAGAAGAAGTAACAAAGACATTTATGATCTGTTTAAGTCCCCGCTAATCACTGGTATCATGAAGGCTAATAGACTACAATGGCTGGGGCATATAGAAAGAATGGAAGATAATAGGGAAACAAAACTCGCTTACACTCAGGAAATAAATGACCGTAGACCCCGAGGTAGACCAAGAAGGCGGTGGAGAGATAATACATGTACAGACCTACAAGCACTTGGAATCAACGACTGGCAAGAGAAGGTCCACCAGAGAGAAGAATGGAGACGGATTGTATTTGCAGCAAAGAACCTCAATGGCTCGGAACGCTGAAGAAGAAGAAGAATTATTCTGAGATCTTTCCCATCAATGTTAATAAAAGAATGTTAATAAAAAGGAATGTTTAATAAAAAGGAATATTAATAAAAAGGAAAGAATAAAAAAAATTTTTTTTTTAAATAAAATATAGGATGGTTTGATATGAGTTGGTTGATAGTGTATGAAATAATGGGGGATAACGGACAGAAGAAATAAAGACCACATATACAATACGCATCATTGCTAGGAAAAGGATCCTGCACTTTAGTAACTGTATGAAACATGCTGAAAATATTAGCCATTAGATGTCAAAAGACATCACGAGAGGGGAACTTTGACCCCAGTGAATTAACATATAGAAAGAGAGAACTGGGAGTAAGAATTGGCATGGCCAGATGGCCAGGCACGAGAGGCACGTAGGGAGAGTAGGGGCCTCGTCAACCAACACAGAACTGGCACTATTAGCCACCAGATGCTGATGCATGTGTTGGGAGGGGGGGGGGGATCCGAGCACTACGGACATGTTTAGAGTACAAGGATGATACCCCAACAGATAACCAACCAACCAATCGTCTGTGTATGAAAAATGAGTAAATGAATGATAAGGAGAAGTGACTTTGTCAGTTTTACAAGAACACAATATACTAGTGATAAAATGGACGTTGCAGCTACATGGTGTTTGTAAAGTCTCACTACACTTTGTATGTAGAACAATTTTGAAAAATGAAGTACATGACGTCATAAAAAATGTGCTCCATAGTTGCAATATGCAGCAAATGGCTGTCGTCTCATCGTCATCATCAAGTGCCCTGCCAGCTGGCGTAGGCGTTCATGATCTCCACAGATCTCGGTCGTTGGTGTTCTGGATTAACTCTGCTGCTGATATTCCTCTATGTCACAGTCTCAATCCATCCAGCATAATTTCTCTTGGTCTGCCTCTGCCTCTTTTCCCCTCGATCTTTCCAGTTGTCACGATGTTCTCTAATACCTCTCTTCTCATCACATGATTTGAAGAAAGCTGTTTGTCTCTTTCTTATTGTTGTATATAGTGTTCTAGTTTCCTTAGCCTGTTTTAGGCAATCATTGTTAGTTACTTTGGCAGTCGAAGGAATTCGCAACATTCTTCTCAGGACCGCATCTCTGTTGCTTCTAATTTCTTCTTAATTTGTTCATTTACATTCCAAGATTCACTGCCATACAGCAAAATTGATTCCATATAGCATTTCAGCACTCTCTTTCTTACATTAAGTGATAATGACTTATTGTATAAGATAATCATCATTTTCTGAAATGGCTGTCGTCTGCTGGAATAATTCTTTGCACTTTAAACAGAATGGTTATTAAAGGAAGGAAGAATTTTTTTGGTTGAACAAGTGTTTTGAAATAGCGGTCGATACACATGGTGACATGGATGGTTGTCAAAATTTATAGCAAGATCTCCCGATAAATAACCTTATCATCAGATTACGGTTATAAATTTGTTGAGTAAGTTATAATAAATACTTAATTGGCACTTTCCAGCTTCCCAAAAACAGCGTTAGACCATAGCAGTGAATATTGAACTAATGTAATAACATTATTAGCAAATTTTTGTATGACATACTGTACTTAATTTTTCAAAATTGTTCTACATACAAAGTGTAGGGAGACTTTACAAACACCCTGTATAATCTTTGTCACCACACAAACAACAGGCAGACACATGAAAGGGGCACTGTACCTGAGAGGTTACGGTCCACCTGCATCCCAGCACAGGCCTGGTAATTTATCCAAGAACCATAGGTATATAATGGTATCATACTATATAATGATATCAATTATCATACACCCCCTCATCTCTTGAATAGTCAAATCGGTACTTTTACCTCAATTCACCCCAAACAAACGTCACCAGCTATATTTAGGGTCACCAGCTATATTTAGCACTGACGGTGATCTCCTCTGTGTTCAGGTACAGTGCGTGTCAGTGCGTTTCAATTGCCCCACTGTGTTTCTTTGACTTTGGCAACCGTTTCTCTCTCTCTCTCTCTCTTTCTGTGTGTGTGTGTGTGTGTGTCTCTCTCTCTCTCTTTCTCATCATGAGTTTTCTGGAATTGGCAGCAGCAGCAGCTGTCCACGACAAGCAGAGTAGCATTGCTTTTCTGCAGCAGCATCATGGCATCTGACATTCTGCTAGACACTGTTCTCATAATCATGTCATCATGGTGCTATCGCTGACTGAGCGTCAGGACAGATGGAGATGCCGACGACGACATTCATTATGTCGGCAGGATATCCTCCCGCTGAGACAAGGCCACATGGCTGCAAGGCTCGCGTCTCCCGTACAGACAGATCATTATCATTCTTTTCCTATACTGCTGGTCTCAAGAGTTGACAAGCATTTCATTTTGCCAGTTACAGTTGGGGGGATGTCGCAGAGAGCAACTGTTGCACACCGATAAAATTGCGCACCGAGCTACGGTGCAACACAGGGAACCCCTGGATGTGACGTCACACCCTGGGATTCCGTTTGTTTGGGGTGAATTAAGGCAAAAGTACCGTCAAATCGGATACCTAGCCATAATGGACAAAGGGGGGAAAAAAAGGTCCCTTAGGTAAGATGGGAATGTTAAAAATCTTACAGCAGTCAGAAATCACAAAAAGTAGCCCGTAAGGCCACTGTCTTGACAAAATTGTAGGGAAATACAAAGCTACACGCGGGTAGATAGAAGACAAAATCTTGGGTAGAATCTGTCTAGAGGTAGCCAACATTACACAAATACATTCTGACGTTAGATACACTGACATATTGAGATGCACAACTAGGGTGACATAACTCCATTGAAAGAGGAATGGAGAAGAAGAGCAAGTACACCTATATTAAAAAATATACTAGTCATTAGCCGCGGTTCCAACTTCACGGCAAAGGGTTGCCCCATTATGCTGCATTCCTGTGCCAGTGAATAGCACACAAAATGCTCCTTACTGCCCCATGTGAAAAGTGGAACAGACAAGAGCCTCGAAAAAACCAACAGCCCACACATGGATACTATGCTTAATGCCGCTGCCAGAATGCCAACACAAAAGTCCTCCACAAAAAATACAATTCATCATCGATGGAAGTGACAGTCACTAGAAAACCAGCAGACACACATTACTGCATAAGGCATCCTGGTCAGTTCAGTGACAGACCAGCCGCCATTATTCTGAACATGCAATTCACACCCCAAACAATCGCAGACAGATGTAAAAGCATTCCACATGCAATTCACAGCTCACAGTGTCACTCCACACACCCAACTCAGTAGCAGGGCAATGGAACTATGCACTACCAGTCTAACATGAGGAAAATGCGTATGAAAACCGTAGCCACAAGCATAAACACTCCAGAGGCCTTGACCGTGCAAATACCTATCCTCCATATTGGGGACCGGAAAAAATATACTATAGCCACTTAACTGATGTACTTCTGTCATCAGAATAAGCACAGAAATGAAACACTTCTTAAGCATACAAATCAAACAGAGTCACACTCTCTATATATGAAGAAGACCACATTAATATTTGTGGAAACTTGTTTATTAAATAGTTAGTATGAACAGGTATGAGAATATAATCAATACAAAGATTATATTGTCCAGACATGGTTTTAAAACAAAATAATAAACTGAAAAATGTTACTGCAAATCTCATGCCAGCATAAGTAGGAAAGTAGAAAATGAAACAAAAAGATAGGACAAAGATTAAATGTACTGGTAGAAATGTATGTTGTGTAGCTAATGTGGACATTCTTCCAACAAGCATGTACTGGTAGAAATGTATGTTGTGTAGCTAATGTGGACATTCTTCCAACAAGCATGTACTGGTAGAAATGTATGTTGTGTAACTAATGTGGAAATTCTTCCAACAAGCATGTACTGGTAGAAATGTATGTTGTGTAACTAATGTGGACATTCTTCCAACAAGCATGTACTGGTAGAAATGTATGTTGTGTAACTAATGTGGAAATTCTTCCAACAAGCATGTACTGGTAGAAATGTATGTTGTGTAGCTAATGTGGACATTCTTCCAACAAGCATGTACTGGTAGAAATGTGCACTGTGTAGCTAATGTGAACATTCTCCCAACATGTTCTGGTAGAAATGTATGTTGTGTAACTATTGTGGAAATTCTCCCAAAAACATGTACTGGTAGAAATGTATGTTGTGTAACTAATGTGGACATTCTCCCAACAAGCATGTACTGGTAGAAATGTATGTTGTGCAACTAATGTGGAAATTCTCGAAACACATATGTCTTCATCGTGAAATTATATGCTGGACGCCAAGTACAAAAAGTGTATTTACTTACTTCTGATACAAATGGCCTGCCTTAATATAAATATTATTTACTTATTTTTGGTACAAATGACATGCCATAACATAAACAGACTGATACAAAAATAAATAATGTAAATTTAAAAAACCTACATAGTACCAATGTTAAGAACATAACTTAATTGCAAACACAAGTAATTAATCAATCCATTTAAGCAGATATTAGTATTGTTATTATGTATTAAACAGTACAAATATATGAAGATATTAGACATAATAAAAAAAAAAAATAAGACACATTGAGAAAACCTGTAAATAGTTTATTAGAAAGTTCTTTCTTGGGAACCAGTAAGGCGAAAGAAATAAGGGAGACCTAAAAAACATGGAGAAGTGTATTAAAGGTGAATAATATTGGGAAGACATGGAGGGAGCCACAGGAGATAGCACAAGATAAGTGCACCTCGGCATCAATTAGTTTTTCTTCCATCATCATCATCATCATCATCCAGTGCCTTGCCGATCATGCCTTTCCACAAATTGCAATCTCTGATGGCATGGATCAGTTAGTGTGTTGACTCCCTTCCGTGCCATGACACAAGACTGTCAAGAATCTTCTGACACTGTCTTCCTCTAAATTTCTCTCTCTGCAAATCTTTCCGGTTGTCACAACATGTTTCGGTTTTTGTCTTTTCATAATGTGGCCAAAAACAATGACTGTTCCTTTCTGATGTTTGTGATAAATTGTCTTTGCGACTCAGCTTCCCTAAAAATGTCTAGATTACTCATTTTTGCTGTCCAATTAATTTTCAGCATTCTTCTATAAAACCACATCTTTAAGGCTTCCAGGAATGTTTTGGCTGTTTGCTAATTGTCCAGGATTTGCAGCCGTGTGTTAAAATCGTTTCTATGAGGGATAATAATAATAAGATAAATTGCACAGGTGCATACATTCACCTGTAGCTGAATAACACTTTTAGAATTTATCATTCGAAACCAATATGACAGCACTAGGGACATATCCATATGTGCTCAATCTCTCTCAGAAGATGTTTAAGAATATGTATACTTATATTTTCAGTAGATGGCTGTTTATGCACACCTATGCTTCATACTCTACCATGATCCTTCCTGCTATGTGCCAAATTGGATTCTTAATTCCATAAGTCAATACTGCATGCAGTAACTGATTTATGTTTTCTCGTGCAACAGGAAATTATGTATATACCATTTTATTTCTTTGTCTACAAGGATGGGGGAAGAAATAAAAATATCAGAATAAGAATACAAAAGGTGAGAAGAGCTTTTATAGAACTAGGACATTTGTGGAAATAAAAAGAAATTAAGCTTAGCACCAAACTTACAATATTCAATTCTAACATGAAAAAAGTACTGCTGTATGGATCATAAAACATGGAGAATGACTAAAACAATTACAGGCATATGCAGGATGTGACGATTACTTGGGTGAGCCCAGTAACAGAGTGCTGTGTGTTGGCTACCCGTGAGGGCTGACCGGGATGTCTTCAGCTGTTCTAAATGGGCCAGCTAGGATGAGGATAACACGAAAACAGTGAGAGTCAAACGTCCTACGAAACATCTGGGAAGGTAACTCAGTCAATAAATGCCTGAAGAAGTCAGATGTGTCAGCCGAAAGGTTCAAATATCGCAGTTCTGCTGTAAACAGGCATAACGCAATTATGTCTAAAACAACATTCCAGACGAATGCAGAAGAAGAAACTCTGACAAATAAACTGTAAACATTCATTAACTGGTATCTGCGCAAAACAGAAGGATGAAAATGGTATGAAAGAATCACCAATGTGATGAAAATGGTATGAAAGAATCACCAATGTGATGAAAATGGTATGAAAGAATCACCAATGTGATGAAAATGGTATGAAAGAATCACCAATGTGATGAAAATGGTATGAAAGAATCACCAATGTGATGAAAATGGTATGAAAAATCACCAATGTGATGAAAATGGTATGAAAGAATCACCAATGTGATGAGAATGGTATGAAAGAATCACCAATGTGATGAAAATGGTATGAAAGAATCACCAATGTGATGAAAATGGTATGAAAGAATCACCAATGTGGAGCTCATTGGACAGAACTAAACATGCACCAGTAAAGCAAGAGGTGAAGAAAAGATGCTGACAGTGGATAGGATCTGCACTGAGAAAACCTGAGAAAGAAATACCTTTGTCTGGAATACACAGGGAAAAAGAAAAAAGGTGAAGACCCAAAACAAAAACAAAAACATAAGAGAAGTTGAAACAGAAATGAATAAATAAGAGCAGAATATGGGCAGAGCTGCATGGGATAGTTAAAGATAGGATGGCATCGCGTGAGGGCTGGTCTGGTTCACAAGATCAGTCCCGCGTCTGGCGTTCAAGAAGGAAGAAACGAAGGAACCCAGCCAGACAAGCAGAAACAAAAGTCGTCCAATGCACAAAAGACTAGAACAATCTATACCGCACTATGAACCACCACAACTATAACCAATGCCACTGAGGCTAGCTGAATGAGGTGGAAAGTTGTTTTTTTTTCTACAAATCGGGATTGGAATCAGAGTGAGTTGGTAGAGGGCCTATGCCCCGTTGGGATGATGAGTTTCAGTCTGTGACAGGAATGTAACCCACAAGGCAAACCAAATAGTGGGGAAACCTAAATACACATGGAGAAAAGGATTACAGATGAACAATATTGTGAGGACATGCAAGGAGCTGTAGGAGACAGCAAAAGACAGGACAGCTTAGGTTGTTGAGGGTTTATGACCCAATGAGGGATAAAGCGCAGAATAAGAAGTAGAAGAAGAATAGGAATATAAGGTTTCACAATCTGTAGCAAGAATGTAAGATTTACACTTTGTAACATGAATGCATAATGTAAATAGTTATATAGGCAGCCTGTGTAACAAAATTAATATAAATATTTCATAAACTCCATTACAGCAGTAAATAATGCATAATGTCAATCACAATTATGTAAGTGTTACGGAAAAGTCACTGGAATGTAAACTCATATAGCAACATAAACAAAACATACAATAAATATTGTATAAATTGTTACAGGAGTCATTAACATTAACAATATATACTAAGTGTCAGTTATATAACAGTAGTTAACAAAAACACTATCAGCAATGCATGCTAGGTGTTGGGTTTATGACAGTAAATTAGTAATTCCATAATAATGTAGGCTGACTGAGAATGTAAATCATGAATTCTAAAAAGCACATGCTAGTAGTAATTGTAGGACAGTAAATTATTAGCATACAAATGTAAATCAAAACAATGTTTTCCGTATTTCACAATAGATTGCACAATTTATTGCCTAGCATATTTCACTGTATCTCGTCAGGTACATAAAATAGTCGCTTGTTAAAGTTTGCAGAAGCCATAATGATTAATTTACATAAGCCAGTTTTGTGCAAACAGAAAGACATGTTAGTTGAAAATTACTGTGGTAGACAGATGACATTACTGTGCGAGCATGTGTATATTTCAGCTTGAAGGATTTATCTAGTTATGTTACTTTATGTCTGACGAGATGCAGCAAAATATGCCAGGCAATAAATCATGCAATCTATTGTTTGTGTCTTCATTATTCAAATACAAATGTAAGCCAGCAGTAGTAACAATAGTAAGCTGCAACAACATATGCTAGTAATTGTAACTGGACAGCAAATTATTCATTAACAACAACAGGCTGTAGTTAGGTCATCACTGACATGTGCCATATAAAGTGGCATAGGTGTTCATGTCTCTCCACTACCTGGGAAGGTAACCCGGCCAACAAATGCCTGAAGACTCGGATGTGTCAGCCAAAAGGTTCAAATATTGCCGCTCAGTAAACATGCACAACGCAATTACGTCTAAAACAACATTTTGGATGAACGCAGAAGAAGAAGAAGAAGTCTCTTCACTCATCTCAGTCCTTGGTGTTCTGGATCAATTCTACTAATGATATTCCTTCATGCCACCACCGTAGCCATCAAGTATAATTTCTCTTTGTTTGCCTCTGCCTCTTTTATTGCTGATCTTTCTAGCTGTCATGATATTCTCAAATGCCTCTTTTCTCATAACCTTTGACTGAAATCCACATGACAAGAGAAACAGAGGAAGATCCGTTTCCACAAAATCTCTGACGGCATGGATAAATTCATGTGTTGACTTTCTTCCGTGCCATGACACAAGACTGTGAAGAATTTTCTCTCGCTATCTTCCTCTTTTCTATTTTCAAAAAGAACACTGGGTCTCTCTTTCTTATAATACTGTATAGTGATCTTCTTCTTCTTCTTCTATGTTCATCCGGAGAGTTTTTTTTGATGTGACTGCATTGTGCCTGCTTACAGCAGAGCTGCGATACTTACGCCTTTCGGCTGACACATCTGACTTCTGCAGGCATTTGTTGACCAGGTTAACCATCCTGGGTGTATAATGTTCTGTTTTTGCTAGCTTCTTCTAGGCAATCACTGTTAATTTCTCTAGCCATCCAGTGTATTCACAACACTTATTTCAGAATTATGAATGCATCAACAGTGTACAAGTGCTTGCATCATTCAACTTGTTAGATCAGCATCACTGGGTTATAATTTGTCACACCAGAAGGGGCAGAGTGACTCAGTCATTATCAAATCCAAGTTTGGCTATAGCAGACCTGGTTCATTTCATGTGTGAATGTTTATGTAATTTAAGAAAAGAATGGTATATCCCCCTGATCCTAGGTTAGTGTCAAATGTCTAGACACCTCAGATGGGCCAAAAAAAAAACATTCTGAGGACATGTGTTTAGGTTGGACACATTAAAAACCCCTTGGCAGTTGGAAATAACAAAGAGCAGGTAGAATAAGTAATTTCCCAAGTTAAATAGCTGATTTCTTTACCAACAAAACCAAACCATGTGACAGGTTTGTCTTTTCTAGCAAACTGTTGACAGGCAATGATGATTGATTTCATCACTACAAAATCCAAAACGTGACATCTGTCTTTTATAGCAACTGTTGCATGCATTGATGGTTTATTCTTCACCATATAAATCACATCATGTGACGACGTCTTTTCCAGCACATGTAATGTCTTTTCTGGCAACTATTGACAGGCAATGATGGTTTATTTCTTCACCATAAAAACCAAATCATGTCACAACTTTATCTTTTCTAGCAACTGTTGACAGGAAACAATTGTTTATTTCTTCACCACACTTATACATTCCGCGGTTGTGTGTAGCATGAACTGCATGTACGGAATGATGGCGGCCGGCTGTTGCTGGATTGACTGGTTTGCCTTTTCGGCTCATGAGTGCATTTTTCAGGAGACTCCTGGGAGTCGCCGCTGGAGGTACGGAGTTTGTGCTTTGTGCAGCGTTTTCGGCGGGTCGTCCTGTGGAAAGAGACCGAGTCATATGGGATAAAACCCGGGTCAATGAAGTCTTTCTGGTGACTGCCATTTCCATCGACGATGAACTGTATTTTTCATGGAGGACTTTTGTGTTGGCATTCTGGCGGCGGCATTATGCGCAGTGTACCTGTGCGGGCTGTTGGCTTGCCGATACTCCTATCTGTTCCATAGTTCAATTTTGGCAGTGAGGAGCATTTTGTGTGATATTCACTGGCACAGGAATGGAGCAATATGGGGACAACCCGTTGCCGTGAAGTTGGAACCACGACTAACTAACTAACTTATACATTCGACTAAGAATAGATGAAACAATCCTAAAACTTACAAAAAACTATTTAAAATATTAGAGAACAATATATTAATATGAAGTCAAGTTTTAAAACAATGACTTTAAAATATAAAGTTGAAACGAAAATACAATTTATACAGATCATAACATAAAATAATAACTTATATAACAAAATGCTGAAAAGCTTCCACAAGTTAAATAGACATAATTGTAATGTTTGACAAGTGGGCAATTCAATCATTCATTCATTAGGTCAGCCAAGTGTGAAGACTGGTGTTGAAGTCACCCTATCACACCTCTTCACTGCCACAATAACTCTCTTCAGCTCAGCTAAGCCTCAATGTTCTTGCATACTTTTGTCATGTAGTTTTTCCTAGGATGCCCTCTTTTTCTCTAAACCTCTAGTTTTTTCAGTAATGGCCCTCAATGTATTATATTGTGACCAAGTAATGATAACCTTTTTTATGTGTATTATGTACAATAGTTGTCTATTTTTTCATACATCCAGTTCATTCACTTCATTGTAATCAAATACACTGATCCTTTAAACGACATGTTCAGCCCACAACAAGCATACAGATAAGTAACTTTTATATTTTATTTTCACGTAGTTGTGTCAGCTTGTGCTTGTTTATTCTGTGCTGACGACGGCTTTGGCCCCAACGTCCATTTTGTTCCTCATAATTATGTTCTAGTTAAACTTACTGTCTACTTCTATTTTTTTTTATGTAATTCATTCATTGTCTATTTTTTCCAGTGTCTTTAAAAATTTATTAATTTGCTCTCTTATCTTTCCAGCTTATTCTTTGTGTCCTGCGATAACACAACATCTGGAAGCTTCCAGATATTTTCATATCTATTGCTTAGAGTTTCAGACCCACAGAGTGGCATGTCCCTTCCAGGACCCTGCATAATTTCAAGGTAATTTTAAGTTCAGTAGTTTCCCATTGCTTTCTAAACAATAAGTCAATGTTTGAGTTCAACTAGCCAGAGTGTCAGGACACAGGAAGTTTAAGCACGTGTGCGATGAACCCCCTAGTCATGCTGACTTCTATATAGAGTTATAGGCCAGATAATTTGAACATTTAGTATTTAAATAATGTACACACATATTATTTACAATAATATTTGTTCATCTAATTGATTTAAAATACCATGCATAGTAAGTAGGAGATATGTTGCGCATTACTGATGTTATAACAAAAGATACATTTCAAGTAAAATTTTAAGAATGGAGTAAGCAAAAATGTGTGTTTGCTTTGAAGAAAATTAACAATTATTATTTGCATGAATAATTATTAATATTAAGATTTTGATATGTTTATTGAGGAGCGGCTGGCCAAGAGGCTAGAACACTGGACTCTCATTCGGGAGGCCCGGGTTCGATCCCTCGGTAAGGTGTCAGATTTTTTTCTGTCATGGGCAAAAAGAAAATCCTAACCTGCACAGTTCGCGGCGACTGCACTAGCCAGGCGGCCTTTATTCCTCAGGCTCAAAGACCCCTCTGCCATACACCGCAAGGCACTATATTGGCAGTAAATGACAGATATGTTTATTAACACCACCACTTCTGCACATCCCCTCACAGGCTCCCTGCATGAATAATTATTAATATTAAGCTTTTGATATGTTTATTAACACCTCTACTTACACATTCCCCCCACAGGCTCCCTGTAGGAAACTTTTTTAAAAAGGTGTTCTTATAGAAAGCTCTTCTGATCTTGACACTGAAAGACATAGCAAGGGAAGCAGAAAGATAAGAAATTAATTCCCTTGAAAATGGTGGCTTAGAAAAAGTATCCAATGAGAGCACATAAAATTGTATCCAATGAGAGCACAGGAAATGATGGCAGAGTTTCACAATAATCAAAATATAGTAGCATAATAGAACATGAAGCAAGTGCTAACACAATTGAACATATGTCAGTCACATATTGTCTGTGCCTTATCAAAGCCTTTATGAGAAGCAAAGAATAGCATCATTGTAACTGACCATGCATGTCATAAGAAGCAACTTAGGAGGGTTTATGTGGGTGGGGCTAGCTAGATTATTCCTTAGAAAACTTTAGCTGAAAAATTCTACCAATCAAGAACAAGTGTAACGATTGGGAAAGAGGAATAACTCAAGCCAACCATAATGAAATGGGGAACGTATAGAAGAAGTATGATGCTATGCAGAGGAAGTCTCAAGGAGTCTAGGTTGCAGACTTTCCCCCTTTCACACATGTAACGGTCCATTTCACCTATGTAACGGTCCATTTCACCTATGTAACGGTCCATTTTACCAATGTAACGATCCCTTTCACCATTGTAACAGCCCCTTTCACTAATGTAATGGCCCCTTTCACCATTGCAACGGTTCATGTCACCAATGTCATGGTCCCTGTCACCAATGTAATGACCCCTGTCACCGATGTAATGGGCCATCACCGATGTAATGGCCCCTGTCACCGATGTAATGGCCCCTGTCACCGATGTAATGGCCCCTGTCACCGATGTAATGGCCCCTGTCACCGATGTAATGGCCCCTGTCACCGATGTAATGGCCCCTGTCACCGATGTAATGACCCCTGTCACCGATGTAATGGCCCCTGTCACCGATGTAATGGCCCCTGTCACCGATGTAATGGCCCCTGTCACCGATGTAATGGCCCCTGTCACCGATGTAATGGCCCCTGTCACCGATGTAATGGCCCCTGTCACCGATGTAATGGCCCCTGTCACCGATGTAATGGCCCCTGTCACCGATGTAATGGCCCCTGTCACCGATGTAATGGCCCCTGTCACCGATGTAATGGCCCCTGTCACCGATGTAATGGCCCCTGTCACCGATGTAATGGCCCCTGTCACCGATGTAATGGCCCCTGTCACCGATGTAATGGCCCCTGTCACCGATGTAATGGCCCCTGTCACCGATGTATTGGCCCCTGTTACCAATGTAATGGCCCCTGTCACCGATGTAATGGCCCCTGTCACCAATGTAATGGCCCCTGTCACCGATGTAATGGCCCCTGTCACCGATGTAATGACCCCTGTCACCAATTTTACATGACTAAGGGACATTGGGTACATGGAGCTACACCCATATTTTTATAGACCAAACAGCTCTGGGTAATATGGTTGGTATCAAGTTGGCCATATTTACTTCCCAAGATAATTTCTGGAACCCATTTTAGGCCGGGTTGGCATGGAAACCCAGGTCAGTTTTAGCAATTCAAAACTGTCATGAAGTGGACCAACCCAAGACCACCAGTATGGCAGGTGAGCATCTAACCACTATGTTACTGAAGCTTCCTTTTCACTAATGAAAATCTGCAGAAGTAGCACCTGGAATATTATAACTATGTATGAATGTTGAGTCGAGGTGAGACAAGACCCAACATCATAGCACTCAGAACACTCCAATACATGGTCCGTCTTCATCTACAACTGCCAGCGAGGAGTCCCAAAACTAATGGTACCAGTAGCAGTTTGAATATTTGTCTATTTGGACTTTTCTCAGAGATCTAAGTGTGCAGCCAGATCCTCTGGTCACTCCCCGCAGCACCATTCTCTCCAAGCCATGATGATCTATCTCTTCTTCTGAACTATACACACGATTCCAATGGGCCCCAATCAAATCTGCCATATCATGGACCAGTACCCCACTAAGGGGTGCAGGCACAGCCAATCTGCCAGACTGCTCATTTCCCACCACACCAGCATATCCTGGGGAACAAATCCAACAGATGCTCTCTATTTTTGATTGTTGAATTAGAACTATTTATGAAATGGGAAGCAAAAGATGGGATGGCTTGGTATGAGGTGGTTGAGAACCTGTGTTCAAATGGGGAATAAAAAAACAGAAAAAACCATTCATTATGTTACCATTCATTAACTTTCAACCATGAATGGATTATAGAAAGTTATTTGCCAAATTGGAGACCAGCATCGCTGATGGATAAAAGCTCTTGCTCTTAAACTTCTGGTGTACTGATGCCGAGGTAGCGAGTTCAACCCTTACACTGGTCAGTTGGACTAAAATGTTGACTTCTCGTTCTTGACTGGGGGACATAAGTTACAAGTATCTCAGAAGACGAAGTGGGTTCACCTAATGGCAAAGGACGTTGGTAATAGCGAAGCTAATCCACACGTAAAAATCAGTCCAGTATACTAGAAGTAGTAGTACATGTATGGACTGACTACGCTTGAGTTCAAAGTGAGGGACAGAAAATAAAAACAATTTTGCCAAAATGTAATAATGATAAAATTGCAAATGATAATCACACATGTGCTTCAAGAGCCTATAAGAAAAGTAAAGAATAATAACATTGTAAAGAAAAGTAAAGAATAGTAACATTTGTCAATTTATTTTACAGTGAATTACTGTCAAATGAAACAAGAAATGCAATTTGATGTTTTGATAACAGGGCATATGAATTGTGCTGAAAATGAACAGTGAGGTGTGTTTGTAAAAAAACATGTCTGGTAAAAGACAACTAGAATTATATTAATAACAAAGATGCTTGGTGACAAAATATTTTAAATATGTTTAAAAAAAAACAACAAAATGGTATTAAAGAAGACAGGAAATTAAATATATTCTTGTCAAGAAAGAAATCTGTAACTTTTTCATTTTAAAAAGATAATGCTATAGCGTAACTTTTGTAAACTTTAACAATCATATTTATTCCTTTTTGAAAGCTCTGCAACTATTCTGTTCACACATGTATGGAGAAAAATCTGGCATATTCTATGTAATGTTGGCTGTTTGAGGCGTTTTGTGAGGAAAGGATGTTAACAACCGTGACTTGGCAATTTGTCTGTCACCTGATTTTTTAAATTTGTCAATACCAGATGGTCACAATGAACTGTCTGATGGTCGTGGTGGGGGTCGGGGAGGGGGGGGGGGGGGGAATATGATGATAACAAAATGACAAGTGTAATACTTTCACAGGGGGCCAAATATATACACTTTGTAGAAAATAAATATATGGTCAGGTTTCTTTAGTATGTTTCGACTAAATGTAAGAAAGATAATCACATTTGACTCATTGGTTGTAAATTCCAGATGATCACAGCAGCAGTCTGATGGGGGATATGATGATGATGATAAAATCACAAGTGTACTACTTTCACAAGGGGGCCAAATTTATACACTTTATAGAAAACAAATACGTGTTCAGGTTTCTTTAGTATGTTTTGACTAAATCTAAGGAAGACAATGACATATGACGCATTGACTGGTAAACATGAAGAATAGCCAATCACACATGGTGTGGGACAAAAAGAATTAATAAAGCTGATTTCCTTCTTCTTTCTGTCCTTTATCCCCCATTGAAGCATAAGTCATCAACCAACTGACACCAAGCCTTCCAATCCTAATCATTTGCTATCCCCTCCATCTCACTCTATGTCCTCCCCATATTACTTTTCAACTCTCTAGTGATCTTTTCCATGTGTTCTTATGTCTCCCTCTATTTCGTTTTCCCTGTAAGTTCCAGAGAAAGAACTTTCTAGTTATACTATTGTCAGTATTTCTTACTCTATTTCCTCTTTATATTACTAGTCAACTCTGTCTCTATAGTGCGTTCACAAATGTTTGCCACCATTTACAAATCCATACATAACTCAGTAACCAACTGAGGGGAAATTATGAGATTTAGCGTATAACCTGCTCATTATGCACACCCAACAAAATAATTTTTATTCTGGAGATTTTACAGTAGATCTAAATATTTGTTTATATGCGGTATATAATTTACGGGTCAGAGATGAAGTGCATATTATGAAATGTATTACATCTTCACACGGAAACATCAATGTCCAATAATGAATATCCTCCGTGGTGCATGGGAATTTCCTTATGAGAAGCACGTCACATAGTGGAATGGAAGTGTCACCAGAATTGATGTGCATTACGGTAAAACAAGTTTGTTAGTGTGAATTCAATACATTTTCACCAAAATATCAAAGAAATTTGTCATAAGAGGTGAGTTAGAAAGGTTGGTGTGAGATAGGCTATCTCATTCTACAGAAAACTGGCTATGGCATGCTATCAGGAGCCATTAGATTAATTAAAACCATTTGGTCAGATTGGCTACCTAATCCTGTAGAAAACTTTACCTGAAAAATCCAACCTGTCATGAACAAGTCTACAAAGGGCTCGTTGTGAGTTTGGTTGAGGGTCTATGCTTCATTGGAAGGTGAAAGGCTGAATAATAGAAGAAGATTGTAAGTAAGGGGGGGCCTGTAGGTATGTGCCAGACCATCATGTGACTATTGCCACTCAGAGATCTATAGACCAAACTCTAACCTTGGATACAGATAATATTTCACTCTGTACATTCCAACTGAATAGGCCAGATTTTTCAACATATACATTCTAATAATCATTCAAAATTGCATATTAAGCAAATCAATGTTTACATTTAGCTACTTATTCATTGATATCCCTGGCAGTGTCTCAGTTCCACTGATAGTGACTACTGTTACGGCTAACATTGTGTTGGTAGCCATTTTGATGTGCACTGTAACGAACTTGGTTGGCACTGCCCATGCTGGAGTTGTGGAAACTGGTGGAGTTGTGGTAGTTGCCGCTGGGTGGGCTAACAAGATGGTGGTGGCCACTGCCGGTGAAGCTGGCTTCATGAAGAACCTGCTCTAACTCTTGTTGCGTGTCCAAAATATTCACATGGAAAGGAGAGCCAGGGACATCAACACCAGACCACCTGCGGAAAACAAACTCTGTTGTTCAAAACAATGTTTTCCCGTAGTGAATTTGAATCATGAAGACACAAACAATAGATTGCATGATTTATTGCCTGGCATATTTTGCTGCATTTTGTCAGGTACATACTGCAGAAATCACACAACATAAACTAAAGTAACTAGATAAATCCTTCAAGCTGAAATATACAGCACACATATTCACACAGTGATTTGAATTGTTTACCATGGTAATTTTAAACTGACTAGAATGTCTTTTTGTTTGCACAAAACTGGCTTCTGTAAATTAATGATTTCTTCAGGCAGTTTTAACAAGCTACCATTTTGTGTGTTGAACAACACATGAAACATATTGTTTCTTTTTCTTCTTTCGTTCCCTTGGAATATGTCTATAACAGCAATGTTGTCTCTTGTATGAATTTAACTGTCTTTTTTAGTTCACACAGTGGTCTATAGAGTTTATCTTCCACTGTCGTCTCTCTAGACCAGACGGTTTACCTTGATACATCATATTTTGGGCAGTCTTGCAGTATGTGATCTGCTGTCTGTGGCGCCAATCCACATGTGAACATGGCTAATTCGCCAATCGTGAATTTTGTGTACATGTGGTTGTGTAATCTGTTGTGTCCTGTTGGAGCAGACACATTGTTCCTATCAATCACATGACCAGTTCCAAAATGTGCCGTCCAATCAATGACGTAGGAGGTTTGTGGTGTGTTGGCTTGGCCAGGTTCCCAGAGAATTTGTTTATTAATCTGTCAAACTGTTGTTATTTGTGCTCATTAGTAACATTCGGCCAGACTATTAATCAATACAAATTTGGTTGTTATATTGGTTCATTAAGAACACTGGATGAGACAAGAAACAACAATCAATGAAAAAGCGGGTATGTCACATAGATTCAAGCATGGGTATGTTACATGGACTCAAATGTGGGTATGTTACATGGACCAAAGCTTGGGTATGTTACATGGACTCAATTGTGGGTATCTTACATGGACTCAAGTGTGGGTGTGTTACACGGACTCAAATGTAAATGTGTTACATGGACTCAAACGTGGGTGTGTTACATGGACTCAAATGTAAATGTGTTACATGGACTCAAATGTAGGTGTGTTACATGGACTCAAATGTAAATGTGTTACATGGACTCAAGTGTGGGTGTGTTACACGGACTCAAGCGTAAATGTGTTACATGGACTCAAATGTGGGTATGTTACATGGACTCAAGCGTGGGTGTGTTACGTGGACTCAAACGTGGGTGTGTTACGTGGACTCAAGCATGGGTGTGTTACATAGACTCAAACATGAGTATGTTACATGGACTCAAACGTGGGTGTGTTACATGGACTCAAGCATGGGTATGTTACATGGACTCAAGCGTGCATATGTTACATGGACTCAAGCCAGAAAAAAATATGTGTATATAAGAAATACGTGTGAAGGGAGAAGGACATGGAAGGGAGAAGGACATAGAGGGAAGATTGGAAGGCAGTAGGACCTGGTAGGGAACAATAAATGTGAAGGGAGAAAGACATGGAAAGGATAAATATTTGAGAAGGGAGAAGGATATGGATGGGAGAAAGATGTGGAAAGAAGGTCATGGAAGAGAGAAAGACATGGAAGGGAGACAGATGAAGAAGGGAGAAGGACATGGAAGGGTGAAGGACAGGAAGGGAGAAGGACATGGAAGGGAGATAGACATTGAAGGGAGAAATACATGGAAAGGGAGGAAGACATGAGAAGGGTGGTAAACATGAGAAGGAGAAATACATGAGAAGGGAGAAATACATGAGAAAGGAGAAGGACATGGAAGGGAGAGGGACATGAAAAGGAGAAGGACATGGAAGGGAGAGGGACATGGAAGGAAGAGGGACATAGATGGGAGATTGGAAGGCAGTAGGATCTTGTAGGGAGAAATAAATGTGAAGGGAGAAAGACATGGAAAGGATAAATATTTCAGAAAGGAGAAGGATATGGATGGGAGAAAGATGTAGAACGAAGGACATGGAAGAGAGAAAGACATGGAAGGTAGACAGACAAAGAAGGGGCAAGGACATGCAAGGGAAAAATACATGGAAGGGAGAAGGACATAAAAGGGAGAAATATATGAAAAGGAGAAATACATGAGAAGAGAGAAATACACGAGAAGGGAGGACATAGAAGGGATAAATACATGGAAGGAAGAAAGACAAATACATGGAGAAGATAAGGACATGGAAAGCAGAAATACATGGAAGGGAGAAGGACATAGAAGGGACTACAAGAGAGATTAAGTAAAATGATAAGATGGTTTGATATGAGATAATTTAGAGATAAATAGTGGACAAAAAAAAATGGGAAAATCCAATATCTGAAATAAAAATACATTTATGTCCTAATTTAAAAAAAAGTATAAATTAAAGGAATCCTTTCAGCATTTCAAGATTATTAGATTTATGGTGCAAAACTCATATTTTTATAGACCAAATGGCAAATCAATGGAAGATGTGGGCAATATCATGCCAGGTGCCTTTATTTCCCTCAACATTTCTTGGTACGCATTTTAGGCTGGGTCAAAACAGGAACACAGGCACATTTTTTTAAAAATCCCGGCTTTGAGGAGGATTCAAACACATGATAACATTCATTGACCACTGGGCCATTGGGCAAGGGCTAAGCGGCTTTCAAATATCCTAATTATTACCCGGAAAAGTTAAACATAATATTATGTTTAAAATAAATAAAATAAAGTTATGGATAACTAAGAACATGAAGAATAAAGAAGAAGAATGAATCCTTAATGTGTTATACACGTTAGAAAAATAATGTTAGGCTCTCCGATTGACCAGATAGTCCCATCATAAAATTAATTTGTTTAGATTGGCACCTTGGAGTCTTGACAGACGACAGTTTGTAAAATGGAGTTATACCTCTCCATAACACATAGCCTGGGCTGAAATTAGAGACCATGTGTTGCCAATGCAGCATAATCTTTCTCTCAGCATGCCTAGTTTACTCCAGAGGAAGGATAACACCAATACATATGGAACAAGACAAGTTGCAGGAACAGCTTAACATGTCTTCATAAAGTCAGAATAGAGTCAAGCTCAACAGGGTCTTCTTTCCCCGCTGATTCTACCAAGCCCGTTCCCTTGGCTGTGATTTCGCTAGATAGTAGATAGGGACAGTGGGAATCTCATTAATCCATTCATCCATGTCACTAATTAGATGACAAGGCATTTTCACGTTCCCCTTTAGTGGGTGAACAATTCAACGCTTGGCGAATATATAGCATATTAAATATTGAAGAAAAAACAAACAAACATTAACAGGCACGTCTCTCATATATCCTAATTATTACCTAAACAAGTTAAACAGAATATTATCTTTGAAAAGAAAAAAGAGATTGCTAAGCACATGAAGAATAAAGAAGAAGAATGGTTCTTTAAAGTGTTATAAATGTTATGAAAATAATGTTAGACTCTCCGATTGAAAAGATGGTCTCATTATAAGATTAAAAGCATATCAAATATTGAAAAAATAAGCATTAACAAACAAGTCTCTCACCTAACACTGATAATGTAAAGACCGGTGACTGATGGGTAATAGCGGCAGAGAATGGTTCTGTCCTTCTGGCTTTCTCTGTACATCTCCACTTGGAAAGCACCTGAAAGAAATGTGTAAATTCCACTCAGTATCATTTGTGGAAAGCACCTGATATAAATGTGTAAATTCTACTCAATGTAATTTGTCGAAAGCACCTGAAAGAAATGTGTAAATTCCACTCAATGTAATTTGTGGAAAGCACATGAAAGAAATATGTAAATTCCACTCAATGTAATTTATGGAAAACACCTGAAAGAAACGTGTAAATTCAACTCAGTGTAATTTGTGGATATAAAACAGCATGTAGGTCAGCATGGTAGAATGGATAATACGCTCGTTCTTAAACATCCGGTGTGCTGGTGCCAAGTTAGCGGGTTCAACCCCTACACTGGTTAGTTGGACTAAAATGTTGACTTCTTATCCTTGAGTTGGGGACATAAGTTACAAGTACCTCAGAAGTCAGAGTGGGTTTGCCTGATGGCGAGGGGCACCGGATATAAAGAAAGCTAATCCACAAGCAAAAATCTGTCCAGTGCAATAAAAATAGTGGCACCTGTAAATACAATGCTTGAGTTCAAAGCGAGCGAGCGAACGAAAAAAAAAAAAAAAATCTAAGTAAGGGACTTAACTTACATTTTTTATTTTAAACAGAGCAAGGCAATATGAAACTATGAATATATCTATCAAACAAGGCAATATGAAACTCTGAATATATCTATCATTTCAAAAGAGGTGTGGGTTTATTTTATGGCGAGGGATGCTAATACTAGTAATAGGGAAAGCTAATCCACATGCAAAAATCAATCCACTGCTACTAGTAGTCGTAGCATTGTGCATTGACTACGGATTGAGCTCAAAGTGAGCAAAAAACAGTATATTTCGGAGATAGGGAAGGACAGTCAGGAAACACAATGAAGAATGGGGAAGTCATGGTTGAGAGGTTCAGATGTTCACTACGGACTGAGAAGGTACAAGGTTTGATCTCTGGATTACGTTGGACATTTTTTAAAGAACCACTGGTACCTAATGATATCACATACTTCCTGGTCTCCTGGGTAGTGAGATCAATCACCTAGCTTTCTTAGATAAGGGCAGAAAAACAGGAGGCCCTATAGGCAAGTTGTGCATGTGAAAATTTCCATCACAATTGAAAATTGAAATGGAAAGGTTATAATGCCGCAGTACTGACAAATTTGTTGGGGGAAAAGAATCTGCCCTTGACTAACTAACTAACTAACTCAAAAGAGGAATGGAGAGGAAGAAGAAAAGGAAGAAAAAGAAGAAGAAGAAGAAGAAGAAGAAGAAGAAGAAGAAGAAGAAGAAGAAGAAGAAGAAGAAGAAGAAGAAGAAGAAGAAGAGAAAGAAGAAAAGAAAGAGGAAGAAGAAAAGAAAGAGGAAGAAGAAAAGAAAGAAGAAGACAAACAAGAGGAGGAGGAGTAGAAGGAGAAAAAGTAGAAGTAGAAGAAGAGAAACAAAGAAGAGCATAAGTAATGTGTCTTGGGACTACAAAAGCTTTGTGACTCTTTTATTTCATATGTGAAAACAGTGACGGCCTGTGAAGTCACATGGAACAATTTGATACAGCTACAGGGGAGGAGTAGGAGGCCAGCATGTGCGAGAGATTTAACATGTTTAAACTTTCTATTCTGAATAGTAGAGGGTTCATTCTCCTTACCAGTAAAACTGACTTAAATGTTGATTTCTCATTCATAAAGCAATGCCAAACTAGTGAACATAAAATTGCCTATCCATCCATCATGTGCCATGCCGGTAAGCGTGGGCGGTTATGTTCTGCCATCTCACTCGATCACCAGAGTCGTGGATCAGCTCCATGTTCCTGTCTCGACCATGCCATGTGGCCAAGCCATCCAAGTATTTACTTCTCGGTCTTCCCCTTGGTCTCTTCCCTTCGATCTTGCCGGTTGTCACCAAGTTCTCTAATTTGGCCCAGTAAATCAAAAACAGGCAATAGGGTGTGGGGGTGATTGCCACGTCCTGCAAAGGACATGGCAACATTTTTTTAATCGCGGTGTAGCTGGTCAGAGGTTATGGCATCAGCCTCACACTGAAGCAGACAAGGTTCATCTTGTGGTGTTGCCTGTTTGAATTTTGACAAAATAAGAAAAAGGATGGTGTACTCTAATCCTCGGGTAGGGGACTGGGTGTCTAGTTTACTTGGACAAAGTGAAAAACTCAGGGAACTCATGTGACAATTAAAAATTTGAAACTACCCCAGCACTCTGAAAAATTGGAGTTGTAGACAACATGTGGAATAAACCCTGTATTCTGCCATCAGAAGAGGAAGTTTCGGCAGGTTAAACCATTCAGCCATGCTAATCTCTAATTAGACAGTCAATATTTGTGGGCACTTTATGTGCGGCTCCATGAGCCATGAACGGGGTATGAAGAAAGAACATGGCAACCAAGACTAACGCCGGCGCATAGTGAAGTGCCAACGCTGAGGCCACAGAAGCAATGGCCAGGGAAGAAGCTGGTTTCCTGAGGCCATGGGTGCTAGGACTTGTGTGAGGGCACAAAGCACCGGGTGTACGAGGCTCTCCTCCCCGAGGGAGTGGTAGCATGGCAGCAGGCATTTTTCACGGATATGGGGCAAACACAGAACAATGCAAGGACAACGCAAAGACTGAACGTCTCGAATGCACGGCAGGAGAAAGACATCTGGAGTCATGACCTGGGTGGTCCCAACCCCAAAGAGTGTTGAGAAAGTAAAGGGCTGAAACATTCTGGAAAGGGGGACATCATCTGATGATCAGAAGCCCCCCGTCGTGCTTGCTATGCGATGGAGTTTCTATCACTAACGGGAAATAAACATGACAATTTGGTGACAACTAGCAAAGGTGAAGGGAAAAGAGCGAAGGGAAGGCACAGAAATAAATACCTAGCTGGCTTAGTAATGTGGCATAATCAGGACATGAACCAAAACCTAATCCAAGACTGGTGATCTTGTGAGATAGACAACCATAAACACCCATGCCAGCTGGTATGACACATGATGATGATTTTAAACACACAAGCCACAAACAATATGTTGCACAATTTATTGCCTGGCATTCCTCTAAAAGTACTGGAGAGTTTTGGCCATCATAGACCATAACTTTAGGAAGGGAAAATCCCAACTGCACCTCCCAGTGGTAGAGGATGGGAAACAGACAATGGTGTGGCAAACTCAGCCCTGGGTGCCGAGTATCCAGCGGACAACTCTGCAGCTGAGCAGAGCAGAGCACCCACTAGTCCTGACAGCCAGAAATGGCTGTCAAAGGCAGAGGTAGAAGACCTCCATGTGGATGTGGGAGGCAAGGGGAAACGACTACATTATCTTCCAAAGATTTCATGAATAGGCACAAATCAGAGGCAGTTAATGATGTTAATTGCTGTCTTAGGACATCCTCGTCCGGTAGGGACAGTCATGAGTCACAGCTGACGCCAGACCATCATCCAACTACTGATGGCAAAATCATAACGAGTAAATTTAACATGGCAAAGAAAGAGACAAACAGCTTTCTTTGGTCATGTTATGAGAAGAGAGGCATTGGAGTACATTGTGATGACTAGAAAGATCGATGGGTAGAGAGGCAGAGGCCGGCTGAGAGAAACGATGCTGGATGGATTGAGACGGTGGCATGGGGGAATATCAGCAGCAGAGTTGATCCTGAGCACCAAAGACTGAGATCTGTGGAGAGACATGAACGCCTATGTCAGCTGGCATGGCACTTGATGATGATGATATTTTGCTGCACCTCGTCAGGTGCATATTGCAGAATTATATATATCATGTGACGTGAATAAATGAATAATACTTTAATGCAACATATTGTTTATGGCTTCAGTGTTCAAATTCACTTAGGGATTGCATTGTTTTGTATATGACGATGGTGATGATGATTATGAAGATGATGACACAACACTTAGACGTACCTTTTGGTCCTCTAATTCTGACAGTCAGCTGGCCAGCACCCGCACCTTTTGTTTCCACGATGAACTGGCTCTGAAAGTTGGCCAGGATGCCATGTTCCACCCCTGGACCGCTGACCCTGACTTTGGAAGCGTCTGGTTGTGCTGCTATTTTGAATTTATATGGACTTCCTGAAAAAGAAAGACATACTGAAAATATAATTAATGCTGCATATGTATTTTAAGTTAGCTAGAGTTGGTTTCATATCTGATAAAATACTTATATTACAAGATACTTACGTAATAAAATAGTTATATTATATAATCATATACTTATATAATAAAATATAAAAAGTGTCATCTCACATGATGACCAGCGTCAGGGATCAGCTTCGTGTTCTAGTCTCGACCATGCCATGTGGAAAGCCATCCAGATATATACTTCTCTGCCTTCCCCTTGTTCTTTGCCCCTCAATCTTGCAAGTTGTCACCAAGTTCTCCAATTTATTTCTTCTCATAACGTGTCCAAAAACTTTTGCCCGTCGACGTCTAATTTTTCTAATCAGTTTACAGTTTTCATTTGTTTCTTGTAGTATTAGGTCATTGGTTTTTCTGTCTGTCCATGATATTCTTTACATTTTTCTCAGAAATCACATTTCCACTGCTATTAGATGTTTTTCAGCTTGTCTGCTTATTGTCCACGTTTCACATCCATACAAAAGTACAGGTTCTATAAAGCATTTCAACACTCTTGTTCTCGTTGCAAATGAATCTTTTTATTGGTCAGTATGTTTTCCATTTTGCAAAAGGCTACCTTCACCATGGTGATTCTTGTTCAGATGGGCACAGGATATTGAAAACATCTGGGGCATGGGGCAGCAGAAATAGCAAGACATCGAGATATTTTTCAGCAGGCTGTGATGACAGTGATCTTTTGCAATGGATCTTCTACATGATGAACTTCTATTAAACTATAATCTTGTGGTTTTATTGACATCTAATGATTTCTTCTTACTTTTCTTTGTTTCTCTGTCAAGGGAAATGTGTCATACTTAATTATGCACCTCAAAAGTCTGCGTGTCAGACTTCAGCATGCAGTTGTTTAAGGTTTGCTTCCTCTAGATAGATTCCATCCAGGGGAGACAGGTTCTATCTACCCATGGGTAGATTTTCTTTCCAAACAATTTTTCTAGGGCAGTGGCTATCTGGGCATTTAAAAAATGGATTGCAATAACTGTCGAAAACTGTGCTTACCTTGTACATGTTCCCCTCCATATTTGATCTGTAGAGTGTGACGACCAGATTCTTGGGGCCGTATGACCAGACTGTATATTCCATCATGGTGGTCTTGAAGCTCGCAGTAAGCAACTTTAGTTGGGCCCATGCAGTATGCGGTAAGCTCACCTGTTTTGAAATGATCAATATATTCAGTTTCATATTGCCATGTTCTGATTAAAATAAAACATGTGAGTTAAGTCCCTTACTAAGAGTCCTTTTTTTCTTTCTTTGCTTGCTTTGAACTCAAGTGCTACTATTTCTAGTGCACTGGATTAGCTTTCCCTATATCCTGTGTCCTTCATAATCAGGTGAACCCACTCTGACTTCAGAGGTATTTGTAATTTATGTCCTCAAGTCAAGGACGAGAAGTCAACATTTTAGTCCAACTGTCCGGTGTAGGGGTTGAACTCACTATCTTCACATCAGCAAACCAGGTGTTTAACTGATTCAGTGCCGAGGGTCTTTCCAACCACTCATCTTTCATGGAAGGGAGCTGCAGGAGATATATATAGCAATTGTTTGGCAACCCATAAGACCACTGAATTAGCATGAGAAATAAATTAACAGGTATTGACTGGCACTCACAGGTGTAATGAGATGTCCCAACAGGAAATAAATGACAGAAGAGAGAGACTTAATAAAAAAAAAGTCTTGAATGTTTAAAATAAGACTGCCATTACCAGGTCCTGCCTTTCTGGTATCAATACGGTAGTTCAAGCTTTGTCCCAGGATACCCCCGTTGAGTCCATCGCCGTTGACCACCACACGATCCGGGTAGGAAGCACCAATGACATTCACCTTGTACGGTGCACCGCGAAGCTGTTATTGAATGAAGAGAGCACAGAGTGTTACTGTTAATAACATGAGATAAGTTAACAGTAGGACACAAGCTAGCAGAAGAGACATGGTACTGGGGGGAGGGGAGCTGCGTGGTCTTGAGGTATTGTCTGCCTCGAGTGCTGGAGGTCCTGGGTTCAAGTTCCGGTGAGGACCGGGATTTATTTCACGTGGACTTCTAGTAATACAATTTTGTCTGGTCTCTGGGTAGTGAGATCTGACGCCCGTGTGCATTGTTGTGCACATAAAAAATCCCTTGGCAGCTGGAAATCGAAAAAGAGTAGCCTAATGGCGCTGCCCGGGGAAAATTTCGAGTTAAAAATCTACCCAAAGTATTTCAGGATCCTCACCGGTGCTACGGAGTTCATGCACTGAGCTGAGTTTCTCCAGACACAGGTTTGAGTTAGGAGGAGAACGGAGCACTTGGGTTACACCCATGTGCCGTGATGTTGATCCATCGACTAAACTAAACTAAACTAAATAGAGACATGGTAATAGCAAGGGATAAATTAGCAAACAAGAGAGAAGTTAACAGCTAGAGGAAGATAAGAACAAAAGACAGGTTAATAGCAAGAGACAAGTTCAAAATAAGATACAATCTCACAATAAAAGATATTTTGACAAAAAGAGACAAGTTAACAGCAAGAGACAAGTTCACAACAGGAGACAAGTTAACAGCAAGAGACAAGTTCGCAATAAGAAACAAGTTAACAGCAAAAGACAGTTCACAATAAGAGACAAGTTAACAGTAAGAGACAAGTTCACAATAAGAAACAAGTTAACAGCAAAAAGACAAGTTTACAATAAGAAACAACTGCTTAATAAAAAGACAGGTTAATAACAAAGGACAAGTTAACAGCAAGAGACAAGTTACCAGCAAGAGACAAGTTAACAGCAAGAGACAAGTTAACAGCAACAGATGTAGTATATGTCACTAGCCCCATATTACATTCTGGGTCATGTATTTGAATCCCAATCAAAGCAGATTTGTAACAATGGCCTGGCCTCCTGGGTCAATCTGGCCAAATATGGGTACCAGGAAATGACCTTGAAAGAATCGGCAGCCGGTGTGACTCCGCCCACGTCACCCATAGAGTTCCGATTGGTCTATGCAAATACTGGTCTACCATATACCCAAAAGGCAAGATATGTAAAATGGTCCTTTACTGTCATCTACTGCCTATAGTCTCATGTGGAGTAGGACATGGGGGTGTTGAGCCTGAGGAATAACGGCCACCTGGGAAGTGCAGTCACCACAAACTGTGCAAGTTAGGGTTTTCTTTTTGCCCCAGAGAGAAACATATGCACACCTTACCGAGGATTTAAACTCAGGTTTCTCAAAAGAGAACCCTGCATTCTAGCCACTCGGCCAGCCACTCCTTTAGTGGTTGAGCCATTTGCCTCGCGCTCTGAAGGTTGTGCGTTAGAATTCTGGCTACGTCTTTCTGTTCACGAGCGCATTTTTCTATGAGACTCCTGGGAGTCGTCATTGGAGCTATGGAGTTCATGCTTTGTGCGACACTTTTGGCAGCTTGACCTGCGAAAAGAGACCGAACCATATGGAATAAAACCTGGTGCAATGAAGTCGATCTTCTCGACTTCTAAGACTGTTTTCCCCTTTACTTCTGACTTATTCCCCATCAGCTTGATGCCTACAAAGAAGAAACGTGTATTACCTGCCGGCCATTCCAAGAGATGCTTAGTAAATAAGCACCAGGAATAACAGGGATGTAGGTGCATCGGTACTTTCCCCCTCCTAGTGGTGTTGTGATTACGGGAATCTCCGCTCGCACACCTGTCAGTTCCACATCGGGTTCACCTGTTTGGTAAATTAGAATAACTCATTCAGTGCACAATGTGTTCTAAGGGTTAAAAGATAAAAATTAAATTGCATATTCGTTACAATCAGTCACATTCGATCCCAGCATTTTTTGGCTCTTTGTGATTTCATGGCAAGTTTATACTCAGTAGTTTGCCATTGTTTTCTTTATCACCGGCACTCATGCCATTCTATGAAAACCAGTGCAAGGCTATCTGTTGCCAAATTGCCTGCAGCTGTGTTTCAAATGCAGGATTATAAATTGCATCTGTAACCCCTTCGCCACAGAGCCGGTGTTCTAAGGGTAGGTATGTATATATAGGGGGTACGGGGTGTCAGGCATTGGTAGCACCTTTGGTAAGGATGGCTCTCATGTCCTTTCAGGACCCATCCCCCACTGGTCCAAGTCTGACACCCAGCTCGTGCCTGTGGCTCCTAGTAGCTGTCAGCATGCGACAGCGGCCACCCCCCGGGCAACAGCTGTGAGAGGCTGGCTAAACCAGGCATGGGTATCTGATTTGGTGTCAAATCAAGAGGTAAACTAGGGTATGCCTACCCAGCATGTGAAGACAGGATTCGGCAGACTGCGCGGAAGAAATCATTCTTGATTCAACGGGCAAGACGGCGTTTACCTGCAAAGCGTTGTGGAACGTAATGAGCACGGCAAGGCACGTAGAGCGCCCTGGTCATCCACTGCACCTGTATTCGTCTCCAATCGTCTCGACTTGTCTTGCCACTGGACTCAGATGGACTCAGGCGAGAGAGTGAGGTCGACGAATTGCGCAACTCTTCCTCACTTTAATCCAAGTCATCGCGCAAGTCATTCTTCATCCAACGTCACATATCACCTTCAAGCCCTGTGGCGATGGGTGAGCGGCAAAGCGGCAGGCGTGGGTACGCTGGCAGCCGTAGTCGCAGACCTGCACACAGGCGGCTCAGGCCATATGGTCGTCTTCTACTGACCGGAGCAGCAGTGGGATTCGGCAGCCCCCTGAGCGACTGAGCAGCCCTCTATAGGAACACACTGCTCACCTCCATAGCATGAGGAAGGGGCTAGAAAAGGTGCCCTAAACATTGTCTGCTTCATCACTACCTAACCAGCTAGCCGCGGTTGGTAGGTACCCTTAACTGCGGTCGACATACAAAGAAAGATAAAACAAGCAAAGCTAAAAGAGTAAACCATATTCCCTTAACAATTGGAACTTGGAATGTACGCACCCTACTTGACAGAGACGGCGCGTCGGGTCCAGAGAGACGAACAGCACTGATTGGGAAAGAGCTGGGCAGGTACAACGTCGACATTGCAGCCTTGAGCAAGACACGACTTGCAGAAGAAGGCCAAATCTGTGAAATTGGTGCCGGCTACACATTTTTCTGGAGTGGAAGGAAAAGCGAGGAAAGACGCCAATCCGGTGTGGGATTTGCCATTAAGTCGGCCCTGGTCGGCAAATTAGCTGGATTTCCAAAGGCTATAAACGACAGGCTCATGACCATGAAGTTGCCTCTGCTGAATGGAAGGAAGCACGCAACCATTGTGAGTGTCTACGCACCAACTATGACCAACGAAGATGATGTCAAGAACAAGTTCTATGAGGACCTGCACAGTGTATTAACATCTGTTCCCAAAGGAGACAAACTTATACTCCTTGGGGATTTCAATGCCAGAGTAGGCACGGACACCACCTCTTGGAGTGGCATTATTGGAAAGCATGGAGTCGGAAATTGTAACAGCAATGGACTCCGCCTCCTTCAGACATGTGCCGAACATGATCTCGTGATTACGAACACAATTTTCCGTCTCCCCATGAGAAATAGGACATCGTGGATGCACCCTCGCTCGAAACACTGGCACCTCATTGACTATGTCATCGTCAGGAGGAGTGACAGACAAGACGTTCGAGTGACAAAATCCATGTGTGGTGCCGAATGTTGGACAGACCATCGTCTCATTGTCTCGAAAATGAACATCCACATCAGGCCACCACGGCGTCCTCAAGGGGCGAAAATGCAAACAAAGCTAAATGTCACCCGCCTAAACAGCAAGAAAATGCAGCAGTCGTTTGAAAATATGCTGGAAGACCGCCTCAAGCCCAATGCTGAAGCTAAACAGGATACAGAAACAGAATGGAGAGCCCTAAAGGACACAATTTACAACACTGCTATGGAAATCCTGGGTCCAGCCCCCCGAAAGCATAAAGACTGGTTTGATGAAAATTCCGAAGACATCAACCAATTGCTGGCCGAGAAATATCTTCTCCTCAAGGCACATTTGAATGACCCAAAGTCAACATAAAAAAAAGATGCTTTCAAGAACATTCAGAGAGTAGTGCAGCAGAAACTTCGGCACATGCGGGACTCCTGGCTGAGCAGCAAAGCTGATGAAATTCAGGGCTTTGCTGACAGACATGATATGAAAAACTTCTACGACTCACTGAAAGCGGTCTATGGTATCACCAGGCATAGTTCCCCTCCTCAGTGCAGACGGGGGAACATTGGTCACCGATAAGAAAGAAATCCTCCAACGCTGGGCAGAGCATTTCAGCAAAATCTTAAATGCAACTTCCTTCTTCGATGATGAAACCATCAACTGCCTTCCTCAAGTTCCCACCAATGAGATACTTGGTGACCTGCCAACCATAGTGGAAATAAACAAAGCCATCCAGCAACTCTCCAGCGGCAAGGCACCTGGTCCTGACTCCATCCCAGCAGAGATATACAAGGCCGGTGAGCCGGTCCTAACAGAGCAGCTTCACCAAGTCTTCACAAACATATGGATGAACGAGACCATGCCACAAGATTTTAAGGACACGTCAATAGTCCACCTTTACAAACGTAAAGGAAACCGCCAATCCTGTGACAACCACCGAGGCATCTCCTTGCTCTCAATTGCAGGGAAGATACTCGCCAGAATTCTTCTCAATCGCCTCACAGCCCATCTCGATCAAGGTCTTCTTCCTGAGAGTCAATGTGGCTTCAGAAAAGAACGTGGAACTGTTGACATGATTTTCGCTGCAAGGCAGCTGCAAGAGAAATGTCAGGAACAGAACTGCGAAATGTTCTCCACTTTCATTGACCTTACCAAGGCTTTTGATACAGTCAGCAGAGAAGGACTGTGGAAGATTATGGCAAAATATGGCTGTCCACGAAAGTTTGTCCAAATAGTGCGGCTATTTCATGACGGCATGCAGGCAAGAGTACAGGAAAATGGTGAACTGTCTGAACCCTTTCCTGTAACCAATGGAGTGAAGCAAGGATGTGTCCTTGCACCAACACTGTTCAGCCTCATGTTTTCAGCCATGTTGATGAATGCCTTCGAGAACGACGACACTGGAATAGACATCAACTACCGTATGGATGGAAAGTTATTCAATCTCAGAAGGCTGAAAGCTAAAACCAAAATTGACAGCGGCACCGTCAGAGAGCTCCTGTTTGCTGATGATTGTGCTCTATACGCCAACTCAGAGGTGGACATGCAACATAATGTTTCAGCTTTCTCACATGCCTGTGCCAACTTTGGGCTCAATATCAACTTGGAGAAGACTGTAGTTATGTACCAGCCAGCTCCAGGGAATAATCACACTGTGCCGAATATCAAAGTGAATGATCATAGACTAAGTGTTGTGGACAAATTCACCTATCTTGGCAGCACTGTGTCACAAGCTGCCACAATCGATGACGAAGTGAATGCAAGAATCTCCAAGGCCAGTGCAGCCTTTGTCAGACTGTACAAGAATGTATGGGACAGAACTGGAATAAGCCTGCAAACAAAGCTAAAAGTCTACAAAGCAGTTGTATTATCCACACTGCTATATGCTTGTGAAACCTGGACTGTTTATCAGCGACACGCTAGGAAATTAAACCACTTCCACACAGTCTGCCTAAGGAAGCTACTGAAAATTAAATGGCAAGACAAGATTCCAGATACTGAAGTCCTAGAAAGAGCATCCATGCCCAGTATCCACACTCTACTGATGAAGAATCAGATTCGCTGGGCTGGTCACTTGACCCGCATGCCAGATCACAGGCTCCCTAAACGAATTTTCTACAGCGAACTGCGTTGTGGTAAACGCTCCCAAGGTGGCCAGAGGAAACGTTTTAAAGACACTCTGAAAATTTCACTGAATGCTTTTGGAATTCATCACGACACCTGGGAGGCTGCAGCCAGAGACCGAAATTCGTGGCGTGCATCATTACGCAAAGGTGCAGTCATATGTGAGGCAACCAGGACTGCAAGAGCTGTGAAGAAAAGGCAGGACAGAAAAACCACTGCAGGAAATCCTCCTCTAGAGACGTCAAGCATTCTTTGTCCACATTGTCAAAGAACATTTCGAGCCAAAATAGGCCTTATCAGCCATCTTAGAACCCACGGCTCCACACCTTCAACCCCACTGGATGAAATGAATGGTCATCATCATTCTTGATGGACAAACAACAACATGTATATATATATATTCAATTCTACAGCCCATCTTCACAACACCTGTAACTTCAATTCTACAGCCCATCATCAACAGATCTTTAAATTTCATTGTGGTTTAGGAGATAGCAGAATGTAGTTTCACATTTCTATGACATACCATGAAATAAACCACTGGCAATTTGGAAGCAGATCACTTTACATTGATTTAGATGGTATGAGGTAATTGCCAACCAGAAAGCAATAAACGTAAAACTGTCTAGTAAATCACAAACAGCCAATAAATGCTGGGGTTGACTGCCACATCCTGCAAAGGACATGCAACTTTTTATACTGCCCCCCCCCCCCCCCCCCCCCCCCAAATTTCAGATGCAAGCAGATGAAGAGAGCATGTCAGACAACAACAACAATAACAACTGACCTGGACCAGCCTGGCTGCCATCGATAGTAAACTCTGCTTCTTCCTTAACAACGGCTTCTTTCAAGCCTCGGCCAGTGAGCCACACTTTGTTTGGGTCAGCGATTCCTCCCGTGGCATAGCCGAGGTAAGGAGAGTTGACCAAGGGGTGGTCTGACCAATGCAGGTAAATGTAGTGATTTCCTGTAGAAGGAACGAAACAAATAAATAGTATATTTGAAGGTCAGTGATGTACAGACCAGAGGGAAGCAGAGGAAGAGGCCGACCACGTAAACGATGGATGCAGGGAATAACAGAGTCCATGGGAATATTGATACAAGAAGCGCATAAGCGGGCACTCTCCCGCTGTTTATACTTCACCTTGACACCACAAGGTACAAGAGGAAGATGATGAGATAAGATGAGATGGGATTTGAAGGTCTGACTAGCGCAGGTAAAAATAGTGATTGTCATGTAGGAGGAACGGAACAAGTAAATGACGATCTGATCAGTGCAGGTAAAATTTGTGATGTCCTATAGAAGGAATGAAACAATTAAATATCATATTTGAAGATATGACTAGTGCAGGTAAAAATAGTGATTGTCCTGTAGAAGGAATGAAACAAAAGTATATTTGAAGATATAACTAGTGCATGTAACAATAGTGATTATATTGTAGAAGAAATGAAACAAATAAATATTACGTTTAATCACTATGTTTATTGACTGACTGATTAACTGTAATCAACACCATTGCACATGTAACACTTATATCCAAAAGTATATATATATATGTGTTTTTCTGCTGATTTGTTAAATATCCAAGTTTCATACCTGTATATAGCCACAAGAAATACACATGTTCTCGGTATCTCTGACTGTTGTCATTCGATCTGTTTGAATCCATTATTTCTTTAGTTTTTACAGAGCAATGTCTGTTCTTCTTTTAATTGCTACAAACACATTTCCACTGCCCATCAGCAGTGAACCCAGTTATTCACAACTACTCACTTAGATGTATGTCGTGATTGTAACGGACTCACAAAGTATGATGAGAAAGATGAAGAGCAGAGTGGCAGGCTGCTATTCAACTATAAAAAATAGAAAGCATCTCTTGGATTTTGACCCCATTATAAGCTGGTATGGTGGGAAATGAGCAGGTCGATAAGATTGGCTGGGTTTGCACCCCATGGTGGAATATTGGTCCATGATAAGGCACGTGTGCTCTGGGCCCTTTGAAATCTTGTGTATAGTGCAGAAGAACAGATAGATCATCACAATCTGGATAGAATGGTGTTGCAGGGAGTGACCAAAGGCTCCAGCTGACACTAACAACTCCGAGAAAAGGCCAGATGGATACATAATCAGATTGTTACTGGTATAATTAGTATTGGGACTCTTCGCTGGCTGTTGCAGATGAGAACAATGTAAGTAGGGAATGTTCCAAGTTCTGTGATGTCAGTTCTTGACTCAACTCAACTCAACTCAACTTAACAACTAACTTTCTGTAATTTCTATTCATTGAAAAGTAAATCTGTTGACATATTTGTCTAATTGATTGTCACTGTTTATAATCCATTAAATTTATGAATTAAGTTTTACAGTTAAGAACCAAAATAAAATTATAAATGGCATATAATATAAAACATGCTCTGGACTGCACAGGTTTGGTTTGGCTTCACAAAGTCTAAAGCTATATGTTCTCTACCTGTTTTTATTATTTGTGAATTGCAACTCTATTCATTTAACAATTCTTTATATTTTACATTCAAAATATTGCATGACTACTTTCTTCACGGATGCTTAAAAAATTACAGCAGCTAAAGACATTATTTATAAAAACTATAGTAGCCAAAGACATTATTTAGGAAAATTATAGCAGTCAAAGACATTATTTAGAAAAACAAACAATCCAACAAGAACTCAACATTGACAAAGACTGGTTAGTAAGGTAAATACATTTGAGGAAAGTGAAATATTTTGGGCTTGCAAACAAGACATCAATGGCAGGAAACACTAACTATCCTTGAAGGTGTACTGGGAAAGCAATGAAGGGAAGACCACAACATGCATGTATAAGGTTAAAGATCATTCATGCATGACAGCAACAGATACATTCGGCTTGTGAAAGAGTGATTTTGAAAGCAGTTAAAGGGGAAATTATACTCTCCCATAATGGATTCTTAGAATTTTATTGATTTGATTGAGGGCCTATTTTCCATTGGGGGTTAAAAGGTTTAATTGAAATAGAAGGTAAGCCAATGCTTTAACAAGTACAACAACACATAGCAAATTGTTCTCATCACATTCTCAAAACAGTGTACTGTACAATGCCCGTTACAGAGCAGACAAAAGTAACCAATAAACTCACCTTCCTCTCTAGGTGTGAACTTGACAACGCTTCTTCCTTTGTGTGAATCATCCACCTCAACTGGCAACAGTGAACTTGGACTTTTGACTTCTGCCCTCAGTTGACCTGGCAAGATGGTGTCATTGTTTGTTAATTTACATATTTTTGTTGTTGTTGTTGTGTATCCCTTACGGGACATTGCAGTCAACACCAGCATTTTTCAGCTGTTGATGTACTAGGCAAGTGTTACATTTAGTAGTTTGCCATTGCTTTCTGAACGACTGGCTCCCATACTAGCACATTATAACACAAAGCGATACGGTCTGCTGCACAAATCGGTCGCAGCTGAGCTTCAAATGCCTGGTAACCGGCTCACGAACCGCATTTGCAAGCCTTTGGCCACGGAGACCGGTAATTTACATATTATGTAAATAATATGAAAATGAGGTTATTTATTAAATTACAAATTATATAAGATAATACATGAAAATGGGGTTTTAATTTCACATATGAATACATCCATATTGAAAAACAAATGATATAGCAATAAAAATGCCATATTACCAGAAAAGAGTAAACTATTTCAGTTAATAATTTAAATCTTCTGTTATTAGTGGGCTTAAGATGTAAAAAGAAACCAGAGAGACGAATGGAGACGGCTTGTATCTGCAGCAAAGAACCTCAATGGCCTGGAATGCTGAAGAAGAAGAAGAAGATGTAAAAAGAAATAGTACTTGCTCAAATCAATGTATCGGAAACTCTGGAACAAAAGGATTACATTTGGAATTGCTCTACTGTTATCATCATTGACTTATACTGGTATTTCAGATTCTCTGACATCTGCTGTCTGTTTCAAAATATCGATAGTAGTAGTAGTAGGCCTCTTTCAGTCCTGCAGGATAGAGTTATGCCACTGGGAAGGCACCTGACAGAACCGCTGGTGACTGCATAGTCCAATGCGAGAATGACAATCTCTGTCACAATTTCCGCATCTGTAAGGTCCCGCAGCAATTGACTGCATTTTATGCTTGTGCCTCTTATCCTCAGTTTTTGGATCAGATTGTATTCAAAGAGCACCAGTCCGTTTCGTACTTCTCTTCTCTAGGAACATCTGTCTGTTGCAACTCTTTCCCACGTGTCTGAATCTATGTCAGGGGTTTTCATATCTTGTTTACACACATCCTTGTATCACATTTGGGGTCTCAATACAAACAAAATTAGTCAAAAGACAAAATTAGTCAAAAGGCAGGAGAACTAACTATATTGCACTGAGTTTTATCTCATATAGCTTAGTATCTTTCTGCAGAGCAGCTAAACTGTTTGCTGAATGTGTTGCACACACAGAGCACAAACTTTGTAGCTCCAACAACATGGTTCAGAGAAGAAGACACAGAAGTTGACCAGCATGAAGATGGACACAAGATACTGAAAACTTTACAGCAGAAAAGAAGAAGAATGCAACAGACAATATTATATCTCCTTTGTTCTTCCTCACTGCTTCCCTCGTAGACTGAGTTGAGTTGAGCCAGCAAACAGTCATACTACTAATCGTTCCCACCGCTATCTGATTGAAAGTTCTCCTTGTCTTCTCTCTCAGTTTTGAGATTCTTCCAGAACCCCTGCCAATCCCTGCCATACCATTATTTCCACATACGGGTTCTCAATATGTTTCCCCGCCTTCTCCACCTGGTCCCACAGGCACACGACCACATCTCCCTTGTCCATAGGTAATCTACCACAAAGAGGTGCATTCCCTACCAGCCAATCAGCCTGTTCATTCCCCACACTCCCGCATGGCCAGGGCAAAAAAAAATCCATACAATTCTCACAATCTGTGACCTCTGAAGCAAGGTGAGCCATTCCACATGAAACATTCCTTTCTTCACCCTACTTAACATGTTCCTAGAGGCCTTGTAGATGTCCTGATAGAATATTACAATCTTTTATCATAAATTTCGGGAGTCTCCGTGGCAAAGTGGTCAAGCCGATTGACTCGGGCTCCAAAGGTTGTGGGTTCGATTCCGGGCAGCGCCCTTGGGTTCATGAGTGCAATGTTTTGGAGACCCCTGTGGGTCGTCGCTAGAGCTACAGAGTTTGTGCTTTGTGCGACGCTTTGCATGCTGCGGAAAGAGACTGAGCCATATGGGATAAAACAAGGTGCAATGAAGTTGACTTTTAAGCAACTTTTTAATCATAAATTTATCCCTCTGAATAGTGAGTTGGAGTCTGTGGACAATGAAATATCTGAAACCCAGGAGGGGGGGGGGGGGGGGGGAATAAATTACCATCCTAGGTCTAATACCAGCCAATCAGCATGTACTGTGTTGAACCTTGACCTGGTTGCATCCCAGCATGCTTCTCTGCAAATGTGAAGTTCCAGTACTGACAGTGCACAAAATGTCAGTTTCTAAGAGTATGGAGAGGGTAAGGAGAGTTCTGCAGCACAGACCCCATGCGGATGGTACTTTGGCACCAGGTTGAGAGGAAAGCCTCTATACCAGCTTCACTTAAATAGATGCCCTCCCGTTTCAGAGCTCAAACAACTTGAATACCCTTGTATCTGACTTTAGAGTTAAAACTGTCTTCTAGAGGATTCAAGCCAATCAGGCAAGAAACCATCCAATCAGTCAACAAACCAATCAATCAGTCACCAAACTAACAAATCAACCAGTCAACCAACCAACCAATCAACCAATCAGTCAACAAGCTAAACACTCAGTCAACAAACCAACCAATCAACCAACCAATAAGTCAACAAATCAACCAACCAACTAATCAGTCAACAAACTAACCAATCAACCAATCAGTCAACAAACCAACCAACCAGTCAGTCAACAAATCAACCAACCAATCAGTCAACAAACCAACTATCAGTCAACAATCCAACCCACCAATCAGTCAAAAATCCAATGAACCAATCAGTCAACAAACTGACCAACCAAAATTACCCAACTAACCAACCAATAACTCAACGAACCAACCAATCACCCAACAAACCAACCAACCTACCAACCAATCAACAAACCAACCAACCAAACATCACTCCTAACATCAAAGCAACATAAAAATAACAGTAAAATAACAACACCAACCTGGTCCGGCTTCTGATGTATCAAAGGGGATCTTCTTCTCCTCCCCAACAACAAGATGGATGCGTTCTTGCCCATCCATGTAATGCTGCCAGCCCCCAATAACCTTGACCTTCCTGGAATCCACAACCTGTGGATGGAAGGGGCTTCCTGTTGACCAGAAATTTGTTAAAAGAATTAGTTCACGCATGTCAAAATTGTTATGGTTTATAGAGTTCTAATGGTCTATAGAATTCCTCAGTGTCATGGAGCAAAATGGATGCATTCTGTAAAATGGGTGATGTTCCAAAGTCCACTGGCATTACATTCTCTCACACAGGACTTCCGGTCCAACATGGAGGTTAGGCAGTTGAGCTGCTAAGGTCTCTAGAGTATTTATGCTTGTGGCTGCGATTCGCTTACGCATTTTCCTCATGCTGGATTCGTAGTGCATGGTTCCATCGCACTGCTACTGAGCTGAGTGCATGGAGCAACACTGTGAGCTGTGGAATTCATGGGAAGTGCTTTTACATCTGTCTGCGGTTGTTTGTGTCATGAACTGCATGTTCGGAACAATGGCGGCTGTCGGTTGCTGGACTAACTGGGTTTGACTTATGCAGTAATGTGTGGCTGCTGGTTTTCTAATGACAGCCGCTTCCATCAACGATGAACTGTATTTGTCATGGCAGACTTTTGTGTTGGCATTCTGGCAGTGGCATTATGCATAGTATACCTATGAGGGCTGTTGGTTTGTCAAGACTTCTGTCTGTTCCACTTTTCACAGGGGCATTTTGTGTAATATTCACTAGCACAGGAATACAGCATTATGGGGCAACCCTTTGCCATGAAGTTGGAACCGAGACTGACTGACTAACTAACTAACTAACTAACTAACTAACTAACTCACTAACATGCTCTCACACCACAGAGCTAGTAGGTTTTGTAGGGGAGGTAACTGTTGAAAACAGACAAGCAATGGACCGGACTGATACAGTGAATGCCCTTAGAGGACAGGGTGGATAAATGAATCAGATAACCACTGTGAACCTGCAACCTTGATCAGACTGCAAGAGCATCAATTCAAAAAGGGTGAAGCCAGACAAGAACGCTCTTCCAAAGAAGAATAGTAAGACAACACAGAACTGGTGTCATTAGCCGCCAGATGTTGAGGTGGATACTAAGGAGGGGATCCAAGAACTTATGAAATGAATGGTTCGATGTGCAGTGAGGATAATCTGATGATTAACTAATTTCAAAACAACATATTTCCGTAGTGAATTTAAACATATATTTTATAAAGAATATATTGCATGATTTCTTGCCTGGCATATTTTGCTGCATCTCACAGCTATGCAAACAGAAGGATTCCTATTAAATCTTAGATTTCCGTGGGGATAACGTACGTCACATTTGAACATTATCAGCAAGTATGTGTTTAGTATTTCAGCCAAAGTATTATTTGTTGATTCACTTTATTTGATATATAACCCAGCAGTATACTTCTGAGGAGATGCAGTAAAATATGTCAGGCAAGAAAGCACGCAATAAATTGTTTATGATGTCTATGTTTAGACTAACTAACTAATACCATACAGCATAATATGTATGGTTAGCTGAAGGTATCATTCAGGTTTCAACATCATTTATCTTCACTCGACATTTCATTCCATGAAACATATAGCACTTTACCAATAACAACAGATAACATGACTGCTGTGAGATTTCATTTAAAGAAATGTGCCCTTCTTCTTTTCTAATTGTTACAGTCATAAGTAAACAGGCGAAACAATCCCTGGAAGCCTTGGGAAAGTGGTTTTTATAGAAGAAAGCTGAAAATTAATTGGACAGCCAAAATAAGCAATCTGGACGCTTTTTGGGAAGCTGAGTCGCAAAGACAACTTATTACAAACGTCAGAAAGAGGCAGCCATGATATTTTGGTTACATTATGAGAAGAATAAAACTGGAACATGTTGTGACAGACTTATGGAAAGAGAGATAGAGGAAGAGAGCATGAGAAGATTCTTGAAAGTCTTGTGTCATGGCACGAAGGGAGTCAACATATGAATTGATTCATGGCGTCGGAGATCACAATTTGTGGAGAGGTATGATAGCCCACACCAGCTGGCAAGGCACTGGATGATGATGATAGTCAAAGTAGTAAGTGATCCTTTTACACATCGTAATGTGAATTCGATATATAGCACTCGACTCAAAATTGTGGCATTCCACAGGTTTTGTGGTAAATATCACGCTGACTGCCTCCAGTTCCAGTACTCACTAGCCACCTCAAAGCTCCAGTGATTGCAGCCACTGCATCTTCAAACAATAAGCTGTAGACTTACAGGTTCCATTCCACTCAGGAACAACCTTCCCCTTGTCTCTAGCTGAAAGTAGCCAGCCAGACTTCTCTCCCTGATGCACGGAACCATCAATAATGATCAATAAAACATTGAAATTGAGTTAAGTCAAGAACCGACATCATGGTACATGGGACATTCCCATACGTTCTCCATCCTCATCTGCACCAGACAAGACTCCCAATACTAATGGCATCAGTTGCAGTCTGATTATGTGTCCGTCTGGTCTGTCCCCTTCTGAGTGTCGGTCAGATCCTCTGGTCACTTCCTGTAGCATCATTCTTTCCAGGCCGTTTTGATCCATCTGTACTTCTGTACTATACACACGATTCAAAAGGACCCCAACTGCCTCTGCATTTTGTACCAATACCCCCCCCAGCAGTAGAAATCCAGCCAATCTGTTCACCTGCTCGTTCACCACCACACCAGCATTTCCAGGGAGGAAAATCCAACGGATGCTCTTCATGTTTTATTGTTTAGCCTGCCACTCTGCCTGAAGCATTCCTGTCTTCACCTTTCTCATCATACTTTGCGAGTCCGTTACAATCATCACATGACGTGAGCTGTGTGTTGAAACATGGAAATTATACCACATAATGTTAAATGCTGACAACTCACCTGGCAGCTCTCGATCATTCCATCGAACATAGACATCAAACAAGCCAACTTCTACTGGAATGTATGTAACCTTGTACTGACCATCTTTCAGTGGGTCAATGCTGCACTTGGCAATAGCGTTTGGTCCTGAAATTAAAAAAAAAAAAAAACAATGACAAAGATTACATCAAAAGTTATGCACATAAGCTAACAATCATTTACTGTCCAAGATATGTTTTAACTGTGGCTGTTCTTAGCAATACACTATGAGTGATGAGCTATCATCAGAAATACAATATGTGTGATGAGCATCTGTGTATATCAAGCGCATATGATATGTTATATTTGTTATGTTTAGTCCAAACATACTAAAATTGAGTTAAGTTAAGAGATGGTGTCACAGCACTTGGGACATTACCATATGTACTCCATCGTCATCTTCAAAATTGTTTGGGCCTGTTATGAGAAGAAATGACTTGGAGAACTTGGTGATGACTGGCAAGATCGAAGGGACGAGACCAAGGGGAAGACCGAGAAGTAAATACCTGGATGGTTTGGCCACATGGCATGGTCAAGACAGGAACATGGAGCTGACCCATGACTCTGGTGATTGTGTGAGATGGTAGAACATGACCGTCCATGCTTATCGGCATGGCACAAGATGGATGGATGGTCATCTTCAATAACCTGTGAAGAGTTCCAATACTAATGGTACATATGCAGTTTGGTCATGTGTCCGTCTGGCCTTTCCTAGGGGTACTGGTGAGTGTTGGCCAGATCCTCCGGTCACTCCCTGCAGCACCATTCTCTCCAGGTCATGATGTATTAAACATACTAAAGATATCTGGACAGATATAACACGCAGCACAGTAAATGTTGCATCTTTGAAAGTTAGACACTCATGCTATTTTTAAATGTCAGATTTGTCAGCTACAAGATCTCAACATGGCAAAGAAACTGGCTACAATAAACAGCATCGTGTCTCAGACAGTGAAATACTATGGCTACATTAAACAGCATCATGTCTCAGACAGTGAAATACTATGGCTACAATAAACAGCATAATGTCTCAGAAAGTGAAATATTATGGCTACAATAAACAGCATCATGTCTCAGAAAGTGAAATACTATGGCTACAACAAACAGCATGACTCAGAAAGTGAAATACTTTGGCTACAATAACCAGCATAATATCTCAGACAGTGAAATACTATGGCTACAATAAACAGCATGACTCAGAAAGTGAAATACTTTGGCTACAATAAACAGCATCATGACTCATAAAGTGAAATACTTTGGCTACAACAAACAGCATAATATCTCAGACAGTGAAATACTATGGCTACAATAAACAGTATCGTGTCTCAGAAAGTGAAATAATTTGGCTACAATAAACAGCATGACTCAGAAAGTGAAATACTTTGGCTACAATAAACAGCATCATGACTCAGACAGTGAAATACTATGGCTACAATAAACAGCATCATGACTCAGACAGTGAAATACTATGGCTACAATAAACAGCATCATGACTCAGAAAGTGAAATACTATGGCTACAATAAACAGCATAATATCTCAGACAGTGAAATACTTTGGCTACAATAAACAGCATCATGACTCAGACAATGAAATACTATGGCTACAATAAACAGCATCATGTCTTAGACAGTGAAATACTTTGGCTACAATAAACAGCATCATGACTCAGACAGTGAAATACTATGGCTACAATAAACAGCATCATGACTCAGAAAGTGAAATACTTTGGCTACAATAAACAGCATCATGACTCAGACAGTGAAATACTATGGCTACAATAAACAGCATCATGACTCAGAAAGTGAAATACTATGGCTACAATAAACAGCATCATGACTCAGACAGTGAAATACTTTGGCTACAATAAACAGCATCAAGTCTCAGACAGTGATATACTATGGCTACAATAAACAGCATCACGTCTCAGACAGTGAAATACTATGGCTACAACAAACAGCATAATATCTCAGACAGTGAAATACTATGGCTACAATAAACAGCATCATGACTCAGACAGTGAAATAATTTGGCTACAATAAACAGCATCAAGTCTCAGACAGTGATATACTATGGCTACAATAAACAGCATCACGTCTCAGACAGTGAAATACTATGGCTACAACAAACAGCATAATATCTCAGACAGTGATATACTTTGGCTACAATAAACAGCATGACTCAGAAAGTGAAATACTTTGGCTACAATAAACAGCATCATGACTCAGACAGTGAAATACTATGGCTACAATAAACAGCATCATGACTCAGAAAGTGAAATACTATGGCTACAATAAACAGCATCATGACTCAGACAGTGAAATACTATGGCTACAATAAACAGCATCATGACTCAGACAGTGAAATACTATGGCTACAATAAACAGCATCATGACTCAGACAGTGAAATACTATGGCTACAATAAACAGCATAATATCTCAGACAGTGAAATACTATGGCTACAATAAACAGCATCATGTCTCAGAAAGTGAAATACTATGGCTACAATAAACAGCATCATGTCTCAGACAGTGAAATACTTTGGCTACAATAAACAGCATCATGTCTCAGACAGTGAAATACTATGGCTACAATAAACAGCATCAAGTCTCAGACAGTGAAATACTATGGCTACTATAATCAGCACAATGGTTTACAAAGAATACTGATGGAGGCGTGGTTCCTGAAAGACGCTGGGATTCACATGAAAGAGTTAGCAACATACAAAGGAGCTTCAAATGAAAACCTTAAATGTATTTTTGTGGGTGAATATATTCTGAAAGTGTAAAGATCAAATGTATCATTTTTTGATTGATGGCAGGTCAGCATGGTAGAATGGGTAAGAAAGCATGTTCTTAAACATCCGGTGTGCTGATGCCAAGGTAAGCGGTTCAACTCCTACACTGGACAGCTGGACTAAAATGTTGAACTGTTGTCCTTGGCTTGGGGTCGTAAATTACAAGTACCTCTGAAGTCGGAGTGGGTTCACCTGATGGTGAGGGACACTGTTAATAGAGAAAGCTAATCCACACGCAAAATTCAGTCCATCACTACTATAAATAGTGTGTATGGACTATGCTTGAGTTTAAAGCAAGCGGGCATGAAAAAAAAAAAAAATTAAAACAATGTTTTCAATGCAAATCCCCCAGCGCTGATAAATTTGCTTGGATTCCTGTTTAAAAAAATTCTCTGCGGTCATTGTTCGGTGGTGTGCCTGACCTGATCATGAACAGTCTGTCACAAATGCCATTGTTTTGCAACCTGTCAATATTGTTGTTAATGATGTAAAGAATGTTAAGCATATGACATCATGGTGCAGATAACCACAGTGACATCATAAGGACAGTTTAAAGATGGCCACTCCACTTTTGACATGCACCAAAGAGAAGCAGCATTCTGTCATCCACGTTTTAATCAGTGAAGGGGTAAAACCTATAGAAATTCATCAGCGAATGAAAGTCCTCTATGGTGATGCATGTCTGTCAGTCCAGCAAGTGTATGACTGGAGTAGGAAGTTTCAAAACAGCATGACTTCTGTGACAGACTGTTCATGACCGGGTCAGGCACACCGAGTAGTGACAGCAGAGTAGATTTTTCTACAGAAATCCAAGCACATTTATCGGTGCTGGAAGACTTGCATTGAACGCAGTGGTGACTACATAAAAAAATGATGCATTTGTTCTGTACTTTTTCAGAATATATTCACCAAACAAAAATTGTTAAGGTTTTAATTTAAGCCCCTTCATACTACTTTGTTTATGAGTATTAAAAATCCTTCTACAGACCATATGCAAGCATCACTGACTTTTCACTTGACATGTATGTCCTTAGTAAGGATGGATGAAGATAAACTCCTTAGGAAGGATGGATGGAAAGGATAGAAGGAAGGATGGAAAGAAGGCAGGATGAATGAAGGAAGAACAGACTGAAAGATGTATATTGCAGTTAAAAGAAGATAATTGGAAGGAGTGATGGTTGGGACAAAGGAAGGATGGAAGAAAGGGTGGAAAGATGGATGGAAAAGAGAATGGGTGGAACCAAGGAAGGCAGGCAGGCAGGCAGGCAGGCAGGCAGGCAGGCAGGAAGGAAGGAAGGAAGGAAGGAAGGAAGGAAGGAAGGAAGGAAGGGAGGAAGGGAGGAAGGAAGGGAGGAAGGAAGGAAAATTAACGGATAAATAGAAGGCAAGACTTACCATCGACTTGAACAGAAGGTGTTCCTCTCAAGTTCCTGGCATCGATATAAAAATGAGCAGGTTTGTCTTCTTCCCCTTTGTGCAAGCCTTCTCCGTGGACTGTGGGAAGGACTCCCTCACCAATCTCCTGAAGGAAGGGGCTTCCTGCAGCATTAGAAAGACACACACATATACTACTGCCATTCTGAGTTAGATTGCTGTTATCTTCATATTTTTTTTGTAATGTTGCATATCCCTTGCACGATGTTGCAGTCAAGACCAGCATTTTTCAGCTGCTGTTGGTGTACTAGGCAAGTTTTTATGTTCAGTAGTTTGCCATTGATTTCTGAACGACCGGCTCTCATACCAGTACGTTATAAAGCAATGCGACATGGTCTGCTGCACAAATCGGTCGTGGCTGCATTTGGAATGCCTGATAAGCGGCTCACGAGCTGCATTCGCAAGCCTTTGGCCACGAAGAACCAATCTTCATATACATACACATATACTACTGTCATTCCGAGCTAGATTGCTATAGATCATCTCATATATACACATATACTACTGTCATCCAGAGTTAGATTGCTATAGATCTTCTCATATATACACATATACTACTGTCCTCCTGAGCTAGATTGCTATAGAGCTTCTCATATATACACATATACTACTGTCATCCAGAGTTAGATTGCTATAGATCTTCTCATATATACACATATACTAATGTCATTCCGAGCTAGATTGCTATAGATCTTCTCATATATACACATATACTACTGTCATCCAGAGTTAGATTGCTATAGATCTTCTCATATATACACATATACTACTGTCCTCCTGAGCTAGATTGCTATAGAGCTTCTCATATATACACATATACTACTGTCATCCAGAGTTAGATTGCTTTAGATCTTCCCATATATACACATATAATAATGTCATTCCGAGCTAGATTGCTATAGATCTTCTCATATATACACATATACTACTGTCATCCAGAGTTAGATTGCTATAGATCTTCTCATATATACACATATACTACTGTCATCCAGAGTTAGATTGCTATAGATCTTCCCATATATACACATATACTACTGCCATCCTGTAGATTGCTGTAGATCTTCCCATATATACACATATACTACTGTCCTCCTGTAGATTGCAGTAGATCTTCCTATATATACATATATATACAATGGACTCCAACAACGTCTGTCTCTCGCCCTGACTGTAAATTCTCTCATATTGTTTATCCATCTCTTGATATCTTCCCACTCTCGCTATCTCATGCTCGCTTGTCCTCAACTTTACTTCCCCCCCCCCCCCCCCCCAGTATGGTTTTTATAAGAGTGTTATGTCTTTTAATGTGTCAGAAATATTTCACTTGCCTCTTTTTTATTTCTTTCATCAACTCTCTTTTCATCCCCAGTTTTTCTAGAACCATTGTATTTGATTGTTTTTGTTTCCATGAAATACGTAAATCCACATCTCCAGAGCCCCTATTCGACTTTCTAATTGCTAGTTCAATGTCCAGGCTTCCGCGCCATACAGTAGTGATGAATATACATTCATGCAATGGAAAACTACTGAACTAAAATTAGTTATCATAAACAGCCAATAAATTCTGGGGTTGACTGCAACGTCCTGAAAAGGACCTGCAATAAACTTTAACTCCAGACAAACTAATTTATTCTCTCCCTTGGTAGGTGTTACGCACATACAGATCTATACTTAACTCAAGACTAAGTTGGTAGTGTTTCCCTACATCCAGAACAAAAAAGAAAGGATTAACAGTTTAAACAATTCACCCTACAGGCATATACACCCTCAAACGTATCATTATGTCCCGCACGTAGGGTTCTTTGTCAATGAGCTATAAATATTCCGGCGCCCCTTTCTTTTGTTTGCTCGGTGTCAAGCAAGGAGCAGCAACCCAAAAAATGTTGACGTTAACTCTAGATTAATTCCCTTGTACACAGAATTAGAAGTGTTATATTTGCTGCGCTAGCCCAACTACTGGTGATGTTCGAGAGGGTCCGCTGGAGGCAAAGTAAAGAAAGACGATGATGTAGACTGAATATAATTAACGTAACACCTGATACTTTTATGAAGTTCGGTAATGCGTTCTTGGAACCGCGATGGAATAGCTTTTATAGTGCATTCACAAATGTTTGTCCCGTATAACTCAGTAACCAACTGAGGGAAAATGATGAGATTTAGCATATAACCTTATCATTATGTACGCCCGACAAATATATTTTTGTTCTGGAGATTGTACAGTAGATCTCAATGTTTGATTATATGTGGTATATAATTTACGGGTCAGAAATGAAGTGCATATTATGAAATATATTACATCTACACAAAGGCTTTTGATAAAGTGAGACATGTCAACATGATAAGGATGCTTGAAGATCTACAAATTGATGGAAAAGATCTTAGACTTGTAAAAAAACATATATTGGAAACAACAAGCTGCCATAAGAGTTGATAATGAAGTAAGCCAATATCAACCTATTAAGAGAGGTGTGAGACAGTGATGTGTAATGTCTCCAGATCTGTTTTCCCTGTACAGTGAACGTATTTTCAGAAATATTGAAAATATGGAAGGAATCAACATTGGGGGACGATGCATCAATAACATTAGATATGCAGATGATACAGTCTTGATTGCAGACAATGAACAGGACCTGCAAAATTTAGCAGATGCGATTGTTACACAAAGTGAACAACTAGGGTTAGAATTAAATTGTAAAAAGACACAGATTATGGTCGTCACTAGGAAGAACGAAATACCACAATTTAATATACAAGTAAATGGGAATATTCTTCAACAAGTGAATAGGTACAATTATCTCGGAACAGTAATAACATCTGATGGAAGATGCCTTGAAGAGATTAGAACAAGAATCGCCATGACAAAAGTAGCCTTTAGCAAGATGAAAAACATACTGACCAATAAAAAGATGTCAATTGAAACGAGAAAAAGAGTGTTGAGATGCTACATAGAACCTGTACTTTTATATGGATGTGAAGCGTGGACAATGAGCAGTCAGGCTGAAAAACATCTGATGGCTGTAGAGATGTGGTTTATGAGGAAAATGCAAAGAATACCATGGACAGCCAGAAAGACCAATGAACAAGTTCTTCAAGAAACAAATGAAGATCGTAAATTGATTAGAGAAATTAGACGTAGACAATCAAAATTTTTTGGGCATGTTATGAGAAGAAATGGATTGGAGAACTTGGTGACGACTGGTAAGATCGAGGGGAACAGACCAAGGGGAAGACCTAGAAGCAAGTACCTGGATGGCTTGGCCTTGTGGCATGGTCGAGACAGAAACACGGAGCTGATCCACGACTCTGGTGATCGAGTGAGATGGCAAAACATGACCGCCCACGTTTACCGGCATGGCACATGATGGATGGATTACATCTTCACATGGACACATCAGTGTCCAATAATGCATATTCTCCGTGATGCACGGGAATTTCCTTATGATAAGCATGCTACATAATGGAGCGGGAATGATCAAATATGCATTGCGTCCGAATTCACGTGAAGTACCGTAAAACAAGTTTGTTAGCGTGAATTCAATACATTTTCGCCAAAATATCAAAGAAATTTCGCAGTTTCCCATGATTTCACTTGCCCTTAGACATATAAACGACATATTCCTTGGGTGGAAGTAAATATAAGACGGATGGAAAAATTTCATAACGATGCAACAGATTCTTTTTAAAAAAAATTGAACGCGAAGGAGGGCAAACATTTGCGAACGCTCTATAGTGAGCGGGCCTGTTACGATACCGTTCGGGGTATAATCCTCAGCAGAAAGATGATTTTTCCGACAAATTACAACACTTGGATTGTGCAATCAAAATTATATGTTCGGCCAAATGGTGCCGTCGTTTTTGTATCCCCATTAACCTCGGTCTTTGGTGTTCAGGATCAATTAAATTGACAATATGCCTCCATGCCACCGACTTACGCCTCCTAGCATACATTCTCTGTCTGTTTTTGCCTCTTCTACAGTTGCTCTTTTCAGCCGCCACTATGTTCCTCAAATCCTCTCCCCCCAATAAGAGACCAAAGAACATTGGTTTTTTCCCCAGAGTTCGATCTAGCCTCACAAAAATTAGTCATCTAAATTGTCACATACTGCCTATAGTACCCTGAAGTGTAAGGCAAGGGGGGGGGGGGAAGGGGGGATGTCTTGAGCCTGGGGAATTAAGGCCGCCTGGCTTATGCAGTCGTCGCGAACAAATTAGAATTTTCTTTGTGCCACAGACAGAAAAAAAATCAACACCTTACCGAGGATTCGAATCTGGGTCTTCCGAAGGAGAACCCGGCGTTATTAGCCACTCGGCCAAAAAAAATGAGAACTGGGCAATTTTTAGAATATGCTGAGAATTGTATGGGAAGGAAAGGCGACGAGCAAAGGCACTGACCACCCTACGTCATATACTTTGGCCTAGAATATGTGAAAGCCTAATACAAGGTGTATTTTTTAATGACTGTGCAGTGTTTGAAAATATTTCCGGTCCAAGTTTTGTATTTACCTATTATGTTGCATGAACTTTACAGAGGGTGAATACAAAACCCGGACCGGCTATATTTTCAAACACTGCACAGTCATTAAAAATACACCCTAATACTTCACAACCCAACGGCAGTATCTGTATCTCTTAGAGAGATGTCAAGAGCGGAGAACTTAGACGCCAGTGAATTCATATCGTTGTTCAGAATGAGAGACTCGGGACTTAGAATTGGCACGGTCAGACAGGAGAAGCACATCGGCAGATTGACGGTTCTCGGCAACCAACACAGAACTGAGACTATTAGCCAACGGACGCTGAAGCGAGAGGGGTTAATGATCTGAGCACTTATGGACTTGTCTGGAGTGCAAGGGTGATAACACACGAGACAACTAACTAACCAACCAACTAACTAACCAACCAACTAACTAACCAAGCAACCAACCAATTACTAACTAACTAATGGTCTAACTAACTAACTAACTAACTAACTAACTAACTAACTAACTACCCACATACCTGACTAACTAACTAACTAACTAACTAACTAACTAACTAACTAATGACCCAACTATCTAACTAACTAACTACCCATATACCTAACTAAAGAACTAACTAACCAACTAACTAATTAACTAACTAACTAACTAACTAACTAATGACCCAACTATCTAACTACCCATATACCTAACTAACGAACGAACGAACGTACTAACGAACTAACTAATTAACTAACTAACTACCCATATACCTAACTAAAGAACTAACAAACTAACTAACTAATGACCCAACTATCTAACGAACTAACTACCCATATACCTAACTAACTAACTAACTAATTAACTAACTAACTAACTAATGACCCAACTATCTAACTAACTAACTACCCATATACTTAACTAAAGAACTAACAAACTAACTAACTAATGACCCAACTATCTAACTAACTAACTACCCATATACCTAACTAAAGAACTAACAAACTAACTAACTAATGACCCAACTATCTAACGAACTAACTACCCATATACCTAACTAAAGAACTAACTAACTAACTAACTAACTAACTAATGACCCAACTATCTAACTAACTAACTACCCATATAAATAACTAACGAACGAACGAACGTACTAACGAACTAACTAATTAACTAACTAACTAACTAACTAACTAACTAATGACCCAACTATCTAACTAACTAACTACCCATATACCTAACTAAAGAACTAACAAACTAACTAACTAATGACCCAACTATCTAACTAACTAACTACCCATATACCTAACTAACGAACGAACGAACGTACTAACGAACTAACTAATTAACTAACTAACTAACTAACTAAAGACCCAACTATCTAACTAACTAACTACCCATATACCTAACTAACGAACGAACGAACGTACTAACGAACTAATTAACTAACTAACTAATGACCCAACTATCTAACTAACTATCTAACTAACTAACTACCCATATACCTAACCAACGAACGAACGAACGTACTAACGAACTAACTAATTAACTAACTAACTAACTAACTAACTACACATATACCTAACTAAAGAACTAACAAACTAACTAACTAATGACGCAACTATCTAACGAACTAACTACCCATATACCTAACTAACGAACTAACTAACCAACTAACTAATTAATTAACTAACTAACTAACTAACGACCCAACTATCTAACTAACTAACTACCCATATACCTAACCAACGAACGAACGAACGTACTAACGAACTAACTAATTAACTAACTAACTAACTAACGAACTACACATATACCTAACTAAAGAACTAACAAACTAACTAACTAATGACCCAACTATCTAACGAACTAACTACCCATATACCTAACTAACGAACTAACTAACCAACTAACTAATTAATTAACTAACTAACTAACTAACTAACTAACTAACTAACGACCCAACTATCTAACTAACTAACTACTCATATACCTAACTAACGAACGAACGAACGTACTAACGAACTAACTAATTAACTAACTAACTAACTAACTACCCATATACCTAACTAAAGAACTAACAAACTAACTAACTAATGACCCAACTATCTAACGAACTAACTACCCATATACCTAACTAACGAACTAACTAACTAACTAATTAACTAACTATCTATCTAACTAACTAACTACCCATATACCTAACTAAAGAACTAACAAACTAACTAACTAATGACCCAACTATCTAACTAACTAACTACCCATATACCTAACTAACGAACGTACTAACGAACGAACTAATTAACTAACTAACTAACTAACTAATGACCCAACTATCTAACTAACTAACCACCCATATACCTAACTAAAGAACTAACAAACTAACTAACTAATGACCCAACTATCTAACTAACTACCCATATACCTAACTAACGAACGAACGAACGTACTAACGAACTAACTAACTAACTAACTAACTAACTAACTAACTAACTAATGACCCAACTATCTAACTAACTACCCATATACCTAACTAACGAACGAACGAACGTACTAACGAACTAACTAATTAACTAACTAACTAATGACCCAACTATCTAACTAACTAACTACCCATATACCTAACTAAAGAACTAACAAACTAACTAACTAACTAACTAACTAACTAATGACCCAACTATCTAACTAACTAACTACCCATATACCTAACTAACGAACGAACGAACGTACTAACGAACTAACTAATTAACTAACTAACTAACTAACTAACTAACTAATGACCCAACTATCTAACTAACTCTAACTACCCATATACCTAACTAACGAACGAACGAACATACTAACTAACTAACTAACTAACTAACTAACTAACTAACTAACTAACGAACTAACTAACTAACTAACTAACTAACTAATGACCCAACTATCTAACGAACTAACTTCCCATATACCTAATTAAAGAACTAACTAACTAACTAACTAACTAACTAACTAACTAATGACCCAACTATCTAACTAACTAACTACCCATATACCTAACTAACGAACGAACGAACGTACTAACGAACTAACTAATTAACTAACTAACTAACTAACTAACTAACTACCATTGGCAACTTGCCGTCTTGACAGACGATAGTTTGTGCTTCAAAAAGGCTTAATAACTACAACCCATGGCGGTGGCGAATGTGATGACTGTTAAGGCCAATTCGCACTGTAAATGTTCGTCCACAGTGGATGCATGTAACACATGGTCACTTTCACCATCATGCACCATCTTGCATCTTACACGCTCGGTGTGTGACTTATCTGCAATAATTTTCTCCTTTGTCTTTATTCCATTTCTGATATTTGTCCTCCTTGCAACACGTTAAACAGCGACTTGCTCCCATTAACTAACTAACTGACCTGACTGACTGACTGACTGACTAACTAACTAACTAATGACCCAACTATCTAACTAACTAACTAACAACCCATATACCTAACTAATGAACTAACCAACAAACTAACTAATTAATTAACTAACTAACTTCCTAATTAACTAACTACCTACCTACCTGACTAACTAACCAACTACTTTTATCAGTTTGAACTGCGTCCTGTTATAAACACTGAAAATAAGAACCAACCATGCATCAAGCCAATTCCCCTTACGGAGACGTAACAGAAAAATAGTTTCAATGACTAGTTGGTTATTTCGGGAGAGGATAAGTCTGGAACAGGAAATACAGTTTATATCACTCGGTCTTCTGGGCATCAGTTGGGAAAATGTTTAACCAATTCAAGAAATCAAAAACATTGGAGGCAATCATCGTCGTCGTTTTTTCATTACCTCTACCCCGCTGAACCACATATTAGAGGAGGCTGACATGGCCGAATGGAACAGAACGTGTGTTCTTAAACATCCAGTGTGCTGATGCCGAGGTAGCGGGTTCACCCCCAAAAAGCGGCCAGTAGGGCTAAAATGTTGACCTCTTGTCCTTGACTCGGGATGTGCATTACAAATACCTATAAAGTCGGAGTGGGTTCGCCTAATGGGACACTTGTAATAGGGGAAGCTAATCCACACGCAAAAATCAATCCATTGCTTCTAGAATTAGTAGCACGTATATGGACGACGCTTGAGTTCAAAGCGAGCAAACGCAAATTAAATATTAAAAAACACCTCAGAAGAGAAGTTATAATTAAGGCCCACCCCAGCCTCAGCTTAATAATCCTGTGACCGAATCATCCACATTTCGGGGATTAATTTTAAAGGGATTGTTGTCCATAGGAGGTAATGACTAAACTAACATCAGATGGCAAATACGTGGCAGAGCTTAGAAACAGAATACGCTAAACAACAGATGGATTTTAGAAGATGAAAACATGTTATGGAATAAATGACTTTCACCGAATGTCGGAACAAGTGTACTGAAGCGTGATATCAAACCTGATCTGTTGTATGGCAACGGTTCTTGGAATGTAAGCAAGGAAGCGTTTGAAGGCATAGGAGATGTGGTTTCTGGGACGAACGTTGCGAAATACCACGGACTGTTAGAGCAACTAAGAACGATTGCTTGGGTGAGGCTAATGTCAATGAAAGTAGAACACTATCACACAACAAACGGTATTCTTTGATCATGTATCGAGAGAAGAGGCGTTGGAGAATATCGGTCCGACGACGACAGTCAAGGATCTTCAACAAAAGAAAACCCTGCAATTTCGAATCTAATATCGGGAGTATGACAACGAAACCACGACCTTTGAGCACGACATGTTTGTATGTAGACGGCACACGACAATATTTGGTCCTTATGTTACTATGTAGACGGCACACGACAATATTTGGTCCTTATGTTACTATGTAGGCGGCACACGACGATATTTGGTCCTAATGTTTCTATGTATGCGGCATGCAACGATATTTGGCCATTATGTTTCTATGTATGCGGCATGCAACGATATTTGGTCCTTATGTTTCTATGAATGTAGCGTACGACGATATTTGGTAGTTATGTTTCTCTGTAGACGGCATACGACGACATTTGGTATTTTCGTTTCTATGTCGGCGTCGTATGATGATATTTCATATATAATCTATATTTGGTCCTTATATTTATATAGAGTCGACATACGACGGTATTTGGTCCTTATATTTCTATGTAGGCGGCATACCACGGTGTTTGTCCCTTATATTTCTATGGAGTCGGCATGCGACAGTATATGTTGTATAATTTCTTTCTGATATCTTATGTTTTTGTAAATTGCTGTAGGAAGATTTATAAAGTAAATTAAAGGTCTCATCTATATGCCTTGAGGTGTATTGGGTTTATGATGCCAGCTCCATATTTTTATAGACCCACCAACAAACAATAGGTGATATGGTCAATATAAAGTCGATCGCTTTTACTCCCCACAACATTTCCTGGTACCCAATTTAAGCAAGGTAGATCTGGAAACCCGGGTAATACACCCCCCCCCCCCCCTTTTGTTTTTTCAAATCCTTCCGGACGGGGATTTAAACACGTAACTACCGAGCTAGCAAGTGCGTTACCGTGGCTGCCAGAATGATATCTGTGAAATAATCATTATTCTTAAGTCCAGATAAAAACACAACATATGATTAGAATCATCAATGAAGATTACAGTAAACGGGGAGATACTAGAACAAGTAACACGTTTCTCCTATCTTGGACATGTAATAACAGATGATGGTGGAAATGAAACAGAAATAATAAAGATAATAAGAATGGTCAAAAAGCTTTCAACAGCATGAAATCTGTATTAACATCTAGGGATATTAACAACGCATTAAAAATGAGAATTATGAAATGCTACGTATATTCAACACTATTGAATCGCGCGGAAGCCTGAACATTGAACAAGCAACTAACAAGTCGAACAGAGGCCATGGAGATGTGGATATACAGAAGTAAATATATTTTATGGAGACAAAAACAATCAAACATAGAGGTTCTATAAAAAAAAAAAAAAAAAAAAAAAAACTTGGATGAAAAGAGAGTTAATTATGTGGTTGTTTCGGGATTTGAAATTTAAATATTGAGCACAACCCACTACTGGCAACGCCGATCGCATTCTGGTATGAACCTAAGGCCTATCCACATCAATATGGAAGCACTATACTCGAGTTCCGCCCTCGTTTGAGCTCGCCAGTAGTGCATATCCCTGACCGGATCCGGAAACAGTCCTGGATCACGCGTGTGAAGCGGGTGTGTAACCACGCGGCACACACTGGACACACCAAATTATCACAACAGAACATCACAACGCTACCCATCGTAGGCTATGCTCAAGATTGCCCAATCGCCGCGACCGACGCCCGTCAATCAGAATTTGGTGTGTCCAGTGTGTGCCGCGTGGTTACACACCCGCTTCACACGCGTGATCCGGGACTGTTTCCGGATCCGGTCAGGGATATGCACTACTGACGAGCTCAAACGAGGGCGAAACTCGAGTATAGTGCTTCCATATTGATGTGGATAGGCCTTAGGTTCATACCAGAATGCGATCGGCGTTGCCAGTAGTGGGTTGTGCTCAATATTTAAATTTGAAAAGAGAGTTGATGAAAGAAATAAACAAAGAGGCATGTGAAATATTTCGGCCACGGTAAAAGACATAACACTCTTATAAAAACCATTCTGGAGGGCAAGGTTGAGGAGCTAGCAAGAGATAGACAACGATACAAGTGGGAAGATAGCATCATGAGATGGACGCACATCAATCTGACAGAATGTACAGTCAGGTAGAGAGACAGTGTTGGAGATCCATTGCAGCCAACCTTCCTTGTGTAGACGGCACCTGATTGATTGATTGGTGATTAGGAAGTTCGAAGGATGGGAAAACACACAAACACGGCCAGTGTTTCAACCCATGTCTTCATCAACATCGTATTTCTATGGAGATGACATTTCTAACAATAGTCCTATTTCGCAATTTGAGCTACAGTACCCACCATGATGCTGCTTTTGTTGCTGCGTCTGCTGATGATCCACAATCAAATCTGGCACACGAATATGGTGAGGTTGAGGCGGGACCACAACGAAAAGCTTGGATGCAGACAGGTCAGGAGAAGATGAACCCGCGGTACTACCGTCAGATTTCGGATGACCAGCGTCAGTCGTGAAGCTAGTGTTTCTCCTCGCCGTGTGTTTAATGTATAAGTGATTCTGTGGGTGGTCAACCTGACGCTGATGGTGAAGGTTCCGTTCCAAAGTTTGAGACCTGGCAATCTTTGAACGTGATGAAGCGTGTGAAGACGACGATGATGATGCGGACTTTTGAGAAGTGGCTGGTGGAACTATCGTTCGCCGGTCAAGGCTCTGGCTATGTTCAGTGAAGATGGATGGCCAGGCAGAATTATTTTCCACATTAAATCTGTCGGATGAGATGTTCTTAGAAGGTTCCGTAATTGCTGTCATTGACGCAGTGCGTGGTAATGATGTATAGCCATTATCAGAAAATCTTATGGTATTAACAGGGTGAAGATGATCTTCAGTATCCATACTATGCCTGTAGGAGTCACTTGCGCTGCCAAAATATGTGCTACCAATATTTACTTTAACAACATGAGAATTCAACGAGCTACTGGCATCCGACTGGCCACTGTGAAAGTCGTCGTGATCATCGAAACTTTCATGATCAAAGCTCACATCGTAGCTGTAATTATGCAGGAAAGAAGTATTAGCTGAACTGACGACATACACGTTTCCGCTTTTCTCGGAAGAAGAATCTGAAAGTAGATTGTCCAGTGATCTATAGTGATGATGATGATGGTGGTGATTTGCCACGTAATGTTTGGTCCTGGCAGATGATGATAAATCAGACGGTAGTACAATTCCCGGGCTCATTCTCCCAGAAGTTCCATCGTATCTGTTCCCGATATGCTTGTTATGACCTGTATCAGAGGACAGGCTTCCAACGCGGGTTAGATCTGGTTCAGAGTTCATGAACTTGTTCTGCCTGCTTAGACCACGTCCCGAGACTGTAAATCTTGCTGAATGTCCCTGGCTATCTCTCCAGCTATCGTCAGCACTATTTCCATTTAACCGTACGAAAGTCACGGTGGACTGGCCATTTGCTGAAGACCCCGCCGGAAGGTGGCGTAAATCGTTTACAATGATACTTCCATTATGTGTGTTGCTGGTTGTATGTCTGAAACCGTGATTTTGATTTATCGCGTGTCCTGTATTAGAATTGGTCATTTCCGATACCTCATGAAGCTGTTGCTGCTGGTCGCGATGATTATAATGCCGGTACAACGTCATGTTGTCGTTTGCAGCCCTTATTTTCATGTCCTGTTTCGAAGCATCGGCTGAACTACCCAACATGCGCGTTGAACTTTCTATATCATGGCCTTCATATGCAGAAATAGCTGGTTTCGGAAATGTGGCTATGTCAGGAGGAAACGAACTATCAAAGTGTGTTATTGTTGCCTCTTTCGAGAAGCTGTCTGCTTGGTTGTATGTCTCGGCCGATGCTCGCTTATCATAATGTATGTCTACTTTGTTTGAAACAGCGTTCGCTGGTTCAGATTTAGTCCCAATTACACCACTGTTTGTAACACTTGTTTTCTGTTTTATTGGTTTACTATACAGACTATCAACATCGTATGAATTAGACACTGCCGCCATGTTTCCAGATTTAACATCACTATCACTGCCTACGTTAATTCTTAGAGAATAGTCAGATGATGTGATTGTTTTACGATTATCCTCGCTTCCGTTTTCTTGTTTTCCATCTTTGGCCAGCTTATTCGCTAGATTTCTGTTAGCTATGTGGTTTTCTAGTTTACTCAACAAAGACTTGTTAGCAAACACGTTCAAATTTTGCGAAGACTTTGAAATATGCTTTTGTTCAAGTGAAACCGTTTTCAAATCCACGCCCAAAGAAGTCTCTGATGTTTCCTCGTGCATACTCTGTGCCCGGGCTGTGTCAGATCGTTTCTTCAACACACTTGATAATTCTTTGACCAGCTCGTTATACTGCTTCGAACCAGGATCCTTCTTGGATCGTCTGAAAATTATAGGATAATTTAGACCGGAGTCCATATTTCTATTCACATCTTTGTTGGCCGATTCGTTGTCATTCAGCACTTTAGCATCGTGTTGATGATCCAGATCGTCATCACTCCTGGTCTCCGCACTATTAGAATTTAAGAAATTCATATCTAAACTTCGAATTGTAGAGTAACCATCGGATCTATCACTGCTAACTTCAGCTTTCAGAACATCAACAATTAATTCCGGCACATCTGGTGACTGCGTCTGTGAATATAAACGATCAAAATCCTCGTCTGGGCTGATCTCAAACATGTCCGTTTTATTATCCAGTTCATCGGTCGAGAAATTATTCCTGTATGAAAAAGAATCATCCTTCTTTTTGTCCTTTGTTCTGCCTTTCTTCTTGTTACCCGGCTTTCTAACGGTATGATTCGCGCTGAGGGCTGACACGTTTTCCAGTGAACTATTCGGATTTTTCAAAGTGGTAGTCCCAAAACTAAAATTCTCATTATCCAAAGACACAGGCTGTGTATGTTTAGAATCCGTGACGTGCAGTGTGTTACCCATTATCAATGTAACACAAGCGACCAACACTGCTTAATTGAATATCCCTGAATTACTCCTCACTGAATCCACAAAACCTCGGGGTCTAAACGAACAAGACCAAGGTTCGAATCCACACTTCGGCTTATATTTAACCTATCCCAGCGTGTGTTTTGAAATGTTCACATCTTCCTTACTCCTATAGTTCATCTTTCTACCATCACCGATGTTGACATTACAAACTTCACGAACCTCATTCAACATATTTCCAGGCTTGGCTCCCAACTCGTGCATCTCCTATTAACACAACACCCCTTTCTCCTAGCCATATGTACAGTGTTTACACTCTGCATTGCACCATAATGGAGGGTAGCCACATATGTGAGAGGTTCCTATGCTACTGCGTCGGTATGTTCACTATTTGCACAGATCGTCTGCATATTTAACTAGCCGGTCCCTGTACCTGTTGCCATATTTGGATGAAACTGTGTCTTTCAATCAGCGCCGGGCTTACACACGCAAACGAAAAGTTTACTTTCCCGTTTTCAAATGCCTTGGTCTGTGATTCGCAATTTTTTTCTTACCCTAGAGGTACTTCATGCCTTCTATGCCATAGATTTATGCACTCCATGTCGCAGATTCGTGCACTCTTATGTCATAGATTAATGCACTCTGTGTCACTGAGTCCTGCACTCTTATCTCATAGATTCATCAACTCTGTGACACAGATTCATGCACTTATATGTTACAGATTTATGCACTCTATGTCACAGAGTCATGCAATATATGTCACAGATTCAGATCTTTTATGTCACAGAACCATGCCTTCTCTCTCACAGAACCATGCCTTCTATGCCACATAGCTATGAATTTTATGTCACACATTTATGTCTTCTGTATCACATAGCCATGCTTTTTTTTTTGGTCACAGAGTCATGCCGTTTTGCCACAGATTCACACCCCTTATGTCACAGGTTCATGCCTTCTATGTCACAAAGCAAGACTTCTATGTCACACATCAAGACTTCTATGTCACAGAATCATGCCTTCTATGTAACATGCCCATGCCTTTTTGTCACAGATTCGTATCCCTCGTGCCACAGATTCGTGCCTCTTATGTCACAGATTCATACCTTTTTGTCTCAGATTCATGCCCCTTATGTCACAGATCCATGGCATATATTGATATATTAATTCCCTTTTGTCACAGATATATGGCTATTATGTCACAAATGAAGTGATACACACATATTGTTGCTTTTCTTTATCGGAGGTTTGAAAAGCATGGTGGTTACATTGTGAAATCATCATCATCATCATGTGCCAAGCTGATAGGCGTAGGAGGTCAAGGTTCGCCATATCACGTGATCACAAGAGTTCTGGGTCAGGCCTGTGTTCGTGTAACAAATATACTTGTGTTCGTGTGACAAATATACTATGTGCCCAACCCATCAAGATATTTATCTTTGTCTACCCTTTGCTCTTTTCTTACCAATTGTTCCAGTATTTATTAAATTCTCAAGTGTATTTCTTCTCATAAAGTGCCCAAAACATATGGTCTCTCTACGTCTACTATCTCTAATCATTTTACGGTTTTCAATTACTTCTTGAAGAACTGTCACATTAGTTTTTCTAATAATTTCTATCCGTCCATAGTATTCTTTCCTTGAGACGTTTCTTAGCTTGTCTGCTCTTTGTCTACGTTTCACATCCATACAAAAGCAGAGGTTCCATGTACCACTTCAACATTTGTTTTCTCGTTGCAATTATCACCTTTATACTCGTCAGTAAATTATACAATTGGCAAAAAGCTACCGTTGCCATACTGTCATAGCGATTAACGGCAAACTAAATGTTAGCTGCATATCCTTTACAGGACGTAGCAATCAACCTTATCATTTGCTTTTGGATGTTTGTGATTCCTGGGCAAGTTTTACGTTCAGTAGTTTGCCATTGCTTTCTGAATGACCGGCACGGCACTCACACCATTTGTACGGAAATCCAATGCAAGGTGATCTGCTTCCAAATCTCCCGCAGCTGTGTTTTGAATGCGGTATGATAGATTACGAATTGCGTCACTATCCCCATCGGCACCGAACCGGTAATGGCAAACTACTGGATGTAAAATTGCAATTAAAAACAAAAGATTACCTGTCTTCACTAATCTTGACTACTTTGTTAACCATATTGCAGTAGCAGTCTGATTACGTGTCCGTCTGGCCTTTCCTCGGAGTTTTGAGTGTCAGCCAGACCCTCTGGTCCATCCATGTAGCACCATTATCTTCAAGCTGATCGATCTGTTCTTCTACACTGTGCACTCGATTCCAAAGGGCCCAGACCACGTCTGCCCTATCACGCACCAATACCCAACCCAGGGGGGCAGACCCAGCCAATCTGTCCGCCTGCTCATTTCCCACCACATCAGCATATCCTGAAGGAAAAATTCAACTGATGCTCGCTATTCTGGATTGTTAAATAGACACCTGCCACTCTGCCCGAAGCATGCCTGTCTGCATCCTTCTCATCATACTTTGCCAGTCCGTTACAATCACGACACGTACTGTTTGTCCTCCAGCCAGCGGAACACCGCCGTGACTTCTTCCACCTCCATTCTCAGACTAGATGTTGTGGTATTAGATGCCAGGGTCTCCTGCATAGAACACCCTCCATGGCTGCCTTTGCCATATTGCCATAGCGATTAATGGCAAACTCGTCATCATCATCATCATCATCATGTGCCATGCCAGCTGGCGTAGACATTTATGTCTCCACAGATCTCGGTCTTTGGTGTTCTGGATCAACTCTGCTGCTGATATTCCTCCATACCACCGTCTCGATCCATCCAGCATCGTTTCTCTTGGTCTGCCTCTGCCTCTCTTCCCCTCGATCTTTTCAGTCGTCATGATGTTCTCCAATGTCTCTATCATAACATAACCAATGAAAGCTGTTTGTCTCTTTCTTATTGTTGTATACTCGTAAATTGTTCTAGTTTTATTAGCCTCTTTCAGGCCATCGTTGTTAGTTACTCTGGCAGTCCAAGGAATTCGCAACATTCGTCTCAGAAACAACATCTCTGTTGCTTCTAAGTTCTTCCTAATTTGTTCATTTACATTCCAAGATTCACTGCCATACAGCAAAACAGGTTATATACAGCACTTCAGCACTCTCTTTCTTACATTCAATGATAGTGACGTATTGCATCGGATACTTTTCATTTTCTCAAATGCAGCTTTTGCTTGCCTTATTCTATTCTTAATCTTTGTTGTGCACCTTCTGCCTGATGTTGTAAATGCCCTTAGGCAGTTAAAATTATCCATTTGGTTAAGCATTTTCCCTTCTATTTCCAAGTCACATTTTGATGTCACATCTTTATTTGATATCACCATTGTTACTGTTTTCTTGATATTTAAGGATAATCCTTTTTTTTTCACTTTCTGTTACTACAATGTCCAACAACTGTTGTAGATCTGTTGCATTATCCGCCACCAATACTGTGTCATATGTATAGCGTTTATTGTTTATGTTGTAACCTCCGATTAGTATTCACGGCTTCTCTTTGATCTCTCTAATTATTACTTCACTATAGATGGAGAAGAGATCCGGTGACAAAACACATCATTGTCGTACTTTATTTGTTCATAACTGCCCACTTTATTTCCCATTTCAATTGCTGCTCTTTGTTCCAGTAAATATCTTTTATTATTCTGAGATATTTCCCTTCAATGTTGGTATCTTCCAACATTTTAATTAGTTCATCATGTTTATATCTTCCAACATTTTAATTAGTTCACTATAATCTATGAAGTACAAATATATGTCTTTCTTTGTCTCTATTGATCTTTCTATTAGTGTTCGTAATGTGTATATAGCATTGTTTGTACCCTTTCCTTCCACAAATTCGTACTGTTCTTCACCAATTTCCATTTTTATTTTATTTTTTGTTCTTCTTATTATAATTCTGAGTAGAAGCTTAATTATATGGTTTATGAGGTTAATTGTATGAACGTCTTCGCATTCAACCGCTCCTGGTCGTCCACTGCTGTAAATATCATTCAACATGTTGTTAATAGTAATAATACACCTACTCCAAATTCTTCCAGTACTTATAATTTTTATATTGTGATTCCATCTGGCCCAGCTGTTTTTCCTTACTTCATATGGTCATATGCTTGACAGCGTCAGCTTCTTCTAAAAGTATTGGAGAGTTTTGGTCATCATAGACCGTAACTTCAGGAAGGGAAAATCCCAACTGCACCTCCCAGTGTTAGAGGATGGGAAACACACCACGGTGTGGGCAACACAGCTCTGGGGACCGAATATCCACCGGGAAAAGTGGACAACTCTGGAGCTGAGCAGAGCAGGGCGCTCAATTGTTCTGACAGCCGGAAACGGCTGTCAAAGGTAGAGTTATAAGATCCCCTATGTGGATGTGGAAGGCAAGGGGACACCACCACATTTATATATTTTACTGCGTTTTCCATTCAAAGTGCTACGGAGACGATGCATGACGGCATCTGTTACATAATTTATATTCTTCACCGTAACTTTATATGGAGACGGCCTACATTTATTACATAATCTCTATTCTTCACCATGTTTCTATGGAGACGACATACAAAAGTATTTATTACATAATCTCTAAATGTTTCTACGGCTGTTATATAATTTCTACTCTCCATCGTGTTTCTATGGAGACGGAATACGACGGCCTCTGCTAAATAATATCTACTCTTCATTATTCACGAGAAATAAAAGCACATCTATTGACTGGCGCTCAAAGAAATAGTGGAAAGAAGTAGTAATTACTTTTCAATGGCTTCAAGTGTTCCCAAAAAAGTTGATAAAAGATTCATAGCAAAAGAAAATGGCCGATATCTAGTTAGTAAAGGGGAGCTAGGTATCTGACACCACAACCTCAAGTCTGAGAATGAAGTTGGAGGATGTTACTGCAGTTTTCTGCTGGTTGGAGAACAAAGTGTATAGACATGTGGTGATTGTAACTGATTCACAAAGCATGCTGGCAAAGGTGAAGACTTGCTTGCTTTGTGAAGAATGGCTTGCATCGACTCAGAGGTCGCCGGTTGTGAGCATTCACTAGATCTTTTCTCCAGGACACTGGTGTGGTTGGAAATCAACAGGTACTTGCCGCATTATTACGCAGTGATTTCATGCATGATAAGGCAGATGTGGTGAAGGAATGTGATTAATGCACAAGAACAGATAGACTATCATGGTCTAGAGCAGTGTTTCCCAACCTTTTTTGTACCATGCCCCACTTAAGCCTTTCTAAAATTCATATTGCCCCCCTCCCCCGCCCCATGCCCCCCCTCAACATATACATTATTTTTAATATTCAAAAATTGAAATGTTCACTAAAGAAACTTGAATGATAGGTTTTAGGAAGAAATCACTAGGTAATTATTGAGCAAACACAGTAAGTAAATTTTCAAAACATATAATGGAGAACTGAAATTCAAGTACAAAATAATTTTAATGAAAGATTTTTCTATATTATTTTAATTATTAGTAATTATTTATTATTTAAATTTAGTGAGATCCTTGCGCTTGATGCTTACTGCAAAGAGATCTTATGTCAGGTTCCAATTTAGTTAACTTCAGTCTCAAGTCTCCCCGTTTTGTTATATTCAGCCGATTTCTTCCATTTTCGAATTGCCCCCCTTAACAGTCAAATTGCCCCCCTGTGGGGCGTGGGCCCCACGTTGGGAAACACTGTTCTAGAGAGAATGCAGTAGCAAGGGGTGCAGTAGCAAGGGGTGCAGTAGCAAGGGGTGCAGCTGCGGGGGGTGGTCAGAGGTTCTGGTCGACAGTCGTCACTCAGAGGTAATGCGAGACGGACATATAATCATATTGAAACGGTACCATTAGTATTTGAACTCTTCACTGGCTGTTGAAGATGAGGACTGAGCGCTTATGGGAACGCCCCGAGTGCAGTGATGTCGGTTCTTAACTCAGCTCAACTGATAAAAGAATAGCCAGGCGGGGCTATAACAATCCTACAGTGTACGTATTGCCCTAGATATACAGGAGGAAGGAAATGGCTATGGACGCTATAATTCTGTTTCCACGACATCCAAGAAGGTGTGGTAGTAGCAGCAACAACAACAGTAGCAACAGCAGCAATAGTAGTAGTAGAAGTAATCGCAGTACTGCTACTACTACTATTAGTTAAAGCTGCGGTAGTAGCTGTTACTGAAGTAGTAGTAGTCGTCGTAGTATTATTAATTGTTGAATTAGTAGCGGTTGTAGAAGAAGTTGCAGTGTAGTTGTTATTGATGTATAATAATAATTACTACTACTACTACTACTGTTAGTAGTAGTAGTAGTAGTAGTAGTAGTAGTAGTAGTAGTAGTAGTAGTAGTAGCGGTAGCAGCAGCAGCAGTATTTGTGGTAGTACTAGCAGTATTAGCTGTAATCGTTGTTGTAGGAGGAAGGAGAATAATACGTCCAAAAAAAAAAAAATAAGAAGAGGAGGATCGGAGGTGGAGGAGACGTAGTAGTAGAAGAAGAAGAAGAAGAAGAAGAAGAAGAAGAAGAAGAAGAAGAAGAAGAAGAAGAAGAAGCAATCAGGAGACATACTTTCAGAAAACAAAACTAAACGTGTTCGTGTCGTGTGTGTAGGAAATTAACAATGTGCGCTAATTTGCCCAGTGGGGAAACGTGTTGTAGCTAAGTCAAAAGTACAGTTTCGACATCCCAGAAGCCGGTTGAACATGTCCTAATTGACTCATGACCCTGTAAAGGAAAGCATTTCTTGGAGTTGACATATGTAACAGTCAATACAGTAATGACGCAAAGGGCGGGGCATCCCGCTCTGTGTTCTGTAGTCTGGCAAAGAATGTCTCAGTCTAGCCTTGCTGGTCCATCAAGCTTGAGTTCGTGTCATGGTTACAATACATGATTATAGCCCTTTTTCTACTTCTTCGTCGTCTTTTTCGGCTTTCCCCCTTCCTATTCCTACTGGACTACTACGTTTGTTTCTACTCCTCTCCGGCCCTTTCACTAACTAACCTTTGATAGAATATATGTATCTGATTCTAAGTCTACCATTTGCTTTACAGTTTGACGATCATGGATTGTAACCACAAAGATTTCATAGATTGGAATTTAGTCTTATAATATGCTGTTGCTGCAACTCCTTCTTCTCCTTTGAGTCTTAGCCACGTAAAAAGTTTTTTAGAGGATTAATTTTCAGTAGCTCACGCAACAGAATTTGTGCTCCCAACACCCTAGAGCTTAAAAGGAGCAAATGCACAAGAGATCTCCTATTTTGTCATACTTGTCTGAGAAATCTAGGCATCTAATTCACTACCCTGAGATTAGTGATTAATGAGGATCATCATCATTATCTTCATAGTCCAGAAGGTTCACAGGTGCTCAGATTTCCCCCTTAACATCTCCGCGGCGTTTATCAATTAATTGCATCAGTTCTGCTTTAGTTAGTCAAATGTCTTGAGCTCTTGACTAAATGTTCATGTCTGGCAGCTCCCCGCTTCACTCCCAGATCACTAACTCTGAAAAGGAAACAGATTCTCTGGTTTCCTTGAAGTTATCTGTCCTGGTTTCCTTGAAGCTATCTGTTCGTTCAGCATTTCTTATAAAGCTGATGATGTCTGGCCCATCCAGTGCTCTCCCGACCTTCAACATCACCATATTCGCTAACCAAAAGGCTCCCTTGTTGTCTTTCATGCCTTGATATACGAGACCACTACGGACCTCCTCGACCATGTTCATTGAATCGCTCAGTATGTCTGTATGTGTGAATAGTTTGCATGCTGAGCACTATCCTGACATAAGGAAGGCTATACAAATGTCTCAAAATCCTCAGCATGAGAATGGAAGTGGAGGGAGTTATTGCAGCTATGAGATGGGAGACACTATGACTGACATTTAGTCATTGCATCGGAAGGTTCAGTCGGGACATTTCCGGCATACTTGGGTGACATGCATGGACTAATCATACCTACAAGACCTGAGGTTGCTCTTCACTTCAGGCCATGCCTGTGTATAGGGATTTGAAAGGACCAATTGGCTGGGCTCCAGGGAGGACACTGAGGTTAAGCAAGGGAGACACTGAGGTTAAGCAAGGGAGACACTGAGGTTAAGTAAAGGCGACACTGAGGTTAAGTAAGGGAGACACTGAGGTTAAGTAAGGGAGACACTGAGGTTAAGTAAGGGAGACACTGAGGTTTAGCAAGGGAGACACTGAGGTTAAGTAAGGGAGACACTGAGGTTAAGCACGTGAGACAGGTTAAGCAAAGGAGACACTGAGGTTAAGTAAGGGAGACACTGAGGTTAAGCAAAGGAGACACTGAGGTTAAGTAAGGGAGACACTGAGGTTAAGTAAGACAGACAATACGATTAAGTAAGGGAGACACTGAGGTTAAGCAAGGGAGACACTGAGGTTAAGCAAGGGAGACACTGAGGTTAAGTAAAGGCGAAACTGAGGTTAAGCACGTGAGACAGGTTAAGCAAAGGAGACACTGAGGTTAAGTAAGGGAGACACTGAGGTTAAGTAAAGGCGAAACTGAGGTTAAGCACGTGAGACAGGTTAAGCAAAGGAGACACTGAGGTTAAGCAAGGGAGACACTGAGGTTAAGTAAGGGAGACACTGAGGTTAAGCAAGACAGACAATACGATTAAGTAAGGGAGACACTGAGGTTAAGTAAGGGAGACACTGAGGTTAAGTAAGGGAGACACTGAGGTTAAGCAAGGGAGACACTGAGGTTAAGTAAATGAGACACTGAGGTTAAGCAAGGGAGACAATGCAGTTAAGTAAGGGAGACAATGAGGTTAAGCAAGGGAGATAATGAAGTTAAATAAGGGAGACACTGAGGTTAAGCAATGGAGACACTGAGGTTAAGAAAAGGAAACAATAAAGTTAAGCAACAGAGACACTGAGGGTAAGCAAGGGAAACACTGAGGTTCAGCAAGGGAGACACTGGGGTTAAGTAAGGGAGACACTGAGATTAAGTAAGGGAGACACTGAGTTTAAGCAATGGAGATGCTGAGGTTAAGCAAGTGAGACAGGTTTAGCAATGGAGACACTGAGGTTAAGCAAGGGAGACACTGAGGTTAAGCAAGGGAGACACTGAGGTTAAGCAAGGGAGACAATGCAGTTAAGTAAGGGAGACAATGAGGTTAAGCAAGGGAGATAATGAAGTTAAATAAGGGAGACACTGAGGTTAAGCAATGCAGACACTGAGGTTAAGTAAGGGAGACACTGAGGTTAAGTAAGGGAAACCTTGAGGTTAAGCAAGTCAGGCATTGAGATTAAGTAAGGGTTACTATGAGGTTAAACAAGGGAGACAATGAGGTTAAGCAAAGGAGACACTGAGGTTAAGCAAGGGAGACATAGAGGTTAAGAAAGGTAGACAATGAGGTTAAACAAGAGAGACACTGAGGTTAAGCAAGGAAGACAATGAGGTTAAGTAATGGAGACAATGAGGATAAGCGAGGCAGACACAATCAACAGCAAAAGTATAGGACTTCTTTATATGACTTAAGACACATTGGGCATATGGTGCTAAACTGATATTTTTACAGATTTAACTGCACTTGATGTGTGATGTGTGAAGTGTGATGTGGTCAAATCACTCGATGTGTGATGCGTGAAGTGTTTGATATGTGATGTGGTCAACTCACTTGATGTGTGATGTGTGATGAGGTCAACTCACTTGATGTGTGATGTGGTCAACTCACTTGATGTGTGATGTGTGATGTGGTCAACTCACTTGATGTGTGATGTGGTCAACTCACTTGATGTGTGATGTGTGATGTGGTCAACTCACTTGATGTGTGATGCAGTCAACTCACTTGATGTGTGATGTGGTCAACTCACTTGATGTGTGATGTGGTCAACTCACTTGATGTGTGATGTGGTCAACTCACTTGATGTGTGATGTGGTCAACTCACTTGATGTGTGATGTGGTCAACTCACTTGATGTGTGATGTGGTCAACTCACTTGATGTGTGATGTGGTCAACTCACTTGATGTGTGATGTGGTCAACTCACTTGATGTGTGATGTGGTCAACTCACTTGATGTGTGATGTGGTCAACTCACTTGATGTGTGATGTGGTCAACTCACTTGATGTGTGATGTGGTCAACTCACTTGATGTGTGATGTGGTCAACTCACTTGATGTGTGATGTAGTCAACTCACTTGATGTGTGATGTGGTCAACTCACTTGATGTGTGATGTGGTCAACTCACTTGATGTGTGATGAGGTCAACCACATGATGTGTGATGTTGTCAACTCACTTGATATGTGATGTGGTCAACTCACTTGATGTGTGATGTGGTCAACTCACTCGATGTGTGATGTGGTCAACTCACTTGATGTGTAATATGTGATGTGATCAATTCATGTGATGTTTGATGTAGTCAACTCACTTGATGTGTGATGTGGTCAACTCACTTATGTGTGATGTGGTCAACTCACTTGATGTGTGATGTGTGATGTGGTCAACTCATGTGACATGTGATGTGGTCAACTCACTTGATGTGTGATGTGGTCAACTCACTTGATGCGTAGTGTGTAATGTGGTCAACTCACTTGATGTGTGATGTGGTCAACTCACTTGATGTGTGATGTGTGATGCGGTCAACTCACTTGATGTGTGATGTGGTCAACTCACTTGATGTGTGATGCATGATGTGTGAAGTGTGATGCAGTCAACTCACTTGATGTGTGATGCATGTTGCGTTAAATTTGATGTGGTCAACTCACTTGATGTGTGATGCATGATGTGTGAAGTGTGATGTGGTTAACTCACTTGATGTGTGATGCATGATGTGTGAAGTGTGATGTGGTTAACTGACTTGATGTGTGATGTGGTCAACATCATGCTGGTTGCCTTCACTTTGAGAGAGAGGGAGGGAGAGAGTGAGAAGGAGAGAGGGAGAGGGAGAGTATACATGCATGTATAAGCACACTTTTGATAGTGAGTTTGTGATTGTGAATGAGTATATGTGTATGCACGGGAGTGTTTATTTTGTATTAATGAGTGGGTACATAACTGTGAGAGCTTGTGTCAATGATATAAGTATGTATGCAGGTGTTTATGCATGTGCATGTGTAAGTATATCTGGCTGCCTGCCTGTCTCATAACGTGGTAATATGCATTGTTTACATTCACAATGCTCATATGACAATGTTTTTTTCCCCATGTGAATGTAACATACACAAGAGATAACTGATGTACGAAAGATGAGTAATTGGAAGGGCTGATTGTAAAATGGGCCTGCGTGCACAATTTGTGACCTTTTCATAATAAAGTTTGTTTGTTCGTTCGTTTGTTTTGAAAAGATTTTCTGGTACCAATTTTAGTCTGGGTTTATCTGATAGCCCATGTCTCTCTCTATGTGGGTTCAAACCCATGGCTGCCGGGTAAGCATTCAAGCATGCTAGCCACTGCGCTACCCATTCTGAAAGGCAATGAATGAATCGCTAGAAAACAAGAAGTAGATTGTGAGCTTTACTAGAACACAATTACAAGAAAAAAATGGACATTGCGGCTAAAGCCTTCATCAACTCAGAATAAACAAACATAAACCAACACAACTACATGAAAAATACTACATGAAAATATAAATATAAATCTTACTTATCTTTATCCTTATTGTGGCTGGATACGTCTTAAATGATCAGCGCATATAATGACTATCAGTGAAGTGAATGAACCGGATGTATGGTTAAGGTGGGTCAATGGACTAAAGGTCAATAGCGCCACAAGCCCAGGGATTGACCTAGCCGCCCAAGTGGAGAACACCCACAAGGAGGAAGGGGTGGGTGGGGGTTTGAGCCTATGTGAGTGAACGGTAAGATAGGGATTTGTAGTGCAGGAACTTTAGTGGGAAAGGGGGAGGGGAGTTTGGAAGTGAATGAAACTGTGTTGGACAATGAGGCCTGTGAGGGGAAACTGAACCCAAATGGAAAATTAGATAGTTTTCCAATCTCTTACGATCACGTTCATGCCAATCTCTTATGATCACGTTCGTGAGCTGAAAGAGCATCCTAGAAGAAAAGTTAAGAAATCACTGAGTGACCAATGACCACAAGAAACGACTTACCGGTCAGCTCCATTCCACTGTACGAGACATAGATCTTATGCTGGCCAGCCTCCATTGGTGTGTAGGTCACATGATGAACTAGGTGAGCGCCCTCTTCGATATGAAAGGGAACAGTATGACCTGATGGGCTCACGATGCGGATCTCCTGGTTTCCACTTCCTGCCTGGGTGCAGTCCACTGGAAATGATAGTTAAGAACCTTGTAGTCAGCCATATTAAAGGAGGCCAGCATGGCTGAATGGATAAGAGTGCTGTTTTTAAACATCCAATGTGCTGATGCCGAGGTAGCTGAACCACTGGTCAGTTGGACTAAAATGCTGATTTCTTGTTCTTAACTTGAGGATGTAAATTACAAGTACCTCTGAAGTTTGATGGCGAGGGACACTGGTAATAGAGAAAGCTAATCCACAAGCAAACATCAGTCCAGTGCAATGAAGTAGTAGCACATGTATGGACTTTGCTTTAGTTCAAAGTTGCACCCCAAAAAAACTACATTAAAAAAAAGAAGTTCATTTTAAAGCTGACGTAAACATTTTCTATAAAATGAATATACGAGCAAACTAGTGAACACATTGTATTTTCAAAGGATTACACATTCAGCTTGCAGACCCATCTTAAATTCAGCCCTTCTAACCATTCGTCATCTTCACAAATAAATCGTGCAATGTATTATGCATATTACATTCATATATAGATAAAACACTGTAATATTAACGCTGAGCATATAAACAATCTTACTAATATGTTATGACACAGATGGACAGCCAGCCAGTCAACCAGCCAGCCAGCCAGTCAACCAGCCAATCAGACAGACAGCCAGCCAGCCAGTCAACCACCCAGCCAGCCAGCCAGCCAGTCAACCAGCCAATCAGACAGACAGCCAGCCAGCCAGTCAGCCAGTCAACCACCCAGCCAGCCAGCCAGTCAACCAGCCAGTCAGCCAGTCAACCACCCAGCCAGCCAGCCAGTCAACCAGCCAGCCAGCCAGTCAACCAGCCAGCCAGCCAGTCAACCAGCCAGCCAGTCAGTCAACCAGCCAGTCAACCAGCCAGTCAGCCAGTCAACCACCCAGCCAGCCAGTCAACCAGCCAGCCAGTCAACCAGCCAGCCAGTCAACCAGCCAGTCATCCAGTCAACCAGCCAGCCAGTCAACCAGTCAACCAGCCAGCCAGCCAGACAGCCAGTCAGCCAGCCAGCCAGTCAACCAGCCAGCCAGTCAACCAGCCAGCCAGCCAGACAGCCAGTCAACCAGCCAGCCAGTCAACCAGTCAACCAGCCAGCCAGTCAACCAGTCAACCAGCCAGCCAGCCAGCCAGCCAGACAGCCAGTCAACCAGCCAGCCAGTCAACCAGTCAACCAGCCAGCCAGCCAGACAACCAGCCAGCCAGTCAGTCAACCAGTCAACCAGCCAGCCAGCCAGACAGACAGCCAGCCAACCAGCCAGCCAGTCAGTCAACCAGTCAACCAGCCAGCCAGCCAGACAACCAGTCAACCAGCCAGCCAGCCAGACAGACAGCCAGACAACCAGCCAGCCAGCCAGACAACCAGCCAGTCAACCAGCCAGACAACCAGCCAGCCAGTCAGTCAACCAGTCAACCAGCCAGTCAGCCAGCCAGACAGACAGCCAGCCAGCCAGTCAGTCAACCAGCCAGCCAGCTAGCCAGCCAGCCAGACAGACAGCCAGCCAGACAACCAGCCAGCCAGTCAGTCAACCAGTCAAGCAGCCAGCCAGCCAGCCAGACAGACAGCCAGCCAGACAACCAGCCAGCCAGACAGACAGCCAGCCAGTCAGTCAACCAGTCAACCAGCCAGCCAGTCAGACAGACAGCCAGCTAGACAACCAGCCAGCCAGACAACCAGCCAGCCAGACAACCAGCCAGCCAGTCAGCCAGCCAGACAGCCAGTCAACCAGCCAGCCAGTCAACCAGCCAGCCAGCCAGACAGCCAGTCAACCAGCCAGCCAGTCAACCAGCCAGCCAGTCAACCAGTCAACCAGCCAGCCAGCCAGTCAACCAGCCAGCCAGCCAGACAACCAGCCAGTCAACCAGTCAACCAGCCAGCCAGCCAGACAGTCAGCCAGCCAGTCAACCAGCCAGCCAGCCAGACAACCAGTCAACCAGCCAGCCAGCCAGACAGACAGACAGCCAGACAACCAGCCAGCCAGTCAGTCAACCAGTCAACCAGCCAGCCAGCCAGTCAACCAGTCAACCAGCCAGCCAGCCAGACAACCAGCCAGCCAGTCAGTCAACCAGTCAACCAGCCAGCCAGCCAGCCAGACAGCCAGCCAGACAACCAGCCAGCCAGTCAGTCAACCAGTCAACCAGCCACCCAGCCAGCCAGCCAGTCAGTCAACCAGTCAGCCAGCCAGACAACCAGCCAGCCAGCCAGTCAACCAGTCAACCAGCCAGCCAGACAGCCAGTCAACCAGCCAGCCAGCCAGTCAACCAGCCAGCCAGACAGTCAACCAGCCAGCCAGTAAATCAGCCAGCCAGACAGACAGCTAGCCAGCCAGACAGCCAGTCAACCAGCCAGCCAGTCAACCAGCCAGCCAGACAGGTTTGTAAAGGATCACTTTCATTGCACTCAGATATTAATAAGTGCTCCAGTCTAATCTGATAGATCACAAAAGAAGAATCTCAGCACAGTGCACAAACTTCATAGCATCAGCAAGTACCCAAATATTTGTATAACAAATTCACATGTGCTATAATTTTTATGTGGGCAGCGTTTCACATTTGCAAATTTTGTCTAGGCAGTGGCCATATTGGCCTGCTGGTTTTTTTTTTTTTAATTTTCAACTGCAGAGGAATTTTTCTTGTGTGCAATGTGCACATGGGTCCTTTGAGTGTTTTGCCCTTGTCTGAGAAGACTAGATGTCCAATTCACTAGCCTAGGATTAGTGGAAGTGTGCGCTCCTTTTTCTTATTTTGCACAACTTCTAACTGAAATCACTGTGAGACACACTTGGTCTCCTTGAGTGAGCCAGAGATGCACGCCATAATCTCTGTTCTTTTCCGCACTTGTGCTCACGCACAGACACACACGTACCCTCATGTCATGTTATGAGTTGAGAAGTTTTGGAGAAGACTGTGACAGCTGGGAATGTCAATAGTTCTGTCCCTTTCTTAAATACTTCATCACTAGTTATTTTCATGACTTAAACATTCTGTCACTAGTTCTTTCCCTTTCTTAAAAACTCTGCTACTGCTTAGTTCCCTTTCTTAAACAATCTGCCATTAGTTACTTCCCTTCCTTAAACACTCAACCACTGATTAGTTCCCTTTCTTAAACAATCTGCCGTTAGTTAATTCCCTTCCTTAAACACTCTGCCACTGATTAGTTCCCTTTCTTAAACAATCTGTTATTAGTTCTTTCCGTTTCTTAAACACTCTGCAACTTGTATGTGCGTGTACTTTGTTTCCTTTTAATTTTAATTGCTTGACATACAACTTTGAACAATTCTTACATTCAAATCCAGCTTTTTCATTGACAGAGCCCTGGAAAAATTTGTTGGCCCTAATCTTCTGAATGTCAAAAACGTCAATGTGGAAGGGACTTCCCTGGATCTGCTGTCCACCAAACAAGACATCAACAGAATGTCGACCTGAAAAAGCAAATACGTTGAATGATTACTTGATCAATTATCTAGGAATTGGTTTGAAGCTTAGGGCACATTCTCTTATGGTCTGTAACAGGGCTGGGTGAATTAAAGTGGAGTTGGTTGCATAGACATAACTGCATACTTTAAATAATATTAAAATAATAATAAATGGTCCCAGGTAGTTTCCAGCAATTGATCTGTGATGTGATAACACCAACACATTTTGTAGGAATGAAAGCAAGGAGGAATCATTTTAGTAAGTGACAAAGCGAGGCATCAAACTGAGTTGGTGCACCCACCAACCACGGCATAATATTAATGGTTACTTAGGATTAAAGAGACTATCTCTTGGTTCAAATGTTCCACCCTTCACTCATCGATCCTGCCACTTTAGTGTAAGATTAAAAAAGTTAGTTATATCCTTTACAGAACGTCGCAGTTAACCCCAGCATTTTTGTGGCTGTTCATGATTTCTTGGCAAGTTTACATTCAGTAGTTTGTATGTATGTATTAGTTGTGTAAGGTATATTTATAAATACTAGTAATACAAATCTCAGTGAACCAAAAGGTGAAGAAAGGACGCTGGCGCTGGACAGGACACATGCTGAGAAAACCTGAGGACAATATAACTAGACACTCTCTTGACTGGAACCTACAAAGCAAATGAAATAGCGGAAGATCTAAAAGCACTTGGAGAAGAGAATTACAGACAGAGTTGAATAATACAAGGAGTACATGGAGGGAGGTGCAAGGGATAGAATAAGATAGGACAACTTGGTGTGGTTGGTTGAGCTCCTATATTCCAAAGGAAGATAAAGGGTAGATGAAGAAGAAGAAGTAATACAAAATTACAAAGTAATACAATTACACTGGACCGTATATGTACCATTGTAAGATGGACAATAAACTCTTGGTGAGATAAAATCATGTAGTTTCTTAAAACAAATTGCACATTTAACAATATTCTTAAACAAGTGAATCAGTACAATTATCTCGAAAAGTCATAACATTTAATGGGAGATGCCTTGAAGAGATTAGAACAAGAATTGCCATGGTGAAGATAGCTTTTTTCAAGATGGAAAACATACTAACCAATAAAAAGATGTCATTTACAACGAGAAAAAAAAAGTGTGTTGAGTACTACATAGAACCTGTACTTTTGTATGCATGTGGAGCGTGGACATGAGCGGACAAGCTGAAAAAAAGATCTAATGGCCGTGGAAATGTGGTTTCTGTGGAAAATGTAAAGAACACCATGAACAGACAGAAAAACCAATAAACAAGTCCTTCAAGAAACAAATGAAAACCATAGCAGAGAATATCTGAATGGCTTGGCCACATGGCATGGTTGAATCAAATACAGAGCGGATCCATGACTCTGGTGATCATGTGAGATGGCAAAACATGACCGCCCATGCTTATCAGCATGGCACATGATAATGATGATGCAGTACAAACATACCAGGTTTATGTGGGGTCCACTCAACTTTGTAGTCTCCATCTGCTTGCTGAACGAGGCGAGCTGGGATATTTTCACCATTTGGAGCTGTACAGAATGAGATCATGGCAGATAATAAGTACAGGCAAATATTTTATATTTTACACATTACATACTCCACTTTTCTTAGGCCATGCAGCACCATTTTTCTGATTTTGCCTCGTCTACCACAGATTTTTCCAGTTGTCACGGGGTTTTTCAATGCCTCTCTTGTCATTAAGCCACCAAAGAACAATGTTTGGTGTTTTCATATATATCTGTACATACTGTTCTATTTTCATTAGCCCCTTCCAGGAGATCTTTGATAATCACTCTAGCAGTCCAAGGTATTTATAATATACACCTCAGTAACCCCATATCTGCTGCTTTCCAAGCTCTTTCTAATTTCCTTGTTCACATTCAAAGATTCACTGCCAAAGAGCAGAACTGGTCTGGTATAACATTTCAGTACAGAAAGCACTAAATTTATAAATTAATAAGTCTATCAAAAGACTGCAGTTATAACTACAAAAGAATAAGCATTTTTGAAAATACCTTATGCACTGAATAAATGCAAATAATCTGCACAAACATTAGTACTTTAGGTATGTAATGCATGCACCATGATGTCTAGATAATATTCAGAAGTTTATAATTTGAATCACAATATGAAAATAATTATTAGTAAAACAATGAATGTTTATAAAACATGCAATTAACATTGTTATAATGATATTATTGCAAACGCAATAAAAATACAGTATTATATGTATACAGAGTTAACCATTATTATTAGTTAAAAGTAAATAAAATGTTTTCTAAATATTCAGAAAAATGAATAACAATAATATTAAAACTGTTAATTGCATAATTATAATATACATTTGGAAAAAACCAAAACAAGCTTTACATTTCAGTACAATTATATAACAGTTTAACAATGAATAGTTGAAGGTTCCACAATATGATTTTCTCACACAAACATTGTAGGTTAAATACAATAAAAAAAATGAAGACTATCGTGATTCTTAAAAATTGTTCCATAATTGACCTGTGTCTTCACCAGAGCCCATAAGAGAAGTGGAGAATAATAACACTAACTTACCAAGCATGTCATAAAAGGCAATTAAGGAGAGATGGTATGGGACTGGTTACCTTATCCCAAAGAAAACATTAGTTACAAAATCCTACCAATTATAAACAAGTCTACAAGGGCTTGATGTGAGTTGGTTGAGGGCCTGGTTGAGAGATGAAAGGCAACAAAAGAAGAAGAATTCGTGTTTATTAATTAATTCTCTTGAACATCCTATGAAACACTGATGAAGGTTACCCTGGTCCACAAATGCCTGAAAAAGTTGGATGTTTCGGCCGAAAGGTGTAAATATCACAGCTCTGCTGTAACAGGCACAACATAATTACGTCCAAAATTTGAACAAACAAAGAAGGAGAAGAAGAAGAAGAATTAACTCTCTTTGTACCAGGCAGTTGTTAATAAAAATTTTTATTCTAAACAGTTATTTTAATGTAAAAAACACTTAGGTCTGCAGAGGTAAACTTAATAAATGTCTTGGACAGAACTAAAACAATAAGAAGCACCAAAAGAGAGTACCTGAAAACAAAACACCAAGGAAAAGAGGAAGGTAGATAAAGGGGTGAACAAAGAAAAACATTTATAAAACAGACACATACAGATGCTTCAATGGATTGATGACATCAAAGACTCCGTAGAAACACAGAATGACACTATTCAGTGCCACACATCAATCGTTGAAACATCAACTATTCCTCATCACTATGTTTGAGGGCAAAAGTGGAAGATGATGATGATGATGATGACAGAATAATGAATAACAAATACATAAGAGTAGCAAATATATAAGAGTAGCAAATACACAAGCGTAACAGTTACATAGAACCTGTACTTTTATATGGATGTGAAGCTTGGACAATGAGCAGCCAGGCTGAAAAATATCTGATGGCTGTAGAAATGTGGTTTCTGAGGAAAATGCAAAGAATACCATGGACAGCCAGAAAGACCAATGAACAAGTCCTTCAAGAAACAAATGAAGATCGTAAACTGATCAGAGACATTAGACGTAGACAGTCACAATTTTTTGGGCATGTTATGAGAAGAAATGATTTGGAGAACTTGGTGACAACTGGTAAGATCGAGGGGAACAGACCAAGGGGAAGACCTAGAAACAAGTATCTGGATGGCTTGGCCTTGTGGCATGGTCGAGACAAAAACACGGAACTGATCCACGACTCTGTTGATCGAGTGAGATGGCAGAACATGACCGCCCACGCTTACCGGCATGGCACATGATGGATGGATGGAACAGTTACATAAGAGTAACAAATATAGAGATGTAAAACATACAGAGCAACAGATATGAAAAATCAGAAGAAGTGTTAAATAACATCTGAAGAAGAAAGCAGAGCAAAAGGAGGAGAAGAGAAATAGTGATGTCAATAGGACAATGAAGAAGAAGAATTCTTTATTCAAGAACATCAGCAGATAATGATTTCCATGCAATTAATGACAGCATTAATACAAGATATGGCGTTATTAATATAAGCAATTAAATATCAAGTACATCATGATATACAAAGAAGGTAATTCACAAAGACAACGTATCACATCACAAAATGACTGACATAATGTTTTAGCCACATCATGAAAAGAGCAAAACTCGAACGTGTGAAAACTGGAAAGATGTGAGGAAAGAAGTAAAGAAGAAGACAGTGAAAGACGATTCTTGACAGCTTTTTTGTCACGATATAGAAAGGTGAGGAGAAGTGTGCAGATAAAGATTAATTTATGACAAGCCCGGGAAACTGACAGAAGATTTAACTATCTTCATAGATATGACCATGACCAAACTAGAAGATGTAATGTAAAGTGAACTGTGAGTGAAGAAGTAGGAATGAGGAAATTAGAAAAAGACTAGATCTGAAACCAGTCATGCAATTTATTAAAGAACAAAGATTAAATGGTTTGGCCACCTCACAAGAATGCCCTGGTACCAACTACTACAAAGAGCCAGAATAAAGAAATATAATGGATTCAGAGCAAGAGGAAGACCACGTAAAATATGGAGTGATGTTATCAAGAACAACCTTAGAAAAATAAATATCAACTTACATACTTATTAAAGTATATAGAGGAAGAGAAGAAGAAAAAGAAGAATAGAAAGGTGTCAGCACACAAATTCATACACCCTGTTGGAGACTGCAAGATCTGGAGCAGCATGATCGTCCACATCATTTGGCAAGGCCCTTGATATTGATACACATTTATCTTAGAAACTACATCTCTGCTGCCTCCAAGCTTTTCTTAATTTGTTCGTTCACAGTTCAAGATTCACTGCCACACTGCGGAACAGGTTTAGTACATTTCAGCACTCTCTGTCATTCAATGAAAGTGACTTATTATATCAGATATTTATCATTATCTGAAATGCAGTTTTTGCTTGGGATGTTTTGCTCTTAAGAGGAAGACAGTAAGAGAAAATTCTAGACAGCTTGTCATTATGGCATGGTAAGATATAAGAGATGTGGTTTTATAGAAGAATGCTGAAAATTAGTTGGACAGCCAAAAAGAGCAATCGGGATGTTTAAGGGAAGCTGAGTCGCAACTTATCACAAACATCAGAAAGAGGCAGTCCTCATTTTTTTGACCACATTATGAGAAAACAAAAACTAGAATATGTTGTGACAACTGGAAAGATTTGCGGAAAGAGAGATAGAGGAAAACAACTTGAAAAGATTCTTGACAGTCTTGTGTCATGGCACGGAAGGGAGTCAACACACAAATTGATCCATGACGTCAGAGATCGTAATTTATGGAAAGGCATGATTGCCCACGCCCTCCGGCAAGGCACTAGATGATGAAGAAGATATAAGAAAAATTGTCCCAAAGCAGTTTCTTGCTATGAGTCTGTGATGTGATAGCACCATCCCATTTTGTAGTCCAGAGAGCAAGGAGGGATAAGTGGCCAATCTTTCTCTCACTTTGACAAGTGATGAGCCAGGCTTCAAACCCCCATGTTCATGATATTACTAAAGCAGTTCACTATCAACTTCGCTAGAGCACCTGTCGGTAAGACATTAGCACATAAAATACAACAATCTGTAGAAGAACAGGTGCTGTGAAGAAATATGATCACCAACACCAGTTGGCAAGGCATTTGATAATAACAACGATGATCCTATGTAAGCTGATAATAAAATAAGATTACCATATGGTGCATTCTATAACACATACAACACTAGTTAAATATGTGGTGCATCCATACTACATGGCACATTGATTTGTTTATAGGGTGGAAACTGAGTAAATACAAAATGTAACTAGGAAACAAGATGAAAGGAAAGATCCACACAGATACAAAGTCTTTATCAATGAACAAATCAACAGGAATAATTCACTTGTATGTGTGTATGTATTTCCTTTTACTGAGTTTCCTAATTATACTTTGTGTTCACTTAGTTTCCAGTAACAGTTTTGCGGCAGTCACCCCCTTGCCTTTTTTAAATACCATTTTATACAGGGTTTACTGAAAATGAACCCCCCAAAAATGATACAAATAACAGTTGTACTTGTTTCATTAATGATAAGAATTAATGAAAAGTAGTACAGATGTTATTAATGATAAGAAATAATGAAAAGTAGTACAGATGTTAATGATAAGAATTAATGAAAAGTTGTACAGCTGTTTTAATTATATAAATGCCAGCTGTACAATTTGCATTAACTCGATCAATCCCAAACAGGATATGATGCGCAACTGGCTCTTCCCTGTGAATCCCAGCCAAAACGTAATGTGTTCTCTAACCTTTTACATTTGATCAGAGGATACTTAAGAAATGGGAGTCTCCGTGGGGAAGTGGAAGTAGTCAAGCTGGCTGCTTCACACTCTGAAGGTTGTGGGTTCGATTCCGGGCTATGTCTTTCGGTTCACGAGTGCATTTTTCTCTGAGACTCTTGGGGGTCGTCGCTGGAGCTACAGAGTTTGTGGTTTGTGTGACGCTTTCAGCAGCCTGCCCGGCAGAAAGAGACCGAGCCATATTGGATAAAACCTGTTGTAATGAAGTCAATCCTCTTGACTTTTAAGACTTTTTTTAATACTAAGAAACCTGGCTTTCCCAATAACCGCTCCTAATGTGTATTTAGACAGAAGAAGAACAGAAAGATGCAGTGAGAGAGACAAAGTGTGTGTGAGTGAGAGTCAGACAGACAGATAAGAGAGGGGAGGGGGGGCGCGCACGCGCACACACACACACACACACACAGAGGGGGGGGGGGGGGAGAAAGAAAGAGAGAGTACTGTCATTTTGAAAATTAAAATAACACTGTTGAAAATAATTCAATAAAAAAATATTTTTGCGACAATGATAACAAATAAACACCAACATTTCTCAGAACCTGAAATACTTTGGCCAAATTACAATAGTAATGGAAGCACGAAAATGGACACAGGACACTGCCGACACTTTGGGCATGAAAATGAATGAGACAGACAAACTGGCAAAGAACTGAGTCTTTTCAGTGGGGTAGGATGAAAGCAATGTTATGTACACAACTTGCTTCGTAATGATGATAATGGTAAACATTTTTTGGCTTTAAAGTGTTAATCAAAAAAGCTTTACAATGTTTACAGTTCTTACCAAACCACAAACGCTGTACAATATATGCCACTCTATCTTGATGGATTACATGGTGTTCGCACAAAAACTTGAAAAGTCTAATCCATGCATACAAATTTAGAAATATTGTTAATACTAAATAGTTTAAATATATCACATATTGTTTTATACAGCTTTCATGCAAAGTAGCTTGCCCAAACCTTGCGACGATACAACCACTGACCAGGAAAAAAACCTGGCCAGTGTTTCCACCACCTATATAAGCCAGATACTATTACAAAAGCTGGAGTTCAGATGGTTGCCATGCTGCCAAAAAGGCTGTAAACGGCCAAGCACAACCTAAAATCATGACGTTCAACATGTCTCGATCAACAGCTTGTCCGCTTGTGTGCAACAAGAACCAGTTTCTGCCTTTTGTGTTCATTGGCTCCACACTGGAGAAGTTGATGCGAATAAATGTTGGAGTGTCTTCCTCGACTTCGATGGTCAGAGGCGAGCCTGAAATCAGAAAGCGAAATAAAACTCAAGTCAAGTCAGCCCATTTGCATGCCTCTCTGGCATATTGAATTTACTATGTTAGGTTTGTAATACTTAATATATTTAATTTAAGAATCGATATTACTGTACTTGGGACATTCCCACACATGCTACAGTGTAAAACCAATAACACTATAGTGTAAAGACAGATAACTCTCTAATAATAGATAGCGCTATAGTGTAAAGATAGATAACTCTGTATTGTAAGACAGATAACTCTATATTGTAAGACAGATAACTTTATACTGTAAAAACATATAACTATATAGTATAAAGACAGACAACTCTATAAAGGCAGGTAATTCTATAATGTAAAAACAGATAACTCTTTAGTTTAAAGACACATAACTCTATAGTGCAAAGTATAATTTTGGATCCTCACCAGTGCTACAAAAGTTGTTCACTGTGTTCAGATTCTCATTATGTGAACTCTGCGACTAGAGCATTTATGGAAATATGTGTGTGTAATGACAGCAATCCTTTACCACAACCAAACCAAACACTACAGTGTAAACAGAGATAACTCTATACTGTAATGACAGATAACTGTATAATGTAAAGAGAGGTCACTCTAAATGCCTACCTGGAATAGTGTTGCCATTGAATGTAGCCTTGACCTCATAGCGTCCAACATTAAGAGGTTTGAATGTGTAATGATACCTGCCCTCCGCCAGCTTGCTGCATTCAGCATGCACAGGAAGCCCTTTGTGAGTTACCTGCACCTCCAGCGTGCCTGCCCCAGCAGAGGCACTGTCAACTGTGAAAGACAAGTTAAATATTAACTGGAGTAATTATTAAACCACAGCATAGCTAAGTGCTTAAGAAATCAGTTCATCATCATCATGAGCCCTGCCAAATAGTGTAGGCATTTGTGTATCTCTACAGATCGCTGTCCCTCGTGTTCTGGATCAATTCTGCTGATGACATTCCTCCATGCCACTGTGCCTAGCCATCAAGTATCATTTCTCTTGGCCTGACTCTGCCTTTTCTACCTCTGATCTTTTGAGTCATCACAATGTTCTCCGGTGTTTTTTTTTTGGTCATTATATGATCAAAGAACATAGTTTGTCTCTTTCTTATAGTGTATAATGTTCTTATAATGTATCATGTTCTTATGATGTATAATGTTCCTATAGTGTATAATGTTCTTATAGTGTATAATGTTCTTATAGTGTATAATGTTCTCATGGTGTATAATGTTCCTATAGTGTATAATGTTCTTATAGTATATAATGTTCTTATAGTGTATAATGTCCTTATAGTGTATAATGTTCTTATGGTGTATAATGTCCTTATGGTGTATAATGTTCTTATAGTGTATAATGTTCTTATGGTGTATAATGTTCTTATAGTGTATGACAATGCTCAGAGATTGAAGGCTAAGACCAAATGCTCAGAGATTGAAGGCTAAGACCAAAATTAGGAGGGTACTGATCAGAGAGTTGCTTTTTGCAGATGATGCTGCAGTTACGACCCACTCTGAGGAAGAATTGCAATGTCTACTATCTGCATTCTCCAATGCTTGTTCTGAATTTGGTTTAACAATTAGCAAAAAGAAGACACAGATTATGTCACAAGGTGCACATGGGGTACCATCAATCTTTATTGACGACGCCGAACTAGAGATAGTAGACCATTTTACATATCTAGGATCAGTGGTAAATAGCAAATTATCTCTAGATCAGGAAATCAACATCCGGATTGGTAAGGCAGCAACAACAATGAACAGGTTAAGAAAAAGAGTCTGGGAGAACAGGAAGCTTACTGCCAAAACAAAAGTCCTTGTCTATCAAGCCTGTGTCCTTAGTACTCTTCTCTATGGCAGTGAAACCTGGACAACTTACTCACACCAAGAGAACAATTTAAACAGCTTTCATATGCGGTGTCTGCGAAGAATTCTTGGTATTAAGTGGCAAGACAAAATCACAAATACTGAAGTATTGGAAAGATCAGGTTGTGTGACAGTTTATTCCATGCTCAGTCTTCATAGACTTAGATGGATAGGACATCTTAGGCGGATGGATGATGGTAGAATACCAAAGGATATCTTTTTTGGTGAATTACAGATGGGTAAGAGATCTCAGGGTCGGCCTCTACTATGATACAAAGATGTGTGTAAGCGGGACATGATTGATACAGGCATTGATAATGCACATTGGGAGCAAGTCGCCGCTGAACGTGTTGCATGGAGGGCAATTATCAGAAATGGAATAAAGTCAAAGGAGAAAATTATTGCAGAAAAGTCACACACCAAGCGTTTGAGACGTAAGATGGTGCATGATGGTGGAAATGACCACGTGTTCACATGCACCCACTGTGAACGGACATTTACAGCGCAAATTGGCCTTATCAGTCACACTCGCTACCGCCATAGTTAAAAGTTATTATGCCTTTTTAAAGCACAAACTATCGTCTGTCAAGACGGCAAGGTGCCAATGTAAAAAAAAAAAAAGAAGTGTATAATGTTCTTATAATGTATAATGTTCTTATAATGTATAATGTTCTTATGGTGTATAATGTTCTTATGGTGTATAATGTTCTTATGCTGCAAGTGCCTTTTCAGACTGATAATGGTGTTCATACTCCTTCTGTGATCTCCAACAGTGTATCAGTTCACATGCTGATACTTTTCCATGTCATGACAAAAAGTTGTCAAGAATCTTCTTCTGCTGTCTTCCTCTATCTCTATTTTCACACATATTTTCTATTGCCATAATTTGTTCCAGTTTTTCTCTTTACCTAATGTGACAAAAAATGACAACTGCCTCTTGCTGATGTTTGTGACAAGTTGTCTTTGTGTCATATTACCTATCAAAATATTTAGAATATTTAATTTGGTTGTCCAAGGAATTGTCCAGAGACTTCTAGTGGTCGTTGCTGGAGCTACGGATTTTGTACTTTGTGCGACACTTTCAACAGGACACCCTGCAGAAAGAAACCAAGCCAAATGCAATAAAACCCGGTGCTAAAAAATTGATTTTTTTGGCCTTTTAAACCATATTTTAAAACCTGTTTTTATACTGTATATAATAAAAATCAGCGTACTTGTAAATCCTATTTCCCTTTCCTTCTTGGGGCTCTTGTCAACATCAATGATTCTCACTGCACTGGGGTCGTACACATTACAGATAAATGGGCTTCCGCTGACAGGAGCCTCGCCAACATTCACGTGAATTTTGTGAACTCCGACCTCCAGAGGGGTGAAATTGATTCGGAGGTTGTTGCCTTGGTTACCCAGTCGTGCTGGAATGACGTTGCCACTTGGAGCTAAATGACAAATGATTGCAAATTTTAGTACATCATTATACAAAATGAATTCATCCATTTATTTCATATAAAATCTAATTCTGCAGCATGCAGCTGACAAGATGTAATAAAACATGCCAGGAAACATTATTTTTATTGTTTATGGCTCATAAACATTAAAAATAATATTTCCTGGCATATTTTATAGAATAAAAATAGAATATGCAAAAAAAAAAAAAAAACTGAGTTAAGTGTGTAGAGCTGTGGATTTCATGTGGAATGCTTTTACACTCTTTCCACAGTAGTTTGTATTTTGAACTGCAGGTTCAGAAAAATGGTGGACGGCTGGTTGCTGAACTAGCTTGGTTTTCCTTATGCAGTAATGTGTGTGCAACTTTTGGTTTTCTAGTGACTACCGCTTCCATCGATGTTTAACTAATTTTAGTGGCAGACTATTATGTTGGCATTCTGGCAGCAGTCTTATGCATGTATGCCTGCGCATACTGTTGGTTTGTCAAGACTGCTGTCTGTTCCACTTTTCACATGTGACAGTGAGAATTATTTTCTGTGATATGGAGGAATGGAGCATTATAGGGTGACAATTTGCTGTGAAGTTGAAACAGTGACTAAAGATTGCCGTGTGTTACCAGGTCCTATAGGGGAAGCAAAGAATAGAAACATTACATCCTAAAGAGAGAATGACCACTCACCGATTATTCTAATGTCAACATCCCTCTCATCCAGCCCTTGGTGTTCCAGATTGAGTCCTGTTTCTTTGTAAACTTTAGCAAATCGCAAGGTGTCATCTGACACACTGACGCTGGAGCTGTCAATAACTGACACCTCAAATGGAGTTCCTGTAGATATAATAATAATAGTAGCTATTTTAACACAAATTATTCTTCTTTCATGAGTCAGGTCTAAGTCAGATATGACTGAGCTACTGTTTGACAGTAGATGGTACTGCCTGCTTTCTGTTAGCGACAGAAGTTTGGTGGCACTGACTAAACCTGACACTCTGCATTGTACCAACAGCTTTGGGCAGAAAAAGGCAATTAGGAGGGTACAAGCTTTACACTAGTGCAAGGAAATGCAACCTAAAGACTAAATGTCATGACAGGGCAGACCAGGCCCTCTGCCTTGGTCAGCAACTAGTCTAGGATGAAAGCTTCAACAGACAGTGGACAGTTAGAACTTTGCTTTGCTGATCTGACACCTTCTGCAGCTTATCTTGTTCCAGATGTATTGGTGCTAAGTTTCCTCTGGAATAAATTTGACAGGCCGAGAAAGGGATCATGCTGCATGGGCAACACATGGTCTTTTAATTCATCCTAGGCTTTGTGCTATGGAGCGGTATAACACCATTTTACAGACTACTGTCTATTAAGACGACAAGATGCCAGTTATTCTTATCTTTCTGTCTGTATTCCATCTAATCTTGTTTTTCTCTTACTTTTATCCTTATATTGATATCTCTATCCATTTTGTCCGTTCACTTCTACATCTGTCTCTTCTGTCCTTGCTTTTCCACCTCTATACTTGTCTTTATAGCTCTATCTCTTCTTTCCTTGTCTTTCTATCTCTATCCCTGCTATCTTTGTCTTTCCATCTCTGAGCCAACAATCCTTTTACTTTTACATTCTTTTTTTTACATATTCCTTCTATTCTAGTCTTTCTATGTATATCCTTGCCTTTTACTGCTTATCTTTCTATTCCTTTTTCCCCATCTTTCTATCTATATTACCTTTATCCTTTTCTTTCTATTTCTATCGCTACCATCCTGGTCTTTATATCTCTATATCTATATATCTTTCAACTTTATCTTTCTATCTCAATCTATTCTATACTTGTCCTTCTCTTAATCCCTGCTATCCGCGTCTTTCCATCTCTGTCCATCTTTGTTTTTCTATCTCTATCCATTGCACCCTCTTTTCTTTACCCTTTATGCTTTTTCCATCTATTCTATTCTTTCTATTTCTACCATTGCCTTTTTCATTACTTATATCCATGTTTTTCTATATCCTTCTATCATTGTTCTTTCATGCCTTTTCCTTCTATTCAAGCCTTTCTATCTCTATCTTTGCCTTTTTTATTACTTATATCCATGTTTTTCTATCCCTTCTGGCCCATATTTTCATAGACGAATCACCACAAGATGGGTGATGTGAACATTATCATACTTGTCATCTTTACATCCAGGGACATTTTCTGGTACCAGTTTTGACAAAGCTATGTTGATCTGGGTCAATTAAAAACACATCTGTTCTGTTTCATATACAGTAACTAAAACCAACAGGCAATACATTTGCCAATATTTATGTTACGTAATAAAGTGTCTTTTGTAAGATGGAAAACATACTGACCAATAACAAGATATCATTTGCAATGAGAAAAAGAGTGTTGAGTTGCTACATAGAACCTGTGCTTTTGTATGGATGTGATGTGTGGACAATGAGCAAACAGGCTGAAAAACATCTGATGGCTGTGGAAATGTGGTTTCTGAGGAAAATGCAAAGAATACCATGGACAGACAGAAAAACCAATGATTAAGTCCTACAAGAAACAAATGAAAACCGTAAACTGATTAGAGAAATTAGACTGTCAAAATTTGTTTGGCCACGTTATGAGAAGAAATAAATTGGAGAACTTGGTCACAACTGGCAAGATCGTGGAAAGAGAACAAGGGGAAGGCAGAGAAGTAAATATTGGATGGCTTGGCCACGTAGCATGGTCGAGAAAAGAACACAGAGCTGATCCACGACTCTGGTGATTGAGTGAGATGGCAAGACATGACCGCCCACGCTTATCGGCATGGCACATGATGATGATGAATAATAAAGTAGGCAAATATCCTACCTGGCACAGGCAAATCATTGAAGAAAACATGAACAATGTGAGGTGAAACGTTCTGAGGGGTGAAGTTAATGTCAAATCTGTCTGGTGCAGATTCCTTCACCCTTATCGGTACTTCTGACCCTCGACATTTGACCTGGAAGCTCAGTGCGCCATGACCTGCAGCAGATGTGTCCACTGAAATATCAAGGACACAGGTTTGAATTCAAGAATATATTATTTGATGCTAATAGCTATGTTCACTCTTTGGTAGTCAGATATTTGTTAACTTTCCAGGTTTGCTCTTTGGTTGTAAGATATATGTTAGTTCTATGGGTGTAAAATATTTGTTAGTTCTCTAATACTTGTTCTTTGGTGGGAAGATATTTCTATGTTTTTCAGTGGTTGTTCTTTGGTAGTAACATATTTATTAGTTCCCAAGTGTTTTTTCATTGGTAGTAAGATATTTTAAGAGCAATCCCATAACACAGCTGCGGGCTATTTGGCAGCAAACAGCCTTGCGTTAGTTTTTTTTAAAAAAGGTATGAGTGCCAGTCATTCAGAAAGCAATGGCAAACTACTGAACAAAAACTAGCCAAGAAACCACAAACAACCAAAATATGCTGGGGTTGACTGAAACATTCTGCAAAAGGATATGCAACTAACTTTTTTTTTCTTTGATATTCTGATCTTGTTGAATGCCAGCATTTTCTCCTTCTTAGTCCACAATATTTTAAGAATTGTTCTGTAACATTTAGATTTAAAAGCCCCAACTTTCTTCTCTATTGATTATGAAATACTCAATGAATCACATCTGCATGTTCCCTCCGGAAAGATGCAGGCTTTAAAATGTTTGGCTTTAATTTGTCTGCTAGTGTTATACACAATTTATACACAAAATTAAAATATAAGGAATTCTTAACTAATTTCATTAAAACATGGAAATCTCTGTTTTTTACTTATGTATTGTGACAATCACAGAGATTTGGTTCATAGTAAGTACCTGTTTATCCAGGCAGTTATTACTTTAAAACAATGACTTTAGAGGAATGAAGGAGATCATTAGATTGGAAATATGAAACACATCAATGACGAAAAATAAGAAATATGACAAATACAATAAATATGAAACATATCAAATACAAGTCGTTAAACAGATTAAAACAATAACTTTATAGGAATGAAGGAGATCATTGGATTGGAAATATGAAACACATCAATGATGAGAAATACAAAACATGACACATGATAAATATGAAATATATCAAATACGACTCATTAAACAGATTAAAACAATAACTCACAGTGAAAGTGTACAGGTTTTCCAAAATAGGCCCGACCAGGGGCATTAATCCTTATGTGGGCGGGGTCAAAAACATTACAACTGAATGGACTCCCCTTGACAGGAATTCCTGCACATTCCACGAACACTTTGTACAAACCTAAAGAGAAATTGCATATAAATTGTCATTACTAAGTAAAAAGCAAGAAAGATTTTCAAGTGATTTACTATTAATATAACTGCTTTATTTTGTGTTGAGTATGAGACAGAGTTCTTTGTGTGTGTGATGTATGTCTTTGAGTTATTATGTGTCAAGTGTGTGGTTGTTTTCTTATATGTGTAGTGTGTGGCTTTGTTCTTATGTCTGTGTCAACGATCTACACACAGGGGCTTAGAGAGTTAAGACGGAGCTATACAGATAATACTAGACAGGAGAGACACAGGCACTATATTTAGCTTGACAACAGGACACAAGTGTGTCAACGTCGAGAGCATTAAGTGCGTATGAGCGAGAGTATAGGAAACTCGCCTCTCGACGAGTAACTGGGGAATACCAGTCACATGAGTTAACTGACCAAGCGTGCTGGGACTCTACGCACGCAGAACTTGTCAGCGCACGCAGGACTGAATGTCCGAAGTTGAACGCGCAACTAGAAGCGTGCCTCAGACGGGGGACAAGGACTGAGAGAGAATAGACGTGTTCGCTAGGAACCATATGTGGTTTATAGACAATAGTGTTAGCTAGACCTTAGATTCCAATTAGTGTATAGTATCATTATTTCCACCTCTTCATTGCATCTGTGAAACCTACCATGTTGTTGATTATCAATGAAGTAATCCGCTCGCCGAGCTTGTGTGTCATAAGCTCTAAATAAAAATGTATCCTTTTGCAAACCACACGAGTTATTGATTCGTGTTGTGCAAAAGTAGGGAGTCCTGAATAACCTGTCGCAAGTAGGTTGTTGACAGGCAGGAGTGTGTGTCTGTGTTCTTCTGTGTAGTGTGTAGGTTTGTTATTATGTATGGATTGTGTGGCCATGCAGTGGATAGTTAAGATTGTGTGTGTGTGGAGTGTGCGGATAAGGTGCTGAGTTTTTGTGTGTGAAGTTTGTAGCTGAGTTCTTGTGTGTGGAGTTTGTAGTTGAGTTCTTGTGTGTGGAGTTAGTAACTGAGTTATTGCATGTGGAGTGTGTGGTTGAATTCTTGTGTGTGGAATGTGTGGATGTGTTCCTGAATTTGCAGTGTGTAGCTGAGTTTTCATGTGTGGCATGCTAAGCAATTTTCTGTGAAGTGAATGATTAAGATAGAAAGTGCAAAGATAGAAGGAACATAAATAGAAGGGAAAAAGGTAAAATAGATAGTTCTGAGCATAGTAATCAACCACCAGTGTGTTACTGAGGCCCATAAGGAAGCAAAGAATAGTAACATTACACCCATCAAGCATGCCATAAGAGGCATCTAAGGCGGGCTGGTGTGAGACTGGTTATCTCAGCCCATAGACAACTTTAGTTGCAGAATCCAACTGAGCATGAACAAGACTACAAAGCACTTGGTTTGAGTTGGTTGAGTTCTTATGCTCTATTGGGAGATGAAAAGCAGTGGCAGGGGGAGGAGGAGGAAGAGGAAGATGAGGAGGAGGAAGCATGGAGGTGGAGGAGGGGGCATGAAGAAGAAGAAAGAAGGTGGAAGAGGGAGAAGGAGGAAGGAGGTGGAAGAGGAAGGAGGTGGAAGAGGAAGAACTGGAGGAGGAAGAAGAAGGAGGAAGGAGGAGGAAGAGGAAGGAAGGAAGAGGAAGAGGAAAAAGGAGACAGGAGGAGAAAGAGAAAGAAGAGCAGGAAGAGGAAGAGGAGCTGGAAGAGGAAGAGGAGCTGGAAGAGGAAGAGGAGCAGGAAGAGGAGGAAGAAGAAGAAAGCAGAAGGAAGAAGAGAAGGAAGAATAATAAAGAAGGAGAAGGTAGAGGAAGAAGAGCAGGAAGAAGAGGAAGATGAAGATGAGGAAAAGAAGAAGAAGAAGAAGAAGAAGAAGAAGAAGAAGAAGAAGAAGAAGAAGAAGAAGAAGAAGAAGAAGAAGAAGAAGAAGAAGAAGAAGAAGAAGAAGAAGAAGAAGAAGAAGAAGAAGAAGAAGGAGAAGGAGAAGAAGAAGAAGAAGAAGAAGAAGAAGAAGAAGAAGAAGAAGAAGAAGAAGAAGAAGAAGAAGAAGAAGAAGAAGAAGAAGAAGAAGAAGAAGGGGGTATTATTTGTCAGCACTTACCCACTTCATATGGTGTGTAGTCAATGCGGAGACCAGATTTAGCATTACCAGAAACATGGACTGGAATATCTTCACCAAATGGGGCTAGAAATAAGAACAAAACAATGAAACTTAACACAAATATGTATGAAATGTTTAGCTCATCATGTGCCTTTTAAAGTGGTGTAGGATTTCATGTCTCTCCACAGATCTTCGTCACTGACTGGAACCTGGTGAGTTTGTGTTAGTTTAAAGCATGCAGCATGCATTGAACGAGATCACATGCAGTGACTGAGCAGAAGAATTAAGAATACTCTAAAAGGGTCACTCAAGCGGAGACCATCACAGGAACAGGAAAGATCAAAAAGTTGAGTTGGCGATGGCAAGAGAGTGCTGCAATGTGAATGTTCAGCGATAGATTATTTTGAGTGAGATTAGTTTTTAAAATGTGATTTCAGATGAGAGATTATACAATGTGAAACGTTTCGGTCTCCTGTGGTGTTTGTAAATCAGTGTGTTGTTAGTGATTTCAGAATGTGGAGGAAGAAGTTAAGGGCCCAGATGACATTTGAATAACAAATACAATTATAATGACAATTATAACAAACATCAGAATAAACCCACGGACAACATCGAATAAATGAGACTGGAAAGCTCGATGCAGGTCGGAGGACTTGAGACTGCAGAAGTTAGATAGCAGGTCCACAAAATTAAAGATAGGATCATAGCTACCTCGGACAGATCCCAAGAGTAAACCTTAACTGTGTCTTACTAACATGACAAGCTTAAGCAGAGGATGAAACTAATTCACCGATGAATTTCTATAGGTTTCACACCTTTACAGATTAAAAAAACGGATAACAAAATGCTGCTTCTCTTTGGTGCATGTCAAAAGTGGGGTGGCCATCTTCAAACTGTCCTTATGACATCACAGTGTTTTGTCTGCACAGTGATGTCACATGCTTAACACTCTTGACATCCTTAACAACAATACTGACAGGTTACAAGATAATGACATGGTTATTGTAATTTCTAACACACTTTTAAGGTTTTCATTTTAATCCCCCTCGTAGTAAGGATAGAAAGAAGGAGAAGTGAGTAAGTGACATTCCTAGTTATACACCTCAAAGGTAAAAATAAAAAGACGTGTCTCTTTCCTACAGCAAATATCTTTTAGTAAGGATAGCAAGGAGAAGAAATGAGGAAGTGAAATTATGGTTAACAACAAGAATATACAACATAGCTTCTACTTCTTCTTCAGTCATCTTTCAAGAGCAGTGTGCCACTCACACTTGTACACCTTAAAGGTTAAAATAAAAACACATGTCCATTTCATACAGCAAATTCATTTCATCGACACCTCAAAGTTCAGTGTGTCTGACTCCGACATACATTTGTATAAGGTTGGTTTCATCTAGACAGATTCCATCAAATGGAGAACAATCAAAACCAACAAAACCTTCTGTTTTTCGCCCTTGTCCGAGAAGGCTATCATTATCATCAAAAAACATATGGGGTAAAACCCAGTGCAATGAAGTAGACCCTGTCGACTTTTAATACTCTTTTTTAAGACATATTCCATCAAATGATAATTAACTCTATCCATGGGTGGGTTTTCTTTTCTAACAATTTTGCCAGGGATGCTGCCTTATGACCTATTCTTGCAATTTCCATCTGCCATGGGATTTTGAACATAAACAATGTGCACACAGAAGCTCCTGTTGTTTGCCCTTGTCCGAGAAGGCTATGTTTCCATCTCACTATCCATGAGATCAAGTGGACATGTGATATCATAGATACCAATGCTTCTTGGAAAAACTCCCAGGCCTGTGCTGAGACCAACCCCAGTACCTTGTAAGACCTAGAGTTGAGTTGAGTCAAGAACCGACATTGCTGCACTTAGAGCATTCACAAAAGCACCCAGTCCTCATCTTCAAAAACCAGCGAAGAGTTCCAATACTAATAGTGCCAGTTGCAATCTGATGATATGTCCGTCTTGCTTTACCTCTGAGTGACGACTGTCGACCAGATCCTTTGACCACATCTTGCTGCTCCATTCTCTCTAGACCAAGAGAATCTATCTGTTCTTCTGCCTTCACCACATCATTCTTATCATACATCAAATCACTCCTTAATGATGCGGTACCAGCCAATCTGTCTTCCTGTTCATTTCCAGCCACACCAGAGTGTCCTGGAGAAAAGATCCAGCGAATGCCCACAACCTGAGACGTCTGAATCGATGCATGCCATTCTGCATAAAGCATGCCAGTCTTCACCTTTGCCAGCATGCTTTATGAAGCAATCACAATCACAACATGCATATATGGTTTGTTCTCCAACCAGTGGAAAGCCGCAGTAACTACCCCCACCTCCATTCTCAGACTTGAGGTTGTGGTGTCATATGCCAAACTCTGCTTGACTAAACATTGGTTATAAGCGCTTGATGGCTACCATGCTAAGAAGTATCTTAGCTGTGGCAACAAATATTCAACAAAACATCAGCCATTGCAACAAATATACAACAAAACAATCTAGGCCCAGAGACTTACAGACAACTCTAACGTTTAGTTTAGCTTCTCCGGCATTAGCCATATTGACATGGAAACTTGTGGGTGCGTTGGCGGCTGCCATCTCGACACCTTTTCCTTTTACCTGGACACTGTCAAGGTCAAGGACAGGACACTGGTGGGGACTTCCTGCAGAATTAAAAGATAACAGAGCATGAGCTTACAAGAAACAGTTTTATAGAAAGCACAATTCTGGTAATTCATCATCATTCAGTGGCTTGTTCTATGCTTTCCGCCCATAAAAGTCTTTCAAAATTTCTCTGTGATGAAGGAGGAGGAGGAGGAGGACGACGACGACGAAAACGAGGAGGAGAAGAAGGAGGAAGAGAATAAGGAGGAGAAGAAGAAGGAGGAAGAGGAAGAAAAGGAGGAGAGAAGGAGAAGAGAAAGGAGGAGACAGAGAAGGAGGAGAAGAAGAAAGAGAAGGAGGAAGAGAAGGAAGAGGAGATGGAGGAGAAGACGGAGAAGGGGGAAGAAAAGGAGGAGGAAAAGGAGAAGAAAAAGGAGAAGGAGGAGAAGAAGAAGAGAAAGAAGAAGAAGAAGGAGGAGCAGCAGCAGCAGCAGCAGCAGAAGCAGAAGAAGAGGAAAAAGAGAAAAAGAAAGAGGAGGAGAGGAAGAAGAAAATATTAATATTTTAAGTCACTTAATGAAAAGCTGCAAATACTCTAATAGACATAGCAGCAATGAAGACAGATATTATAACATGGATCACAATTGTCTCAAAGACATTATTATAAAAGCCACACAATACTATATCCATCCATCCATCCATCATGTGCCATGCCGGTAAGCGTGGACGGTCATGTTCTGCCATCTCACTCGATCACCAATACTATATAGCAAAAATATAGTACTATATAAATATCCATTATCTAGAACAACAACATGTATCCCAATTATAACAGAGACAGGTTAAACAGGGTATCACTACTATAAATCCAATACAATACAGATTATAAACAATGTTTGATACACATTTGTAAAAGCTGTTAAGAAATTAACTCTCTGTTCCCACAGCACATGGTGTAAAATAAGCTCCTTATACAAACATACACAGCTGTCGTGTCACCTACATCTATCTTTAGCTGTGTTAACAAAAAAAAGTTTCTCATGGCCTCTCAAAATTGCGTAGGCTTAAACAAACGAAAAAGAAAAGATACGCAAATAGACGTGTCCACAGGCTGAGTTCTCAAGTTGCCAGGTTGTACTATTGACACTGAGCACACAAAGAAGGAAAACGGTGAACGGTGTTGAGACGTATGTACCTGAGATGAGAGGGACAAGCTTGAAACAGTAGGGTGAAACTACATTCCGAGTACAGACATGCAAATACATTAGCCAATTTGAATGTATGGCAAACTTTGGAGATTAACACAGAAAAGTAATTAAATTAAATTATATTGTTTTTGAAATGCAGCTGCATTTAAGACCTTGACCTTACGCAATAAATCTATGTTATATTATATTAGGAGAGTACTGAAATCCCAAATAATGTTTTCCCGTACTGAATTTGAATAACAAAGACACAAACAATAGATTGCATGATTTATTGCCTGGCATATTTCACTGCATCTCATCAGATACATACTGCAGAAATCACACAACATAAACTAAAGTGATTAGACAAATCCTTAAAGCTGAAATATACACATAGTCACACAATAATTTCAATTGTCCACCACAATAATTTTAAGCTTACTATCATGTTTGTTTAACACACAAAATGGTTGCTTGTTAAAGGTCGCTGAAGCAATCGTCATTAATCTGCAGAAGCCAGTCTTGTGCAAACAGAAAGACAGGATAATCAGCTTAAAATTACCGTGGTAGACAACTGATATGTATATATTTCACCTTGAAAGATTTATCTAATCACTTTAGTTTATGTTGTGTGATTTCTGCAGTAAGTACCTCGGGAGATGCAGTGAAATATGCGAGTACTGAAATGTTATATTGAACCTCTTCTGCTGTGTGCCAGTGAATCTTGGACTGTGAATTAATAAATGAGGAAGAACTAGGAGGCAGGGGAGATGTGGTTTCTGAGATGTATGTTGTAAATACCTTAGACTGCCAGAGCAACTAACAGTGATTGTTTGGAAGAGGCTAATAAAAGCAGAACAGTATATACAACTATAACAATGAGTTTGAAAAAATGTTGAAAATTCATTGGACAGCCAAACTGAGCAATCTGGACATTTTGAGAGAGGATAAATCATAAAGACAACTTATCACAAACATCAAAAGGAGGCAGTCATAATTTTTTTGGCACATTATGAGAAGACAAAAACTGGAACATATTGTGACAAGTAAACACAAGAAAAGTACAAAGTGAACCAAAACAAAACCTCACTAAGACATTTTAATCATTGATCATGTGTGCCTGGAAGGTTTTCTGGGATAAGAAATATTGGTCACTTGCCAAAGAATCCCACACAATGTACATGCGGTGACCTTTATTTAACTTCTCTTCACCATTATCATTTTGTGTCCTGTCAAATGCCATAGCCTTTCATGTTTCTCTACAGATCTTCACCCACGGCATTTTATATGAATCTTCCAGCTGACATTCCTGCATGTCACTGTTTGAGATGATTAAGGATCATTTCTTTTGCCTGCCCTTGCCTTTCTACCACTGATCTTTCCAGTCATCACAATGTTCTCCAGTGTTTGTCATAATTTATAAGAGTTGAGTTGAGCTAAGAAACAACATCACTGCACTCAGGACATTCCAATACACGCTCTGTGCCCTCGTTCAACAGCCAGCCAAGAGTCCTATTGCTAATGGTTCCATCTGCCATCTGGTTGAAAGTTCTCCTTGTCCTTCCTCTTAGTTTTGAGATTTGTCCAGAGCCCCTGCCAATCCCCAGCCATATCATTCTCTCCACATACGGGTGCTGTCTGCTCCACCACTTTTTCCACAAGCGCCCGACCACCTCCCCCTTGTCCATAGGTAATCTATCACAGTGAGGTGTATTCCCTGCCAGCCTATTAGCCTGTTCATTCTCCCCATACTCCAACATGACCAGGCATAAAATCCATACAATTCTCACAATCTGCGACCTCTGCAGTGAGGCAAGCCATTCTACATGAAATATTCCTTTCTCCACCTTACTAAGCATACTCCTTGAGTCCGTAATGAATACAATGTGTGTTGCAGCGGTCTCGCCCAACCTTCAGAAACTAATTCCAGCTCCATTCTCATGCTGGAAGTTGTAGTCTCATATGCCAGACTCTCCTTTTTTAAGCATCATCCATTAACCTTCACAATGAAACCCTAACCACTACGCCTGTTTCTTACTACTGACCCATCGGTGTAGATCATAATATGTCACCTTGTAATTTATAAGAAAGGCCAACAAACACTGTTCATCATGTTCTTACAGTTGTTTGTAATGTCTTGTTTGCCTGCAGGACCAATGGGCATGGAACAAAGTCACATTGAGGCACACTTTAACAACTGACCTGAGCTTTCAGGTCAACCCAGTCTTAAATGATACCAGGAAATGTGTTCGGAAGTAAAAAAAAATATAACTGGCATGGTGTTGACCACATCATCCAAATAATTGAATGTCCAAATAATTTTGACTGTCTACGTCTAATTTCTCTAATCAATTTACGATTTTCATTTGTTTCTTGTAGTACTTGGTCATTGGTTTTTCTGTCTGTCCATGGTATTCTTTGCATTCTCCTCAGAAACCACATTTCCACAGCAATCAGATGTTTTCAGGTTGACTGCTCATTGTCCAAGCTTTACATCAAAAGCACAGGCTCTATGTAGCACCTCAACACCATTTTTCTCATTTCAATTGACATCTGTTTATTAGTCAGTATGTTTTTCATCTTGCTAAAAGCTACTTTTTGTCATGGCGATTCTTGTTCTAATCTCTTCAAGGCATCTCCCATCAGATACTATTACTGTTCTGAGATAATTGTACCTATTCACTCGTTGAAGACTATTCCCATTTACTTGTTTATTACATTGTGGTATTTCGTTCTTCCTAGTGACGACCATAATCTCTATTGCTCTTCAAAAACTAAAACAACTAAATAAATTATGGTGTGGCACAGATAGACCTAAAAAATATTAGATTGTTAAGAGCATACATCTTTCCCATTGCAACATATGCCTGTGAGACCTGGACACATACTAAACAGTACATATACGCCATTGAATATAGATGGGTTCTAAGAATATCTTGAATACAGAAATGAACAAATGCATCCATACGACAAGAACTGAATATTGAAGAATTGGGTAAACAAAGAAAATACAATTTTTTTTAAAAACTGAAATATTTTGGTCACTTGAAAAGTCACGACAGTTTGGAGAGAACAATAATGGAGGGGTATATGCCTGGGAAGAGAGGAAGAAGGTCAAAGAGAAGATGGGTGCAGGATGTGGCGGATGATCTCCAGATGGGTGTATCGGACGCAGGACATCTTGCTTATGATCGAGAAGTTTTCAGGAAGGTTGTAATGAGAGCGAGGTTCTGCTAAGGACATCCTACTGAATGAATGAATGTATTTTAACTTTCATTAATCTATTTCAGGCAATCATTGTTAGTTAGTTATTCCGGCAGTTCAAGTAATTCACAAAATATATCACAGAAACTACATTTCCACTGCCTCTAAGCTCTTCCTGACTTTTCTTTCAAATGTCAAGGTTTATTAACTTACAGTAGGGAGGTTTGATTAACATTTCAGAACTCTCCTATCTAACCTCTGATAGATAAAAGTCCTGGCATTAACGCGAATTAGATTCCTTTTTCCTTCATGTGTGAAACTTCTTCTTCTTCCTTCAATTGCTTAAAATTTAGTTTAGTTTAGTTCAGTTTAGTCGATGGATCATCACGGCACATGGGTGCAACCCATAAGTGCTCCGTTCTCCTCCTAACTCAAACCTGAGTCTGGAGAAACTCAGCTGTGCACGAACTCCGCAGCACCGGCGAGGATCCTGAAATACTTTGGGTAGATTTTCAACTCAAAATTTTGCCCGGACTGTGCCGTTAGGCCACTCTTTTTCGATTTCCAACCACCAAGGGATTTTTTACGTGTGCAACAATACACACGGATGTCCGATCTTACTACCCAGAGACCAGGAGAAATTTTATTACTAGAAGTCCACGAGAAAAAAATCCCAGTCATCACCACCAGGGCTTAAACCAGGGACCTCCAGCACTCTCAAGGTGGACACCACACCTCAAGACCATGCAGCCCCCCCCCCCCCCAATTGCTTAAAATTGATTTTCTATATCTGCAACATGGTTTCTTATATAAATTTCATTGTCTTTAGTTCACTCAGTTCAGTCAAATTTAGCATTGAATGATGTTTCTCTAGGCCAGAATTTTTGCCTTGATATGTCATATTCAGAGGCAGAATGGGAGAATTTCATCTGCTGTCTGAGGTGCTCAAGATTAATATGTCAATCTTAAATTTTGTATGATATGTTATTGTGTAATCGATTTGTGTCTTGCTTTGACGTGCAAAATGATGATTTGTTTTGGTCTGTCCATTAAATGGACCCAGTGTTTAAGTAATTATTGGTCACAGGTAATCCCAGCAAAATTTCACTGTTTGTGATTTCTTGGCAAGTTTACATTCTGTAGTTTCTGAAAGACAGGCACACATACCATTGTATGAAACCCAACGCAATGCAGTCTGCTGCCAAACTACCCGCAGCTGTGTTTCAACAGTGGTATACAGAATTACGAATTGCATCCATAACCCATTCAACACAGAGCTGGCTTGAAGTAAACGGAAAAGAGAATTACCTCGCACAGCTTCTCCGTTGAACTGTGTATGAATAAGGTGTAGACCAGCTCTCTTAGGTGTGAAAGTCACTTTGAATGTCGTGTTCCCTTCATCCTGTACATAGTTGGGGACAATCTCATCGTCACACATAACCAGAATCTCCAGATTTCCATCACCGGCCTCGCTTGCATCCACTGTCCAGATAAATATTTTAAACACAATTTTTAAAGTTTATCTTAAATAAATCAGCCATAAATAATGTGTAGCATAATATACTGCCTGGCATATTTCACTGCATCTCGCCAGGTGCATACTGCAAAGTTATATAACATATGTAGTGAATAGATAAATCATATTGCAGAGTTATATAGCATGTGTAGTGAATAGATAAATCATATTGCAGAGTTATATAACATATGCCCTTAGGTCAGCATGGCCGAGTGGATAAGAACGCTTGTTCTTAAACATCCGGTGTGCTGATGGAGAGATAAGGGATTCGGCCCCTACACCAGACAGTTGGACTAACATGTTGAACTATCGTCTTTGACTTGGGACGTAAATTACAAGTACCTCTGAAGTTGAAGTAGGTTAATCTGATGGTAAGGGACACTGTTAATAGGTAAAGCTAATCCACGTGCAAAATTCAGTCCAGTACTACTAGAAGTAGTGTGTATGAACTACATTTAAGTTCAAAGCGAGCGAGCGGAAACAACAAAGACAACAAAACAAGCACACACAAAATAATCATATTTTGGCTGAAATACATAACATGCATAGTCAGTGATTCTGTTTGATAGTGAATAATTTGTTATGTCCACAGTAATTGCATATTAACTATACAGTCTTTCTATCTGTACAACAGGGGTTAAAGCTTCAGCCTTTTGAGTAATTGTTTTTTGCTTGTTTAATACAATATATGAAACAACTTTGCTTTGTTTATGGCTGCAATTTAACTGGAGTTAAGTGATGGACAAAGGTGGGATTTTATGGTCTGCTGACTGCACAGGGTGTCCAGCGAACTGATTAACTCTCTTTTCCATTCGTACTTGTATATGTTCAGTTTCTCGATTTGCTAATTGTCGTTCTGTTCTTCCTAAGTAGAGCTCTTTGGTGCTCACACTGGAATTGATAGTTTGATTTGGTGTATCTTCTTCTTCTTCTGCGGTCGTCTGGAATGTTTCTTTGGACATGCGATATTTGCACCTTTCAGCCGACACATCCGACTTATTTAGGCATTTGTTAATTAGGTTAACCTTCCCGGGATTTGGTGTTTGATGGCAACAGTTCTTTCACAGATGGATTAGGTTTCAACGGGTGGCTGTATATCTGATCATTGGTTCAGTAACAGTTCTTTCACAGATGGATTAGGTTTCAACGGGTGGCTGTATATCTGATCATTAGATCAGTAACAGTTCTTTCACAGATGGATTAGGTTTCAACGGGTGGCTGTATATCTGATCATTGGTTCAGTAACAGTTCTTTCACAGATGGATTAGGTTTCAACGGGTGGCTGTATATCTGATCATTGGTTCAGTAACAGTTCTTTCACAGATGGATTAGGTTTCAACGGGTGGCTGTATATCTGATCATTGGTTCAGTAACAGTTCTTTCACAGATGGATTAGGTTTCAACGGGTGGCTGTATATCTGATCATTGGTTCAGTAACAGTTCTTTCACAGATGGATTAGGTTTCAACGGGTGGCTGTATATCTGATCATTGGTTCAGTAACAGTTCTTTCACAGATGGATTAGGTTTCAACGGGTGGCTGTATATCTGATCATTGGTTCAGTAACAGTTCTTTCACAGATGGATTAGGTTTCAACGGGTGGCTGTATATCTGATCATTGGTTCAGTAACAGTTCTTTCACAGATGGATTAGGTTTCAACGGGTGGCTGTATATCTGATCATTGGTTCAGTAACAGTTCTTTCACAGATGGATTAGGTTTCAACGGGTGGCTGTATATCTGATCATTGGTTCAGTAACAGTTCTTTCACAGATGGATTAGGTTTCAGGGGGCAGCTGTATATCTGATCATTGGTTCAGTAACAAAGAATGTTTAGTTTACTGCTGTCAATCTTGTATTTGCTTACTTACATTGTGCCCTCTAAAATTTAACTGAACAAAACACTTAAAGTTTGGGGACTGATGCAGTATGTATCTGATGAGATATTTCCTAGGCAACTGATTGTGCAACCTAATATTTATGCCTTCTTTGATTAAATTCATTAAGAGAATACATTGAGTGAATATTTTAAAGCATTTAAATTTTCAGCTTTATTTACATATGGAACACATCAGCAGAAGTGTTGGAAAACAGACATTAGTATTACATAGGAGAATACTAGGAGAAAGGGCAGAGAAAGACAAAGAAATATGTGGAAAGCTTCAATAGCTGAGCGACAAGTAGTAATAAAGACAACATCAACTTCACCAAAGCAAAAGAGGATAGGAGAATCCTGATTGGCTAGATCTGCTGCAGAGAAGGCACCTAGAGGATTGGAGAATCCTGATTGGCTAGATCTGCTGCAGAGAAGGCACCTAGAGGATTGGAGAGTCATGATTGCCTAGATCTGCTGCAGAGAAGGCACCTAGAGGATTGGAGAGTCCTGACTGGGTAGATCTGCTGCATACAAGGCACCTAGCAGATTGGAGAGTCCTGATTGGCTAGATCTGCTTCAGAGAAGGCACCTAGAGGATTGGAGACTCCTGATTGGCTAGATCTGCTGCAGAGAATGCACCTAGAGGACTGGTAGTCCTGATTGGCTAGATCTACTGCAGAGAAGGCACCTAGAGGATTGGAGAGTCCTGACTGGCTAGATCTGCTACAGAAAAGGCACCTAGAGGATTGGAGAGTCCTGATTGGCTAGATCTGCTACAGAAAAGGCACCTAGAGGATTGGAGAGTCCTGATTGGCTAGATCTGCTGCAGAGAAGGCACCTGAAGAAGAAGAAGAATATCAACATCATGGAGGTCAGCATGGCTGAATGGATAAGAGCACTTGATCTTATTAAACTTCAGGTGTGTTAATGCCAAGGTAATGAGTTCTTCTGCTTCTTCTTTTTCTGCGTTCGTTTGGAATGTTGTTTTAGACGTTATTGCGTTGTGCCTGTTTACAGCAGGGCCGCGATATTTGCACTTTCGGCCAACACATCCGACTTCTTCAGGCATTTGTTGGCCGGGTTACCTTCCCAGGGTTGTGAGTTCAATCCCTATATCAGTCAGTTGGACTAAAATGTTGGCTTCTCATCCTTGACGTGGGGACATAAATTACAAGTACCTCAGAAGTTGGTGTGGGTTCACCTGATGGCGAGAGACACTGGTAATAAAGAAAGCTAATCTACACACAAAAATCAGTCCAGCACTATAATATTGAAGAAAGTTGGCTACTAAAGATGATAAAACAAAGAAAATTGAACTTTTTTGGTCACTTGAAACATCATGAAAGTTTGGCGAGAACAATAATGGAGGAGTATATGTCCAAGAAGAGATCGGCCAAAGAGAAGATGGGTGTAGGCTGTGGCAGATGATCTCCAGATGGGTGTATCAGACGAAGGACATCTTGCTTATGATCGAGAAGTTTTATTTTGGAATGTTGTTATGGGAGCAAGATTCTGCAAAGGACATGCTACTGAATGAATTAATTAATTAGAAGTAGTAGCATGTATATGCACTACACTTGAGTTCAATGTGTGTGAACACACACACACACATACACAAATAAATTAATAAATCATCATCATGTGCCTGCTGATAAGCATGGAGGCCATGGCCCACACTCCTCACACTATCATCATTCTTGGATCAGATCCGTGTTCATGTCCCAATGCCATGTGGCCAAGCCATCCAGGTATTTATCTCTCTGTCTTCCTCTTGCTCCTCTACCCTCAGGTTTGCCAGCTGTCAATACATTTTCAAGTTTAATTCTCTTCAAAGCCTGCTCAAAAAATCTGGACTGTAAACTTTTGTGGCCATAAATGTCTTCAATCATGTATTCTGGCCAGTGATGCTGATTCATTCAGTTGAAAGTCCTCGTGTCATTCACACTCCAAGGACATTTATGACGAGAGCTCGAACCATTTCTTGACACCCTGATATCGTGGCAGTGCCAGCCAGCCTATCTGCTCTTTCCATACCTACAATACCCATGTGTCTTGGTACGATATGTGTTGGCATTTTCTCACTTTGAACTCAAATGTAGTCCACACACATGTTACTAATAGTGAGTGGACTGAATTAATTTTGCAAAAGGGTTAACCTTCTCTGTTACCAGTGTCCCTGCCATTAGCCGAACCTACTCTGACTTCTGAGATACTTGTAATTTATGTTCCCAAGTCAAGGATGAGAAGACAACAGTCAAGTGCAACTGCCCAGTGTCTGGAACAAATCTACAACACTGTGGAAATCTGAGACAGTTTAAGTATTTAAATTTAAGAATTGGGACTTATGCGAACATTTCATCCAATGACTGTGAGTAAAATCTGCCTTAATTATATAGACCATGCTCAATACATCATGTAATACCCAAGCATGAGTATGAGAAATCAGTTAAAAGAAGTCAATAATAGCAAAAACAAGACTCACAAGTAAAAGACACAGGCCTGGCCACGAAGCCAGGGCTAATGTTGGACACTTTCACCCTGCTGGAATCAAACACTTTGATGGTAAAGGGACTGCCCTGGATGGGAACACCAGCGTAATCAACATATACTTTATGCGTACCTGTAGAAGTAAACACAATAAACCATTTTAATTAAACTGACATGTTATATGATGGTGATGGCAACATGAATCAGAATAACATATGGTACTACTGGCATCTTGACAGATGATAGTTTCCTACATTGTCCTTCAAAAAAAGGCAAATAGCCTCTTCATAGGACAAAGCCTGGGCTGAATTGTAGAGACCATGTGTTGCCCATGCAGCATGATCACTTTCTCTCTCGTCCTGCCTAGTTTACTCCAGATGAAAGGTAACACCAATACGTCTGGAACAAGATGAGCTGCAGAAGCTGCCAGATCAGCAAAACAATGCAACTGTCCACCTGTCAGAGCTTCGATCCTAGACCAGCTGCTGACCAAGGTTTAGGACCTGGTCTGCCCTGCTATGACATTTAGTCTGTAGGTTAAATTTCCTCCCACTAGGATTAGAACGTATAGTAAGTGAGTAATAAATAATCGACCCTGTATATACTTTAAAATGCATCATGTGCCATGCGGATAAGCATAGGCGGTCATGTTTCACCATCTCACTCAATCACCAGTGTTGTGGATCAGCTCAGTGTTCTTGTCTCGACCATACCATATGGCAAAGACATCCAGGTATTTATTTCACTGCCTTCCCCTTGTTCTCTTCTGCTCAATCTTGCCAGTTGTCACAAAGTTCTCCAATTTATTTCTTCTCATAACGTGAGTAAAAAATGTTGATTACGTCTAATTTCTCTAATCAGTGAATGATTTGCATCTGTTTCTTGTAGGACTTGATCATTAGTTTTTCTGTCTGTCCATGGTATTCTTTACATTTTCCTCAGAAACCACATTTCCACAGCCATCAGATGTTTTTCAGCTTGTCTGCTCATTATCCATGCTTCACATCCCTACAAAAGCACAGGTTCTATGTAGCACCTCAATACTCTTTATCTCATTGCAAATGACATCTTTTCATTGGTCAGTAAGTTTTTTCATCTTGCAAAAGGCTGCCTTCCCCACGGCGATTCATTGGGTATATGATGTTTTTAAAAAATGCATGCCTTTGCTGAACATTGCAATTACATCCAGCATTGACATGACCGTCTGAAAAATGCAATGACATAATATGTATTGGTATATAATCATATCCCTTCCCTCTGATCTTTTAGGTAGTGAGATCACATACATCACTATCTTGGATAAGAACAAAAATGGAGAAGGTTCCATGTGCAAGTTAAACAATCCCACGGCAGTTGGAAATCGCAAAAAGTAGGCCATAAGACCACAGCCCTGACAAAATTGTCTTTCGTAACTCCATGTACGAAAGAAGAACGAGATACAACGTAAGGGCCACAAATACAACCAATTCGATACAGCCGATAGTTGAAAGAGGCCATTCGTCTCTTGAGCAAGCAAACTGTCAGGAAAGAAAACCTTCCCTTGGGTATATTAGCCCATGACCTTGGATGGAATCTGTCTAGAGGAAGTAGAAACAAATGTATGCTGAAGTCAGACACGCTGACCTTTGAGGTGCATAACGAGGTGTCAGCACTCCTCTAAAATTAGGAACAAAGAAAGAGAAGCAGAAACTAAAGGAGGGAGTCTCCATGGTGAAGTGGCCAAGCCGTCTGCCTCAGGCTCTGAAGGTTGTGTGTTCGCATCCTTTGGTTCACGAGTGCATTTTTTCGCAGACTCCTGAGAGTCATCACTTGAGCTGCGGAGTTCGTGCTTTGTGCAATGCTTTCCATGCTGCGGAAAGAGACTAAGCCATATGGGATAAAACCCCGTTGCAATGAAGTTGACCCTGTCGAATTTTAAGCGACTTTTTATATGGAGACAATCATTACTAAACTAAGGATATACTGATACAGGATGCAACAATTAAAGTAAGGATACACATATAGTTATTAAAAAGATAGTTGCATATCCTTTACTAGATGTCGCAGTCAACCCCAGAATTTTTTGGCTATTTGTTATTTCTTAGCAGTTTATGTTCTGTACACATAGTAAGTCAAGTCAATGAAGGGCCCTTGTACAAGCCTTGAGACATAATGGAGATATGGTGCTCGCAGCATATTTTTTTGTAGACCATTGGTACTCAATGGGTGATATGATCATCATTTTATAGACCAGCTGGTACACAATGGGTGATTTGATCGTTATCATTTTATAGACCAGTTGGTACTCAATGGGTGATTTGATCGTTATCATTTTATAGACCAGCTGGTACTCAATGGGTGATTTGATCATTATCATTTTATAGACCAGCTGGTACTCAATGGGTGATATGATCATCATTTTATAGACCAGCTGGTACACAATGGGTGATTTGATCGTTATCATTTTATAGACCAGCTGGTACTCAATGGGTGATTTGATCGTTATCATTTTATAGACCAGCTGGTACTCAATGGGTGATTTGATCAATGTCATTTCACAGACCGGCTGGTACTCAATGGGTGATATGATCATTATCATTTTATAGACCAGCTGGTACTCAATGGGTGATTTGATCGTTATCATTTTATAGACCAGCTGGTACTCAATGGGTGATATGATCATTATCATTTTATAGACCGGCTGATACTCAATGGGTGATTTGATCATTATCATTTTATAGACCAGTTGGTACTCAATGGGTGATTTGATCGTTATCATTTTATAGACCAGCTGGTACTCAATGGGTGATTTGATCAATGTCATTTCACAGACCGGCTGGTACTCAATGGGTGATATGATCATTATCATTTTATAGACCAGCTGGTACTCAATGGGTGATTTGATCGTTATCATTTTATAGACCAGCTGGTACTCAATGGGTGATTTGATCAATGTCATTTCACAGACCGGCTGGTACTCAATGGGTGATATGATCATTATCATTTTATAGACCAGCTGGTACTCAATGGGTGATTTGATCGTTATCATTTTATAGACCAGCTGGTACTCAATGGGTGATTTGATCAATGTCATTTCACAGACCGGCTGGTACTCAATGGGTGATATGATCATTATCATTTTATAGATCAGCTGGTACTCAATGGGTGATTTGATTGTTATCATTTTATAGACCAGCTGGGACTCAATGGGCGATTTGATCATTATTATTTTATAGATCAGCTGGTACTCAATGAGTGATATGATCATTATCATGCCAGTCGCCTTCACTTCTGAGAACATTTCCTGGTAGCCATTGTAAGCAGAGTTGACCTAGGAATCCAGGTCAAATTTGAAAAATTCACCTCAATGAGGATTCAAACCCATGTCCACCTGGCCAAAAGGCAAACACTTTAGTTACTGCACTACAATGGTTCCCAGAATGGCATATTTTTTTTAAAAAAGCCCATAGCAAAACACTTGCTGTGGGTATGTCACGTGCCAGAACCATTAAATATTTTAGGGCTGTGAACATGGAGTAATAGCTGGCCAGTCTTCCTCTCTTGTAGCAAATGATGAGCGCAGGCATCGAACCCTCATCCATTTGTCACCATAACTACCTAGTCAGTGCACCAACAGGCCTGCTGGATATATACACATATACACAGTGTTACTTAAACTATGGACGCACAGACAGTTTCAGAGAGAAAATTGACATACCAGTGCTAGCTGGATGCCAGTCGATCTTAGCCGTTCCATCTCCCTTTTCATTCAGTCGACAAGGAACATTAGATCCTTCAGGGTCTGCGGACATGGGTATATGGAAGTGAAATTATCAAATCACATAAAATCACACACGCACAAAAAAGTCAGTTTTTTTTTTCTTTCAATGTCAACTCATCTTCAAGTGCCATGCAGATAAGGGTGAGCAATCATGGTTTCCCATCTCACACAATCATGGTTTCCCATCTCACACAATCATGGTTTCCCATCTCACACAATCATGGTTTCCCATCTCACACAATCATGGTTTCCCATCTCACACAATCATGGTTTCCCATCTCACACAATCATGGTTTCCCCATCTCACACAATCATGGTTTCCCATCTCATACAATCACCAGAGTCCTGGATCAGCTCTGTGTTCTTGTCTTGATTTTGCATTGTTGCCAGACCATCCCAATATGTATCTCTCTGCCCTCCTCTAGCTCTTTTCCCATCAATCTTGCCAGTTGTCACTAAGTTTTCCAGTTTATCTCTTCTCCTAATGTGCCCAAAAAATCTTGACTAATTTCTCGAAACAATTTAGTTTTTTTGTGTTTCTTGAAGGACTTGCTCATTTGTTTTTCTATATGTCCATGGTATTCTTTGCATTTTCCTTAGAAACGACATTTCCACGGCCATTAGATATTTCTCAGTTTCTCTGCTTAATGCCCATATTTCACACCCATATAGCAGTATATAAAGCACTTTAACACAATTTTTCTCAATGCAATTGACAGCTTTTTATTGATCAGCATGTTTTTCATCTTGCAAAAGACTACTTTTGCCACAGTGATTTTTTCTAATCTACTACTACTGTTATTACAGAAAAGGCTATGTTTGTAAATTCAAACATATTATTTAAAACATACAAGTTAGACAAACAGGTGAGCCTAGTCAGAGTAATTAATAACACTTTCATGGATGAGAATAATGAACATAGAAAATTATACACAACTAAAACAAAGAGACTAGCCATACAGAACCTGTTTTCCTGTATGGCAGTGAATCATGGAACATAAATGAACAAATTAGGAAAAACTTGGAAGCAACATAGATGTGGCTCCCGAGATGAATGTTGTGAATACCTTGGACTGCCAGAGTAACTAAAACCCATTGTCTGGATAAGGCTAATGAAACTGGAACATTATATACAACTATAAGAAACAAAACAGTGTTCTTTGTTCGTATGAGGAAAATTGCAGTGGAGAACATCGTGACGACTGGAAAGATCTCAAGTAAAAGAGACAGAGCAAGAGAATTGATGCCTGATGGTCTAACACAATGGCATGATGATGAAGTAAACTTACAGTAACAAAATCCTATTAAGTCCAGTCATTAAATAACTAATGTAGCTTACAAATTGGTATGTTACACAAAAATATCAACTGTCTAGGAACCCCAACGGTGACATATCATCATCATGTGCCATGCTGTTAAGAATGGTTGGTCATGTTTCACCATCTTACACGATCACCAAAGTCGTGGTTCAGCTTTGTGTTCTTGTCCCGACCATGCCATCCAGATATTTACTTCTATGCCTTCCCCTTGTTCTTTTCCCCACAATCTTGCCAGTTGTCACAAAGTTCTCTAGTTATTTCTTCTCATAACATGCCCAAAAAAATTTGACTGTCTACATCTGATTTCTCTAATCAGTTTGCGGTTTTAATTTGCCTCTTGTAGGACTTGGTCACTGGTTTTCATCTCTCTCATCACGGCCAACCAAAAGGTGTCTCAATCTCTTGCAATTTCTCCCACCTTATGCACCCTCATGTTCAAGATGTCTGCAATGTCCTGTGTTCATCTTCATGCTACTTCTGCCAGGAACCATTTCTTCCAGGAACCAAATCTTCCAGGAACCATTTTTTCCAGGAACCATTTCTGCCAGGAACCAAATCTTCCAGGAACCATTTCTTCCAGGAACCAAATCTTCCAGGAACCATTTCTTCCAGGAACTATTTCTGCCAGGAACCATTTCTGCCAGGAACCATTTCTTCCAGGAACCAAATCTTCCAGGAACCATTTCTTCCAGGAACCACATCTTCCAGGAACCATTTCTGTCAGGAACCATTTCTGCCAGGAACCATTTCTTCCAGGAACCAAATCTTCCAGGAACCATTTTTTCCAGGAACCATTTCTTCCAACAATTTTCTTCCCAAGCCACTGCAACATTTAACTGATTCAGTGCTATGGGATGATTAATCTTCCTAACCAACTTCCCATATCTGACATGGGCTTATATATTGCCGAAAGAAGAAGAGGAGGTGAAGGTGGAGTTGGTAGAAGAAGAGAAGAGAAAGATGACAAAGGGGATTGATTATCAATGTTTCCTCTAGACTATGCACCCGAAGAAGGAGGAGGAGAAGGCAGATAAGAAGAAGAAGATGAAAGGGGGGAGAAGAAGGATGAGGAGAAGGCAGCAGAAGAGGAGATGGTGGAGGAAGAAGAGAAGAGAAAGATGACAAAGAGGATTGATTATCGATGTTAACTCTAGACAAGGCACCTGAAGAAGAAGGAGGGGGAAAATAAGGCAGATAAGGAAGAGGAGAAGGTGGCAGGTAAGGAGGAGGAGAATAAAGTAGATAAGGAGGAGGAGATGAAAGGGGGAGGAGAAGGAAGAGGAGAAGGCACCAGAGGAGGAGATGGCGGAGGAAGAAGAGAAAAAGACGACACTAACCACAGACTTGTTAACAACAATTAGATTAATAATATAATTTTACAAACTGGCCTACCATTTTAAACTACCAAGAATCCATGTACAAAACACTAGACCACATACACATGATTTAAATATAGCATTCCTCTTACCAATTATTTTCACACTCATATCCTCAAAAGACCCATGAGGCGACACAAGATTAAAACCAGCTTTTTTGTTGCAAGCTACCAAATTCCAGTTGTTCCCTGCAAGTTTTATACCTCCAACATCAATGACATTCACACTGAAGGGGCTACCTGTCAACAAAATCAAAGAAATCAATACCCAATAACCAAATCTGAGCAGCCTCACACTTATTAAAATTATTCATTGTTGTCAGGCATTAAAAATAATAAAAGCCCTGCAGTTAACTGATATCACTTTTGTGGACTAGTGTGATGCAAAAAATAATAAGATGCTTTGATGCTCTAATTTGGTCTGAGTTTAAGAACAAAACAGCAGCAAGAAAGACTACTGGTTACCTATTTCATGATCTCATTTCTGTCTACATTTTCTGTTCATGATATTGTTCCTGTGATTCATCTACCATCATTGTTTCTCATTCTGTCTCATCTAGTGACAATAACAGCTTTTTGTAAACATCTCATTTCACACAAGCTGTGGTTTAGAGATTATGGTTTTCACCTCAGGTTTATAAGAAACTGGGTTTGCTCCCAACATAGGACTGGGAATGTTTCCAAGAACTATTAGTATCTAATGATATCACACATCCCATTGATCTTTTGGGTAGTGAGATCAGATACATAGCCTATGCAGATAAGGGTGAAAAAATAAAATGCTGGGATTCTGGGATCATGCGCGATCAAGATAAAGTGCAGTATAATCCAAGCAAAAACTGCATATCAGACAATGAAAAGTGAAAAAAATGAAACAAAAATGTAAAAAACTACTAAAATGCTATATTGAATACATCTGTTGTATGCCAATGGATCTTGGAATGTGAATGAACAAATTTGGAACAGCTTGGAGGCAGAAGAGATGTGGTTTCTGAGATAAATGTTGTGAATTCCATGAATGGTCACAGTAAGTAACATTGCCTCTTTGGAAGAGATTAATGAAGAAGTTTACTCTTCACTGGCTGTTGAACGAAGGGACGGAGTGAAAATGGGATTGTCCTGAGTGCAGTGATGTCAGTTTTTAGCTTAACTCAACTCAAGAGGTAAATGAAAGTACACCATTACATGCCATTACTCGCCATTACACACCATTATGTGTCATTACACACCATTACATGTCATTACACACCATTATGTGTCATTAAACACCATTACATGTCATTACACACCATTATGTGTCAAACACCATTACATGTCATTACACACCATTACATGTCATTACACACCATTACATGCTGATATACTCCATTACACACCATTACCTGTCAATACATGCCATTATATACCATTAAAGATCATTACATACCATTACGTGCCGTTAGATACCATTAAATGCCATTACATACCACTACACACCATTACGTGTCATTTCAGACCATTACATACTATTACATGTCATTACACACCATTACATGACATTACACACCATTGCATACCATTACACACCATTAAATGCCATTACATACCATTACATAACATTATGTGAATTACACACCATAACAGACTATTACACGCCATTATGTGTCATTACACACCATTACATGCCACTACACACCATTACGTGCCATTACACACCATTACATGCTATTAAATGCCATTAGACTTTTCAGGCATATGGTGCTAGTTCCATGGTTTTATAACCCAATCGGGACTCAGTAGTTGATGGGGGTCAATATCATGCAGGCCACTTGTACTTTGTAAGACATTCTAGGTACAATTTCTGGCTGGGTCACCCATGGAGCCAAGTCAATTTAAAATTTCTGCCTTAATGCAGGCGTACTAACCACCAGATACCAATATAATCAACATCATCGTCATCTTCCATTTTCGGCATCAAGCATTGTGGGGAGGAATAGTTGACGTTCCAGAGCCCACATGGTGGCACTGGATAGTGTCATTCCGTGTGATTGCACAATGTCTTTGATGTCATCAATTCATTTTCTTCTTGGGCATCCTCTTGCCCATGTAGCAGGTCTTTTTTTTAAGTATGGCTTGTGCTGTTTATTGATAGTGTTTCATTATAATGAGATGGCTGAAACATTTGATCTTCTTCCTTTCAATATATGTGGCACAAGGTGTTGATCCACTGTCTGTCTGATAAATCATTTCTTACTCGGTATGAACAACACAAACCTCATCAAAACATCAACTGACACAGAGGAAGGGAGAGTCGTGATCGCTGATGTCTGTTCCACGACCTGAAAAAAAGAAAGCTAACGGCAATACAGAATACATACCTGGCACATAGACATCATTGTATGTAACCGCCACTTTGTAGGTGCCTGCCTCCTGGCCAATAAAACTGCACTCGTAACGATTCTTTCCAACAGTCAATGCATTACTGGGAACGTTCTGACCGTTGTGGCTAACTGAAATCTCTAAAGCCCCATCGCCTGCTTCGGCTGCATCCACTGAAATTAAATATAAAATCAAGAATCAACATCACTGCACTCAGGATATTCTCACATGTCTTCTATCCCCTTCTTCAGTAGCCAATGAAGAGTTTCCAAGCTGATGGTACCAGTGGCAGCCTGACTGAACGTCCATCTGCATTTTATCTTCACATTATACCAGGTGTTTGAAAAGTCTCACTACACTTTGATTGTAGAACAAATTTGACAAATGAACTACATGACATAAAAAAATGCGCTAACAAATTCATTACATTAGTTACAATAGTCACTGCTGTGGTCTAACGCTGTTTTGGGGGAAGCTGGAAAGTACCAATGAAGTATTCATTATAACAGGTGTTGGAAATGCCCACCACGGGCTTCAAGACATGACTGTACACGTCTTTTCATAATGTCAAATACCTTCTTCTACGTGTCTGTTGTTATTTCTTGAATGGTTAATTCTAATTGCTTCTTTCAGCTCCTCAATCGTGTCTCCATTGCTCCAGTAGACAACAGCCATTCACTCCATATTGCTTCACAATGGACTGTGGAGCATATTTTTTGATGACGTCATGTCATTTTTTTGTTCTACATACAAAGTGTAGTGAGACTTTACAAACACCCAGTATGTCTTCCAGACTGTCTGCTCACCCTCGCTGAAACAGCCTCACCTGGTGTGTTTATTTTGCTGCATTTTCCACTCAGTCTCAGAGAGCCTTCACCACATCAGCCTTGTCACAGTCAAGCTCACCATAAACTCAGTCTCAGAGAGCCTTCACCACATCAACCTTATCACAATCTAGCTCACCATAAACTCAGTCTCAGAGAGCCTTCACCACATCAGCCTTGTCGCAGTCAAGCTCACCATAAACTCAGTCTCAGAGAGCCTTCAACACATCAACCTTATCACAATCTAGCTCACCATAAACTCAGTCTCAGAGAGCCTTCACCACATCAGCCTTGTCACAGTCTAGCTCACCATAAACTCAGTCTCAGAGAGCCTTACCACATCAACCTTATCACAATCTAGCTCACCATAAACTCAGTCTCAGAGAGCCTTCACCACATCAGCCTTGTCACAGTCTAGCTCACCATAAACTCAGTCTCAGAGAGCCTTCACCACATCAACCTTATCACAATCTAGCTCACCATAAACTCAGTCTCAGAGAGCATCCACCACATCAGCCTTGTCACAGTCTAGCTCACCATAAACTCAGTCTCAGAGAGCCTTCAACACATCAACCTTATCACAATCTAGCTCACCATAAACTCAGTCTCAGAGAGCTCACCATAAACTCAGTCTCAGAGAGCTCACCATAAACTCAGTCTCAGAGAGCTCACCATAAACTCAGTCTCAGAGAGCTCACCATAAACTCAGTCTCAGAGAGCTCACCATAAACTCAGTCTCAGAGAGCTCACCATAAACTCAGTCTCAGAGAGCCTTCACCACATCAGCTTTGTCACAGTCTAGCTCACCATCGAAAGGAGCTGCTGCTGCCAGCTGATTCATTCAGCTTATTTTCTAGCTCGACTGATTAAGGGCCATGGGATGATTAATTGTCTTAAGTGACTTCCAGTATCTGCCATGGGCTTATAAATCATTGAAAAAGTATTACATAATAATACAATAAATCTGCTACTGTATTAACAAATTTTAAGTCATAACTTTGACGCACGCTTACTTCCCATTTTTCATCATCCATTTAAAAAAAAATTCAAACCTACTTTTTGTTTGGGCACTAACTTGGTTAATTCTATCGGCTTATTAATTTCCTCGAACATCAGCATGTCCTGGGCAGAAAATCAGTGATATATTCTTGATCTTTGTCCTTTCGAGTGATGCAAGCCACTCTTGCACGTGGAACAGGCCGGAGGGAGAGTTGTGAAGGAAGAATATGTTTTTGCTTTAAACGCAAGTAGCCTGACTATGGAAGTCATGGCAGTAAGTAAAGCAATTACATGGCTCGAGACTTGGGCATGTATCATTAGTAACTCAATGAGTATGCTCAGGAAGATAGAGATGGGGTGGGTCCGAATAGAGTGGTTGCTGTCTCTGGAGCGGTCTCGGCGGGCAAAGATAAGTTTCATTTTTGTGCTATGGATGCGAGTGCACAAGGAAATAAGCAGACTGACAGTCTTGCAGGTAAGGCTACTATGGCAGGAGGACAAGCCATGGACCAGGCTGACATTCTGAATGCTCTACGAGAAGTCAGTCATTTGCGAGAACCAAGTGATGACTGTGAATCTACAAGCATGGTCAGACTGCGACAACAGCTTGTTAAAGGAGGTGCGGCCAAACAAGAACACTGTGCAGGAAGCCAAATAAGATTAATAAACCAAAACCGAACTGGTGTCATTAGCCTAGCGCTACACGCTGCAGGATTTAGTGAGGAGGGGATCCGAACATATATGGACTGAATGGTCTGATGTGCAATGAGGATGATCTTTTGACTAACTGACTGACTGACTGACTGACTGACTGACTAACTAACTAACTAACATACCAGTTTCTTTTTTAACATGAAATGCTTGGCGAATCTGTTGCATTCACGGACAATTTCAAATAGGTCCTGATGGTAAATACACTACAACTCTGTCCTTAGAAATGATCAAAGTATTTTTTTTGGGCGTTTGTTCTCTTTGAACTCAAGCGTTGTCCATACATATGCTACAACTTCTAGTGCACTGGATTGATTATTGCATGCAGATTAGCTTTCCCTATTACCCGTCTTCCTCATCATCTAGCGAACCCATTCTGACTTCAGAGGTACTTGTAATTTACGTCCCTAAGTCAAGGTTGAGTTGTCAACATTTTAGTCCAACTGTCCGGTGTAAGGGTTTGAACCCCTTACCTCGACATCAGCACACCAGAAGTTAAAGAACATGCGTTTTTATTTATTTGGCCATGCTGACCTACAATCTTAGAATTTGGACGAACAAATTAGGAAGAGCTTGTGGTGGCAGAGGTGTGTTTCTGAGAAACATGTTGCAAAGACTTGGGGGATTCAAATAAAATCTTTAAATGAGCGATAGAAATTACAATAACCATGCCATTGTTTTTTAACATGTCAATATTGTTGTTAAGGGTGTCAAGAGTGTTTAACATGTGACATCACAGTCCAGACAAACATGGTGATGCCATAAGGATAGTTTAAAGATGTCCGCCCCACTTTTGACACGCATCAAAGAGGAGCAGTGTTCTGTTATCCATGTTTTTATCCATGTTATCCATAAATTTATCAGCTAATGGAGATCCAGAATGTTGATGCATGCCTGTCAGTCCAGCAAATGTATGAGTGGAGTAGGAAGTTTCAAAATGGTGTGACTTCTATGAAGAGTTAAAGCAGGTGGTGCATGAGTGGTTACACACACAACCAAGAGAATTCTTTTCTACAGGAATCCAAGCACTTTATCGGTGCTGGAAGACTTGCATTGAACACAGTGGTGGCTACATAGAAAAATGATACATTTGTTCTTTACTTTTTCAGAATATATTCACTTTAAAAAAACATTTAAGGTTTTCATTTGAAGCCCCCTCGTAGATAGACCCGTTTAAGACATCAATACAGGTTTTAATTGCTGTAGTTTTTGTAGAGGTTGTTAGTTGTTCTTTCAGTTTCTTTCATCACATGATTTTATTATTATATTATTTTGTAACAGTGACACATATATGGCCGGTCTCTCTGGCTGTGGGGTTACAACACTTTCTCTCTGTAATCCCGTTTATCACGCAGAGTCTCGCAGCGGAGCGAGAACTGAGGTGGTTCGACCCCCGCTCGTGACTTGCGGATACTGAGCCGGCCGCTCAGAAAGCAATGGCAAACTACTGAGCGTAATCTTGCCAAGAGATCAACAGACAGCTGAAAGATGCTGCTGTTGACAGCTAAGTCCTGTAAAAGGATACGCAAACATTTAGACACATATATGACACTAACCAGTGAATTTGCATGGCACTCCCACAATTCCTTGCTTGACTCGTGTCACCTTGATCTGATGCGGATCAAAGGTTCGAACATGGAATGGGCTTCCCTTGACCGGCATGCCAGCTAGTGAAGCCTTAATTGTGTGGGCGCCTAAATAAAATAACAATAACATTACAATAACGATAACAGCAAACATAATTTTAAATAATTATTAACAAGATGGTCGTTTGTATTCGAGGGCCAGAATAATACTGACTTCATCATTCCTGCCGTTACTTTGAGTATATAAATACGAGGGTAAGTTAATAAGTAAGTCACAAATGGCTGTAGAAAAATAACTAAAGATGATAACAACTTGAAACCAGTTTATTTTTATACATACAATGTTCCTTTATTTCTCAACATAATTTCCACTAACATTGACGCACTTATCCCATCGTTTTATCAGTCCTCCCAAACCGGCTGCATAGAACTGTGTGCTCTGTTTTCTAAACCATGCTTTCACTTCACATTCAACTTTAGCGTCACTCGTGAAATGTCTCCCGCCAAGGTGGGTTTTCAGTGGACTTAGCCCGTAGCGATATCCCATAAAGCGGTGCATAGCTGGGTAGAAAAATTTACGAGGGCGAGTCAATAAGTAAGTCGCACAGTTCTGTGGGATAGCAGGTAAATTAAAACAAAGCACGCAGTTCTATGCAGCCGGTTTGGGAGGACTGATAAAACGATGGATAAGTGCATCAATGTTGGTGGAAATTATGTTGAGAAATAAAGGGACAATGTTTGTATAAAAATAAACTGGTTTCAAGTTGTTATCATATTTAGTTATTTTTCTACAGCCATTTGTGACTTACTTATTAACTTACCCTCATATACGGGTTAGCACCTTGTTCCTGATATGCCTCAAGGCGTGTTAAAAAAATGGTCCTTTGTATTCAAGCCAGCTCCGCAGTGAAGGGGTTAAGGATGCAGTTCGTAATCCTGTATACCTGTGTTTGAACCACAACTATGGGCGATTTGGCAGCAGACCGCCTTATGTTGATTTTTTATGAAATGGTATGGGTGCCAGTCGTTCAGAAAGCCATGACAAACTACTGAACGTAAACTTGTCCAGGAATCATGAACAGCCAAAAAATGCTGGTGTTGACTGTTACATCCTGTAAAGGATATGCAACAACTTTTGTATTCAAAGAACACTGACATTCTATCAGATCTAATATTAAACAAGTTGAGTTGAGCTGAGCTGAGCTCTGTTCAGTCAAGAAACAACATTACAGCACTCAAGCCATTTCCACATGTGCTTCTTTCTTAACTTTAATAGCCAGCGAAGAGTCTCAATACTAATGGTACCAGTAGCAAACTGACTATGTGTCCATCTGGCCTTTCTTTGGAGTCCTAAGTATCAGCCAAATCCTCTGGTCACTCCCTGCAGCACCATTCTCTTCAGGTCATAATGATCTACCAGTTCTTCTGCACTATAAACTTGATTTCAAAGGGCCCCGACCACATCTGCCTTAACATGCACCAGTATCCCACCCAGCAGGGCAGAACCAGCCAACCTGTCCACCTGTTCATTCCCCAACACACCAGCATATCCTGGGGAAATAAATCCAACAGATACTCTCTATTTTTGATTGCTGAATGGAATCCTGCCACTCTGCCTGAAGCATGCGTCTTCACCTTTCTCATCATACTTTGTGAGTCTGTTAGAATCATAACATGAGTGTGCTGTTTGTTCTCCAGCCTGCTGGCTCATACATGGTTCCATGACTGGGAACCTGAAATACTTAGGTCACATCAAATGTCACAGTGATTTAGAAAGGACAAGAAGTCGTGATTTCTGGAAGACAAGACAGAGACCAATGAACATGATGCTGGAAACAGGAATTTAAAGGAAATACACAAGGGATGGGAACTGGCAAAAAACGTGATCTTATCGGCTGACTGTGATAAGAATGACATTCTGAAATGACTTGCAATATGACAGTTTTGTTTAGTCGATGGATCAACATCACGGCACGTGGGTGTAACCCATAAGTGCTCCGTTCTACTCCTAACTCAAGCCTGAGTCTTGAGAATCTCAGCTCAGTGCATGAACTCCGTAGCACCAGCGAGGATCCTGAAATACTTTGAGTAGATTTTTTAACTCGAAATTTTGCCCAGGCAGCGCCGTTAGGCTACTCTGTTTCTGCCAAGGGATTATTTACGTACACAACAATACACACGGGTGTCCAATCTCATTACCCAGAGACCAGAGGAAATTTTTGTTATTAGAAGTCCATGTGAAAAAATCCCGACCGTCACCGGGACTTGAACCCTGGACCTCCAGCACTCAAGGCAGACACCATACCTCGAGACCACTCAGCCCCCTTGCAATATGACAATGATGATATAAATACCATCTAAGCGCACTGCAAAACTTTTCTATAATACCTTCATTAATTGCTTCAAATCATGCTAGAAAATCCTATAAAATAAGAACATTAATAAAACGAAACAAAACTCACCAATTTCCCTGGGCGTGTATTCAACATCAAACCCCTTGCCATCAGCTGAAGGGATCAGTCTCGCTGGAACACTCTGACCAGATGGACCTATGTGCAAATTAATTGATGTGTAAGTTGGCAAACTGGTTTATCATATTGTTTAGAAAAGGGGAATAGATGGTAAACTGATTTATCACATGGTGTTGAAAAAAATCTGCTGCTGAGTTGTTTCTGGAATCTGATTAAAAACACAAAATATGAAAAAGAAGCTAGAAAATGAAAAAAACGCATACATATACAGACGGACATTTTGCCAAAAATCCTTATCAACAAGGCATATTAGGTATTTTGTATTTCAATGTTTGCCTTTACCTGTGTGTGTGTGTTTCCATTTGTCAAGCTTCTTATTTATATTTAATGTTTTTAATTCAGACTATCATATCATGTAAGTAATATAAACATTGATATATTTTATGTTCTGCATCTGATCATACTTGTTACATTTGTATTACAGTTGCAGATTCAATCTGGGTGTGGCGAATAATTTATTCTTAGAATCAACAGTAACTGTCTAATGTCACTAAATGTATGTCTGTCATTTCACATACATTATGTCAAACGCTACAGAAAATTGCTAAGAAAGGCAAAATAAAACGAGTTAAACAAAGAATTCATGAAAAGCTAAACTGTATTTCAGTTTGACATCATGTCATTTAATTTCTCTACTCTGTATGGTTGTAATCTTCTTCCTTCTTCCTCTGTCTCCTCCTTTTCTTCTTATCTTCCTCAATTTACCCCAGTGAAGTGTTGGGGGGAGATGTAAAGATCTTTTATGTGCTCTTTATAAAGCTCTTTTTAAGTTTGTACTCATTTCTCTAAGGTTGTTCTTGATACCATCACTCCATCTTTTCTGTTGTCTTCCCAATGCTCTGTATCTATTATATTTCTTCAATGTTGCTCTTTGTGGCAGATGGTACCATGGTATTCTTGTAAGGTGGCCAAACCATCTAATCTGATGTTCTTTAATGAAGTGCATGGCTGGTTTCACACCAAGTCGTCTTCTAATTTCCTCATTCCTAATTCTGTCTCTCCCAGTTACTGCGGCAGCTATTCTGAGGCATCTCATCTTTGTTGGTATGATTTTGCGCTCATTAGTTGCAGTAAGCATCCATGTTCGACATTGGTAGTATAATGTCGGCCAAAAGATATTTCTTATGAGATTTGCTTTACTACTTCTAGGTCCTCTATGGTTTTCATGAGCAATCTAATTATGCCTGTAGTTGTCAATACCTCAATTTGATTTCTTTCCTTTCGAAGATATTCTCAACATTCTTCTGAAAAACCACATCCCTGCTACTCCAGCTGTTCCACAATATTGTTGATTATTATCCAGCCTGTGCATCCATACAGATGAACAGGCCAAATACAACTTTTCAGTATGCAGACTTTTGTGCTTGACATACTAATTCTTCTTCTTCTTCAGCGTTCCGAGCCATTGAGGTTCTTTGCTGCAAATACAATCCGTCTCCATTCGTCTCTCTGGTGGACCTTCTCTTGCCAGTCGTTGATTCCAAGTGCTTGTAGGTCTGTATATGTATTATCTCTCCACCGCCTTCTTGGTCTACCTCGGGGTCTACGGTCATTTATTTCCTGAGTGTAAGCGAGTTTTGTTTCCCTATTATCTTCCATTCTTTCTATATGCCCCAACCATTGTAGTCTATTAGCCTTCATGATACCAGTGATTAGCGGGGACTTAAACAGATCATAAATGTCTTTGTTACTTCTTCTTTTCCACTCTCCACTTTGTGTATCCCTAATGGGTCCAAAGATGCGTCTTAAAATTTTGTTCTCAAAGGTTTGTAACAAGGCTTCGTCTCCTTTCGTTGTACTCCAGGTTTCAGAGCCATACAGCACAACTGGTCTGATCAGTGTTTTGTATATTGTGATTTTGGTGTTACGAGATAGCGCCTTTGATTTTAGTAGATGTTGTAGTGCATAGTATATCTTATTTCCAGAGTTGATTCTAGTTTGTATTTCTTCCCTTATGATGTTGGAGCAGTTGAAGATCGTACCCAGGTATTTGTATGTTTCCGTTCTTTTAATGGTCATATTATCTATTTGTATGTGGCCAGAGTTTCTAGCCATTCCGTCTCTTGAAATTACCATATATTCTGTCTTATCTTGGACATACTAATTCTGGTTATCATAATATACCATCCAGTGATCTTTCCAGTTGTTGTGATGTTTGTCGGTGCTTCTCTTCTGATTACATAACCAACTAATGTTGTTTGTCTCTTTTTTTTTAATCGTTGTACAGATGTTTAACTTTCAATAGCCTCTTACAGGCAATAGTTGTTAGTTATTCTGGCAGTCCAAGGTATTTGCAACATTTGTCTCAGAGATCATTTCTCCTTTACCTCCAAGCTTTTCTTAATTTCAAAGTAATACACTTATACTGTTAGTTTTCTTCGTTGTAATTTTATCTTTTTGCGTCTACTGCAAAATCAGTTTGTTCCAGACAAATGAGAAACTTTCTTATAGTATAATAGTCTTTGGATGTAGCGATTCTTTTCTTTATCTTATTGTCACATCCTCCTGTAGTCTAGATATTTAAAACGACTGAACGATTGATTTTTATACCTTTACTTTATAGAGAGCATGTCTGAATTTGTACCTGCTTGGAAACTATCATGCATTCAGTTTTGCTAACATTTAATGATAATCAATTGTCAGTCAAATATGTATATATAGAAAAAATTAGTTGATTAAGATATTAATCTCAATAATATATCATAATGTGATGATAATCATGATGGCTGCGTTGATAATAATTGTTGGGTTAGGAAGCACTGACGTCATGTTGAAATCCTGGTATTGATCACAGCAAAAACTGTGAACACAGATATATTTGCAAACAAAACAAAACACACTAAAACTGATAACAAAAGTGTGAACACAGATAAACATGCAGTACAATGAAAAGCGATATGACAGCAAAAACTGGGAACACAGATATATTTGCAACAGAACAAAAAGCAAAATGGTAGTAAAAATATGAACACAGATAAAATTGAAGCAGATTAAAAAGCAAGTATGGCAATAAAATTGTGTCAACACAATTAAATGTGCAACAGAGTTAAAAGCAAAATGACAACAAAAACTGTGAACATGGATATACCTGCCGCAAAAAAGGAAAATTATCAAAATAATAATACGAACTTTGAACACAGATACATGTGCAATAGAACAAAAAGCAAAAATAATAACAGAAGCTGTGAGCACAGACAAATGTGAAACAACCAACAAAAAGGCAAATTGGTAGAAAAACTTTGAATGCAGATAAATTTGCAATAGGACAAAAAGCAAAATAACAACAAAAGCTGTGTTAACAGATACACGCATAACAGAACAAAAAGCAAAATGATAGCAAAAACTGTGAATAAAAATAATCATGCTGCAGGACAAAGGACAAAGTGATAGCAAAACCTTAGAAGACAGATAAATATACAACAAAACAAACAGTTCTCAGCACACCAATGTTAAAAGAATATGTAAATGACAGGGACTTGATCAGTTATTTTATCAACAAATTATTCTAAAACATTATTGAATTAATGCAAAACCCTCAATTTTTAAAAACATTAGGTTCTGGAAACAGGTGTATACTAGCTTTCATTTTTGACTAATCTTTGAATTTTACAATCATTTAGAAATTATTTCTAAAATGGACGTCACTTCACTCTTTCAGTCTTAAACTACACCTAAAATGTGTTTGGATCTTTCCCATGAATTCCAATCATCACGTAATATGTTCTCATACATTTTACATTTGGTAGAACATACCAAAGAAATCTGGCTTCTCCAGTGACCACTTCTAGTGTGTATTTAGCCTCCTTCAAAGTAATGCACTACTGATTTTCCATTGTGGTGATTTCTCCCACCTTCTAGAGATAAAACATTTTCGGGCTGAAATAGTTAAAATGACTTGTAATAATCTTCTTCTGCACTTTATCTCCTAACAGACAACACACCCTTAACTAACTCATGCCTGCTGTCCTATCATTTGCTATTTCCTACATCTCGCTTCATATCCCCCCATATTAAGCACATGTGCTGTCTATTCCCTTTCATTTAGTTGTAACATTCCAGGTGCCAATCCTGAAGATTTTCCTCAGTGAAAAGAAGTAGGTCAGTGATCCAGCTCCTTGTGGTTTTCTCTGCATAATATTAAACTTTTTCTAGAAGAGTCTCCTTTCATTTTGGTTGGCTGAGTAATTCTTTTTTCCTTATCTTTAGACTACTTCATGGTTATTTGGAGTTTGCAACTAAAGTTTTTCTATTGGATAGGGTAGCCGACACCACAAAACATGCATGGTAGGTCACAGTGTTACTATTCTTAGCTTCTCTTAAGGTCCCTGGTAACATATGGCACCAACCCTCCTTAGTCACTTCTTGGGACATGCAGTGTTACTATTCTTTGCCATGGATGTAAAATGTCGACAATGAACAGGCAAGTTGAAAGACATTTAATTGCAGTGGAGACGTGGTTTCTGAGAAAAATGCAAAGAATAACATGGACAGACAGAAAAACCAATGAACAAGACCTATAAGAGGCACATGAGAAAATTAAACTGATTTTTGAAATTAGACGTAGACAGTTAAAATTGTTTGAATATATTATATGAAATAAATAAGAGAACTTGGTGACAGCTGTCATGATTGAGGGGAAAAGAACAAGGGGAAGGCAGAGAAGTAAATATCTGGATGGCTTGGCCACATGGCATGGTGGAGACAAGAACACACACTGATCCACAACTCTGGTGATCGTGGGAAATGGTGAGACATCACCGCCCATGCTTATCAGCAAGACACATGATAATGATGGACACTCAGGCTCTGTTGTGGTAAACTATGAGTTAAGATCATTAAAATAAACTAGCTCATAAATTAATAGTGAAAAAGTAGCAACAAACAAGGCATCACATGAACAACACTAACCAAGCCAACTAGACTACTAGCAAATATTACAGAAATAGACAACATTTAGCAACAAAAACATTGACTACATGCAAGACAAATAATGAACTTATCTATGAAAGGACAGACGCCCAGTGTTTGGGACCAGAATTTCCAATAAGTTTGAAGATGCACGATAGAGACTGAGAGCAGAATAGGCCAAACAAAAGTTGCATTTCAGAAAATGAAAAATATCTTATGCCATAAATCACTTTCATTGAATGTCAGCAAAAGAGTGCTGAAATGTTATATGAAACCTATTTTGTTGAATGTCAGTGAATCTTGAAATGTGAATGAATAAATTAGGAAGAGCTTAGAGGCAGAACAATTGTAGTTTCTGAGACGAATGTTGCAAACACTGACTAACAATGACTGCTGAAATGTTACACGAAACCTATTCTGTTGAATAGCAGTGAATCTTGAAACATGAAGGAACAAATTAGGACGATCTTGGAGGCAGCACCAAAGAAATCTGGCTTCTCTAGTGGCCACTTCTAGTGTGTATTTAACCTCCGTGAAAGTGATGCACAACTTATTTTTCATTGCGGTGATTCCCCTCACCATCTCGGAGGCAGCACAGATGTGGTTTCTGAGACGAATGTTGTGAATACCAACTAAGAATGATTGTCTGCAAGAAAATAAAGAAGAATACTGTACACGACTATATGAAAGATAGTGTTCTTTGGTTATTGAATGAGAAGAAAGGCATTGCAAAACATTGTGCTAACTAGTAAGATCAGTGGCAGAAGAGGAAGCGACAGACTGAGTAAAATGATGCTTCACAGGCTCTGACAGTGACATAGAGAAACATCATCAGTAGAATTGATTCCGAACACCAAGGACCAAGATCTGTGAAGATGATTGGGAAGCCACTTTGCAAGGCACGTGATGATTTTAAATTGTTAGTGGCATTGGTCAGATTAACTGTTTCAGTGACAAAAAACAAATGCAGGTTTGGACCACACATGGTGCACAATTAAATGAAAAAGTATTATAATGTAAATTTCCATTCACTGAGCGTTAAAATTGCAGAAGATACAGCAAAATGAAACAAATAACACGATGACTAGTATGTCAATATATCGTCCTTCTGTCTAAATAGGAGGTCACACTAGCAATATATTATTCTTCGGCACTGAACCAGTTAAACCACAAAGAAATTTACTGAAAACCATAATTGAGGGAAAAGTTGAAGAACAAAATAGAATCAAAGATATGAATAGACAGACAACATAAAGATATGGTAATGGCACAGCCTAGCAGTACGTACATGATGATTTAAACACAAAACAAAGCAAGCGGATGAAACACTTATGAGTATAGGGTGTGGTATATCTACCTGTATGGTGTCGACTGACCAAAGTACGCAGAGTTACAAGTGCAACTGCAACCCCCATAGAAAAGGCACGCACACATGCAGGCATGCAAGGCTAAAGGACAGTAACTCTAAAGCTATGCATAGAACCATCATAGTTACCCCTGTCTGGGTGAATTATAACATACAGGAAAGCACATATGCATTCAAAATATATTTAAATATATCTCATTTTTGCAGACATATTGGGCGTATGATGAGTGAAGTGACAGTGAAGGATTTGTTTATAGACCTTTAGGTGTACTGAGTAAATGGTTCTACCCTCATGGTTTTTAAAAACCAATTGGCACTCTATGTAGTCAATGTCACGCTAGGCACTTTTACTTCCCAGAAAATGTTCTGGTTCCTCATTTTCTGCAAAGATTTGATTTCTCAGGCCAATGATATTATTCCCCCACCTCGAGGGGCATTTGAACACATGACCATTGAGCCGGTGGAATAAGCATGCTAACCACAGCATTACTGCAGCGTCATAATGTATTCACCTCTTAATAAAAGATAAATCAATAAGTACAGGGTGTATTTTTGATGACAGTGCAGTGTTTGAAAATATAACCGGTCCAAGTTTTGTATTTACCTATTATGTTGAATGAACTTTACAGAGGGTGAATACAAAACTTGGAAAAGCCATATTTTCAAACACTGCACAGTCATTAAAAATACACCCTATACAATGCATGTATTCACTGATTTAACAAAACGTTAGTTGCATATTCTTTACAGGACGTTTGCAGTCAACATCAGCCTTATTTGCTGTTGTTGATGTCTTGGCAAGTTTACATTCAGTAGTTTGCCATTGCTTTCTGAATGACTGGCACTCATACCATTTTATAAAAAACCAATGCAATGTGGTCTGCTGCCAAATCGCGTGCAGCTATGTTTCGAACGTGAGTATGCTGGATCACTAACAGTGTTGGTAACCCCTTCACCGCGGAGCTGGCATTCACTGATTACACTGTTATTATGAAGAATATGATAATTCAGTCTTTGTCAAACTGTATTAAAATACTGATAATCAATATATGATAGTAAAAATACACTTAAATATAGTACAACATGAAAGCAAATTGCATGCAAATATAAATGTGTAGCTTTAGTTTGAAAACAGTTAAATTCTTGCACAGCACACCATAAATCTCATGTTTTTGTTATTTTCTTACAGCAGAGAATTCCCTGGTTTGTTTCGATAACTTTAAAATAATCCCTTTATTTTACGCCATGTAGCATGTGTACGGTTTTAGTCCCATATTTTTATGGACCATTTGGCACTGAATTCAACCAGAGAGACGAACGGAGACAGATTGTATCTGCAGCAAAGAACCTAAATGGCTCGGAACGCTGAAGAAGAAGAAGAATTGGCACTGAATACATCTAGTTATTTGCTATCAGATAACAGCATTTCAGCAGACAAGCTGAAAAACATCTGATGGCTGTGGAAATGTGGTTTCTGAGGAAAATGCAAAGAATACCATGGACGGACAGAAAAACCAATGACCAGTCCTACCAGAAACAGACGAAAACCATAAACTGATTAGAGAAATTAGATATAGACAGTCAAAATTGTTTGGACACATTATGAGAGAAAATAAATTGGAGAACTTGGTGGCAACTGGCAAGATTGAGGGGATAAGAACAAGGGGGAGACAGAAAAGTAAATACCTGGATGGCTTGGTCATATGGCATGGTCGAGACAAGAACACAGAGCTGATCCACGACTCTGTGATCGTGTGAGATGGGAAACATGACAGCCCACCCTTATCGGCATGGCACATGATGATGATGATGAGCAGCATTTTCTGCTTTCCTACTAAGAAATTTGTTGAAGTTAACAAATAGTAAATGTAGCATCAAACTGGGATAGTAGATCTAACATTAAATCAGTACTATTGTATGGATCAGAAACACTCAGAACAACATAAACAATTACTAATAAACTGCAAAATTTCATTAATTCCTGCCTGTGCAAATGGACTTAAATGGTATAAGAGAATCACTAATGAGGAGCTCAGGAAAGAATTAAATGTAAGACGATTTTTCATGTCGCCTTGCTCAAAAATAAGTTTGAAAAAGACACTGAATACTAAATATCACATTGTTTGTTAATACTTTGCTTCGTATAAGGAATTAGTATCATAATATTTGTAAAACTCATCCAGATCAGATCACATGCAAGAAAAGTTGTAATGTATAGCATCATGGTAAATAATGAATAGTAAATCAATAATTGGTGTAAATAGTGATACATTATGCAAAAATAATAGCAGTTTGCTAAAAAAAAAAAAAAAATCAGCTGAATAACAGCTGAAATATGTACTCATAATACAATAAACAATGCTGAAAAAACATGGTTCAAATATATCGATGAAACCAAGTATAAAGAGTAATATTATAATGCAGATTTGTTATTCAATAAACATAATTTAAAATGTTAAATATCTGTAATATACAATACTGCATACATAATTTGCATAATGCAAGTGAAAGTAGATGAAAACTCTTTTTTACACCATTTGTGGAGTTACAGAAATACAGGTAAGTTAGTTGTATGTCCTTTACAGAGGGTCACAGTCAACCCCAGAATTTTTTGGCTGTTTGTGATCTTTTGGTTAAGTTTTACGTTCAGTAGTTTGCTATTGCTTTCTGAACAACCAGCACCCATACCATTTTATAAAAAAGCAGTCTGTGTTTTGAGTTCGATATGCAGGATTATGAACTGCATCCGTAACCCCTTCACCACGGACCTAGCGATATTAAAGATAAACGATAGATTAATTAACAGAACTACAGTCAATGTAAACATACGTCAGTAATGAATAATTATGAGAAAAACCACATTGCATTCCAACAAATTCAGCTAGAACTTAACAAATAGTATAAAGTGTGAATAAAACACAAGATAAAAAGGGGTTCAATATATGAAAGGATCTACTTCATTGCACTGGGGTTTGTCCCATATATCTTGGTCTCTTGGTAGGCCGTGCTAGCGCCCTATTTCCTCCACGGGTGATATAGTCAATATCATATCAGCCACCTTGACTTCCGACATTTCCTGGCACCCATTTTAGATTGTAACCTGGCACCCAATTTTACTGTGCAAACCTGGCACCAATTTTAGACTGACAACCTGACACTCATTTTTACTGTGTCAACCTGGAACCCATTTTTACTGCGTCAACCTGGCACCAATTTTAGACTGTCAACCTGGCACCCATTTTTACTGTGTCAACCTGGCACCCATTTTAGATTGTCAACCTGGCACCCATTTTAGACTGTGTCAACCTGGCACCAATTTTAGACTCTGTCAACCTGGCACCCATTTTAGACTTGGTAAACCTGGTGCCATACCAATTTTTAAGAAAATGCCCCCCTCTGTAGGCAAACATATGATCACCAGGCCAGCAGCAAGTCACGTTACCCATTGCACTAATGCAACTCTCTAAGAGCTGCATGGCTTATTTGAAATAAGTTTTCAGTTATGGAAAGTCATGTTTCAAATAATTCACTTAAGTTGAATGAGACTAAACTCACAAAAATGATTACAGCATGGTCACAATTGAGTGTAAAAATAATCTTAAAGTAAACAATAAGAAAACACGACGTTTTAAAATGGCTATATCTATACACAAGAAGTTAACAATTCTGTTTACCACACAAGGCTTAAAGTAACAAGTGTAACATCAAAAAACACAGCAGTTAAATTCTGGCTGCATCATGTATGAGACAATTTTTAACTGCTTATGCTGCTGTTTTCAACAACTTCAAATTTACTTAACCTGTCTCACGTTTTGATTAAGGCTACTACAAATTTAACTGTAACTTCAATGTTACTTCACACGACATGTTACCTTTAACAACAGTGGACTTAGATTCTGCAGCTCTTACCTGTTACGAAAACCTCAGTCTTGACGGAATCAATACTGGCCTGTGACTGGATGTGGAAACTCGAGGCTGTCTGAACAGGGATCAGATTGGTTAAACCCACTACGTTAGCACTCACTTCCTGGACATAACAAGTCAATGGGGAACCTGATCAGGAAACAATGAAACAGAAGTAAATCCCTAGTGTATTCATTCATAAATCTCTTACCATGTTTTATTTGCAGATTTTCCCAAATTTGAAACAAGTTGGAGTAGAACAATTAATTAAGAAACTAAGTATGAATTTGGATAAAGTTTGTCACTGCCAGTGATGAACTAACATTTCATGTCTAATAGTTTCCCATTTAAGTTAGTTAGTCGCGGTTCCAACTTCACGGCAAAGGGTCGCCCCACGTTGCTTCATTCCTATACCAGTGAATATCAAACAAAGTGCGCCTCACTGCCCCATGTGAAAAGTGGAACAGACAGGAGTCTCAACAAACCAACAGCCCGCACAGGTATACTATGCATAATGCGCTGCCAGAATGCCAACACAAAATTCTGCCACGAAAAATACAGTTCATCGTCGATGGAAGCAGCAGTCACTAAAAAACCAACAGCCAGACAATACTGCATAAGGCAACCTAGTTAATTCAGCGACCAGCCGGCCGCCATTTTCCTGAACATGCGTTCACGTTACAAACAATCGTGGACAGATGTAAAAGCACTCCACACTAAATTCACAGCCCAGAGTGTCACTCCTTTCACTCAACTCAGTAGCAAGGCGACGAAACCATGCACTACCAATCCAGAATGAGGAAAATGCATAAACAAACCATAGCCACAAGCATAAAAACTCCAGAGGCCTTGTCAGCTCAACCACCTATCCTCCATGTTGGGAACCAGAAGTCCTCCCATTTAAGTAGAGAAGAGTAACGGTCCTTTGCACACTCCTTAAGGTGCATTGGACATATTGTGCTAGATCTACATTTTGATGGACCAATCAGCATTCAGTGGGTGATGTGATCAGTGTCCTGCCGACCATCTTTGCATCCCAAGCTAATCCTGGTACCCAATTAGGCTGAGTCGGTCTTGGAGCTCATGCTGCTGCTCTTCCTCCACCTCTTTCTTCTTTTTATTCATCTCCATAATCATCAACTTCTTTTTATTTTCATCCTACTTCCACTGCTCCTCCTCCTCTTCTTCCTCCTTCTTCTTCTGTCTTATATCTGCCAAGGCAGCATCAGTCTCCAACCAATTTGTGCCAAGCCCTTTGTAATCTTACTCACGATTGGTTGGATTTTAAAGCTAAATGAATTATACTTCTACTAGGAACAATCTTCTGCTAAAAATTAGAACGGCCCTATTTACCAAAGCGGTCACGGCTGGCAAAGACTAGTTTAATTTTTGTGCCAGGGCATGCGGGTGTCCAAGGAAATGAGCAAGCTGACAGGCTTGCAGGCAAGGCTACTGTGGAAGGCGGACGAGCCATGGACCAGGCGACATTCTGAATGCTCTACGAGAAGTAATTCATTTGCAAGAACCAAGTGATGATTGTGAATCTACAACCATGGTCAGACTGCGAGAACAGCGAGTTAAAAGAGACGTGGCCAAACAAGAACACTATGCAGGAAGACAAAGATGATTAATAAACCAACACAGAATTGGTGTCGTTAACCGCTACACGCAGTGGGATTTACTGAGGAGGGGATCTGAGCACTTATGGACTGAATGGTTCGATGTGCAATGACGATGATCTGTCGACTAACTAACTAACTAACTAACTAACTAACTAACTAACCAGCTAACTAACTAACTAACTAAAGTTAAAGTTTCTACACCAACCTTTCTTAGTCACTTCTCACAACATGCCTGCTAGGTTACTGTGTTACTACTCTTTACTTCCATTATGGACCCCGATAACACACAGGAAACTTCTTTTGTCTTGACTTGTGTCTTTAGCTCTGTCTTGACTTGCGTCCTTACTTTTGTCTTGACTTTTGTCCTTACTTTTGTCTTTACCTCTGTCTTTACTTTTGTCTTTACTTTTATCTTTACCTCTGTCTTTACCTTTGTCTTTACTTTTGTCTTTGCCATTGTCTTTACTTGAGTCTTCCACAACTGAGACTGACCTGGTAAAGCGACATCATTGAATAAAATGTCCACTTTCTGCCGGCCAGGTTCTGTCGGAATGAACTTGATCCTGTAATGACCAGGTCTCTCATTTTCAACCACGTTTGGAATGTTGCCATTGTTGACCATAATCTGTAACTGCCCTTCACCTGCTTCTCCAACATCAACTAATGAAGACATAAAGAAGGCCAGGGTAGTCACATGACAGATGCAGCAAGGTATTTTTAGATCCATCGAAGAAACAGTAAATACAAACACAAGTATGAACAGGTATGGGTGTCTCTGTGGCGAAATGGTTAAGCCGATTGTCTCATGCTTCGAAGTTTGTTGGGTTTTTATGGTCTTTTTTTTTTTTTTGGCGCATGCTCTCTTGCTTTGAACTTAAACGTATTCCATACAGACTACTTTCAGTAGTGCTGGACTGGATTTTGCGTATGGGTTAGCTTTCCCTATTAACAGTGTTCCTCGCCATCAGGCGAACCCACTCTAACTTCAGGGGTTCTTGTAATTTACGTCCCCAAGTCAAGGAAGATAGGTCCACATTTTAGTCCAACTGTCCCGTGTAGGGGTTGAACCCCTTATCTCGGAATAAACATACCAGATGTTTAAGAACATGCGTTCTTATCCATTCGGCCATGCTGAACTATGGTTGTTGTGTGTGATTCCGGGCTCTGTCCTTCAATTCAAGCAATTTTCTCCGAGACTCCTGGGGGTCGTCACTGGAGCTACAGAGTTCATGCTTTGTGTAAAATACCTTCGGCAGACTACCCTGTGGAAAAAGACAGTTCATCATGTGCCATGCCGATAAGTGGCAGCGGTATTATTTCGCCATCTCACACGATCACCAGAGGTGTGGATCAGCTCTGTGTTCTTGTCTCGACCATGCCACGGGGCAAGCCAGCCAGATATTTACTGTGCCATAGAGATAAAAGTGTGTACAATCAAGTTGATCCTCTCCTTTTAAACAAGCATGAATAAGTGTTATTTGAGAAGGCTTCAAATGAAAACCTTAAAAGTGTGATAGAGATTACAATAACCTTGCCATTGTCTTGTAACCTGTCAATATTGTTGTTAAGGATGTCAAGAGTGTTAAGCACATAACATCACAGTACAGATGAACATGGTGGCATCGTAAATACAGTTTAAAGATGGTCGCCCCTCTTTTGACACACACCAAAGAGGAGCAGCGTTCTGTTATCCGCTTTTTTATCAGTGGAGGGTGAAAACTATAAATATTCATCGGCGAATAAAGGTTCAGTATGGTGATGCATGCCTGTCAGTCCAGCAAGTGTATGAATAGAGTAGGAAGTTTCAAAACGGCGTGACATCTGTGACAGACTTAACTACCGGGTCAGGCACACAGAGTAGTGACCCCAGAGTCGATGTTTCTACAGGAATCCAAGCACTTTATCGGCGCTGGAGGACTTGCATTGAACATGGCTGTGACTACATCGAAAAGTAATACATTTGCTCTTTATTTTTACAGAATATATTCATCACAAATTAAAAAAACATTTAAGGTTTTCATATGAAGCCCCCTCACATGTATTGTTTCCGTATAAAAAGAAGAATCCAGACCCAAACAAGTAAATATAAACTAGGACATCACATGATTGCTCAGGCTAAGCTTAAAGGATTTTCAAAGGCACGAAGAATTGAAAATGTTTAAATACAGAGAAATTATATTTTATTAACCTATATTGTTGTCATACCCACTCAAGAACTGATGATGCAAAGCTCACTTCTAAATTTAGAATTGATGTTATATTTTGCAAAACAAACTCAGTTACACCACTCTTTCCAATTTCTCATCCATTCTAATATCATCTTCTGTCTTTTAACACAGACAACTAATGCAATCAATTCTATCAGAATAAATATGATATGATCATGTGATTGAAATGGACATTATTCAATTATGAATACAATCCTGTTTGGCTTAGAGAAATCATGTTCCTGGCAGATCTGGAGTGAAATAAGTAGGATCATTATGCACTGTAATATCATTCAAGATCTGTATTGACTGATTCACACTTTGGGGTGTGAAGTATCAGACTTTCATCTATTCTAGGTCCTGGCATAAATTAGATGGGGCGGAAAGTATCAGACTTTCATATATTCTAGGTCCTGGCATAAATTAGATGGGGAGGCAAGGTTCTTTTCCCACTTCTTTCCTTCCCATACAGCTTGAAGACATTTTTAAAAAAAATTATTCAGTGCCCTTTTAACTGTAAATTGCAATGAGAAAAAGAGTATTAAATTGCTATATATAACCTATACTATTATGTGCATATGAAACAGTGCGTTTGCCATTTCTTAAAACAGGTGGCATGACAATGGAGGTTACGGAAGTAACTAAAGCTATAGCCTGGCTGGAGACACAGACTTTCACCCAGGGGTGCTGTCTCAGGGACTCAATGAATATGCTCAGGAATATCAAGAAGGGCTGGATTTGAATACAGAGGGTGGAGTCTATGAGAAGGTCAAGGCTGATTTAAAAAAAAAGGATTATTTTTGTGCCAGGATATGTGGGTGTAAGAGGAATTTTAAACAAAAATAAGCCCCCCTTCCCCCCATCTCCCCTCCGCCCGGTCCCCACGTCCCTGTGTGTCATTCGGATGACTGCCTCTGCTGGTGGCCCTATCAAGATCAAGTACAGAAACTACACTTTGAACTTAGCCAACAACCAGTGTAAGAGGAAATGAGCAAGCTTTTAGGCTTGTGGGTCAGACTACTGCAGAATGCAGACTAGCAATGGACCAGGCTGATGTGTTGAATGCCGTCAGAAAGGCGGGGTGAGTAAACGAATCCAAAGACAACTGCAAATCTGCAACCCCCCTGACCAGATTACGAAAACATCAAGTGAAAAGTGTGTAGTCAGACAGGAGTGCCATGCAGGAAGCCAAAGAAGAATAATCGACTAATGCAGAACTGGTGTCATTGACCACTACACGCTGAGGGAGATACTGAGGAGGTGAGCCGAGCACTTATGGGCTGTTGTACAATGAGAATAATCTGTTGAGTAACTAAGTAACCTATTCAGTGCCGAAATATAACATATCACCAAATATGACCTCCCATTTGGAAAGAAAGAGATATATCGTCATATTAGGGTCATCGTGTAATTTGTTTGGGCAAAATGGAAATTCTAACCTGCACAGTTCGTGGCGACTGCACTAGCCAGGCGGCCTTAATTTCTCAGGCTATACCTGCCATATACCGCAAGGTGTATTGGCAGTAAATGATAGTTTTTCCTGGTATCTTCCATAATTTAAATGCTCAGTGAATGAAAATTGACACCATAATACTTGTTAATTTGATTGTGTATCATGTTTTATTCAAACCGACATTTTGTTTAGCACTGAATCAGTTAACTTTACATTACTCAATATTACTTTACGTTTACAAAAGGCAATAAACAAAATAACAACAAGAAAAACTTACTACTGAAGTAAATAGGCTGGTTAACAAACCCATCGTGCAGGGGTGTAACAATTATAGCTCCAGTGTTGTAGGCCTTGGCGATGAACGGGCTGCCAGAAACCTCATGGTCACTATACTTTACGTGTATTGTGTAATCACCTGAAAAGTCAGCATGACATGTTTATATCAACTTTTATAACAAACAAAAGGAGAAACTGAAATGTTATGTGGAACTAGCTCTGCTGAATGGCAGTGAATCTTGGTTTCTGAACAAATGAATTCAGAAGAATTTGCAGGCAGTGGCAGACATGTTGGTATAATTGTAATATTGTGTCTAGAGCATATCAAAGTTCAGGTATTCTATCCCCCTGATTACAGTGGGATCATATTGTTCCGTGTCAATATTTTCTCCAAAATTTCTCGTGATGTTCTCAGTAAAACAAGTTAAACAGATAAGGGGACAAAATGCAACCATGTCTGACTCCTCATCCTATATCAAACCAATCTGCTGTATCACCACATAATCTCACTGCTGCTTTGTGTTCCCTCCTACTTTTTCCATTTTGGTTCTTGCCCACTTTGCCATTTGCTGGAAAAGGAAAATCCTCTGGGACTAAAATATTTAAGACTGTCCTGACCATCACAATAGTAAGTAAAAATAGTAAAGGATCCTGTATCATCATATATTCCCACTACTGCCTTTTGTTTCCTCATATTTTTTCCCCATTGTGGTTTTTGCCCACTTCGCCATTTGCTGCAAAATCCTCTGGGACTGAAATATTGACAGTCCTGACCATTACAATAGTAAGTTGACCATTACAATAGTACGGCGACCATTACAATAGTAAATTGACCATTACAATAGTAAGTTGACCATTACAATAGTAAGTTGATCGTTACAATAGTAAGTTAATCTTTACAATAGTAAGTTGACCATTACAATAGTAAGTGGACCATTACATGAGTAAGTTGACCATTACAATAGTAAGTCGACCGTTACAATAGTAATTAACAATAACAAAGGATCCTTTTTCACGCCCTAAGTCCACTAGGCACATGGTGCTGGACCAACATTTTTAAGACCAACTTTCATTTGTTGGGTGATGTGAGCAGTATACTCAGCCCAACTTTACTTCGCAAGGCATTTCCTATTACACAATTTAAACTGAGACATGGATTCTGATCATTACAATAAATTAGGCATAAATTATGGTAATCATGACAGTTCCTTACCAACTTCAGTGGGCGTGTACCTGACTGTTCTGTCTCCACTGGAATCAGGTACGAAATCATACGGAACATTTTCTCCATTTGGTCCTGGAAAAGAAATGCAAAATAAATAGTCAGCATTCTTTCAGAGTTGCAGAATTTTTGATAAGTTTATGAATAGACAGGGATAATAGTATTTTAAAAGATCAAAAGTAATAAGCATCTCAAATAGAAAGAGATAAGAGTATTATTAAAGATCAAAAATAATAAGTGTCTCAAATAGAAAGTATTCAAAAATGAGTGCCAATAATAAGTGCCCTGAACAGAGGTGGATAAAATACTTGGATAAGGGGTATAAAAATACTTGGATAAGGTGTATAAAAATAATAATATCCTGGACCAGAAATATGGAAAACAACTAAAAGAATTACTAATAAACAACAAACATTTATTAACTCGTGACTGCAAAGTATTTTTTCTTGCATATCCTTTACAGGACATTGCAGTCAAAACAAGCATTTTTCAGCTGCTGTTAATGTCTTGGCAAGTTTTACGTTTAGTAGTTTGCCATTGCTTTCTGAACGACCAGCTCACATACCGCTGTAAGCAACCAGTGCAACGCGATCCGCTGCCGAATCGATGTTGTTGATGATGTTAATGTTTAAATTGCTGATTTTAATATTATTGATGTTTTTGAACCCTATCAAACTGAGATGTCCACTCCCTGACAACTCCAAGAACTGGCAATGGCTTGGTTCCCTTCTCAGAGACAAGTGACATTCCCCTTCCGAGCATGCTCATGAGCTCTCCAAGTGCCAAGGTGTAAGACTTTGGTGCTGTCTGTCCACCACCATCAACAGAAATAGATATGACTCTCTTGCAACCTCGCAGCTGTTGTAGTCTTTAAACGGCTGGATCACATTGGAGACCCTAGTTGCTCCTCCAATTGGTAGCCAGACTAGTGTCTACCCATGATGCCTTACACGGAGCTATATTGTTTAGTTTGGTAAGTCTAAGTATTTTATTTCTTTGTTTTTGCCCTCAATCGCTTGCTTTGAACTCAAACGTAGTCCATACACACTACTTCTAGTAGTATTGGACTGAATTTTGCATGTAGCTCATCATCAAGTAAACCCACACCAACTTCAGGGGTACTTGTAATTTACATCCTTAAATCAAGGAGGAGAAGCCAACATTTTAGTCTAACTGACCGGCGTAGGGATTGAACCCCTTACTTTGTTATCAGCACACCGGATGTTTAAGAACTTATGTTCTTATCCATTAAGCCATTCTAACCTCCAGTCTCAGTATAAATCTCATTCTGGCACATCAGCATCCAGACTTATCATCATGCAGCAAATCCTTTGCAGAACATCGCTCTCATCATGTCCCAATGAAAAGAGTCTTGATCCTTTGACAGTTCTCCTGCCTCGAGCATTTACATGCTCCAGGTATCTACAATGTTCTATGTTCATTGTCATGCTCCAGGTATCTACAATGTTCTATGTCCATTTTCATGCTCCAGATATCTGCAATGTTCTATGTCCATTTTCATGCTCAAGGTATCTACAATGTTCTATGTCCATTTTCATGCTCAAGGTATCTACAATGTTCTGTGTCCATTATGCTACCGTTGCCCTGCTAGTGAGTTGAGTGCATGGAGCGACACTGTGAGCTGTGAATTTCATGTGGAGTGCTTTTACGTATGTCTACAGTTGTATGTAGCATGAACTGCATACTCAGGAAAAGGTAATCGGCTGCTTGCTGAACTAATTGGATTGATTTTGCAGAAATGTGTGACTGCTGGTTTTCTAGTGACTGCCGCTTCCATCGATGATAAACTATTTTTTGTGGCAGACTTTTACGTTGGCATTCTGCCAGTGGCATTATGCATAGTATATCTGTGCGGGCTGTTGGTTTGTCAAGATCCTGTCTGTTCCACTTTTTACATAGGGCAGTGAGGAACATTTTGCGTCATATTCACTGGCACAGGAACAGAGCAAAATGGGGCACCCTTTGCAGTGAAGTTGGAACCACGACTAACTAACTAACTAACTATCTGTGCCCATTTTAAAGTATGAATAAAATTAGTGGAATTTCGGTAAAGCTGTGGAAATGTAAATAATATAAAATAACACAAAGTAATGCAGCTTTACAGAACACAATTACAGAAAACACAGGCCGTTATGGTGACTAGCCTTGATGAGCAAAAATATACACATATATTGACCTATGTTGTTCATAATTGTGTTCCGTAAAGCTGCATTAATAAGAGCAGAATAGGGCAAGACAAGGCTGCATTTCTGAAAATGAAGAGTGTCCTAAGCAATAAGTCACTATCTTGAATGTAAGAAAGAGACTTCTAAGATGCTATACAGAACTTGTATTGCTGTATGGCAGTGAATCTTGAAATGTAAATGAACAAATTAGGAAGAAATTAAAAGCAACAGAGATGTGGTTCCTGAGACGAATGTTGCGAATTCCTTGGACTATCAAAGTGTCTAACAACAACTGCTTGAAAGAGGCTTATGAAACTGGAACATTATATACAACAATAAGAAAGAGACAAACAGCTTTCTTTGGTCATGTGATGAGAAGAGAGACATTGGAGAACACCGTGATAACTGGAAAGATTGAGGGGAAGAGAGGCGGAGGCAGACCAAGAGAAATTATGCTGGATGGATTGCGAGGTGGCATGGAGGAATATCAACAGCAGAGTTGATCCAGAAAAACCAAAGACCGAGATCTGTGGAGAGCCATAACGGCTATGCCAGCCGGCATGGCAGCTGATGATGACGACGAAAGCTGCATTACTTCATGTTAATTTATTTTGTGTCCATCTTAGTGCTGGTTAACCCTTGTCTCGTCTTCCAAGAAAAATGAATTCCATCATCTTCTCTTGCTAAGTTACTTCCCCCGTTACAATTTATGAGAACAATAACATGTATGTTGTTAGAGGCATAACCAGTGAGACAAACATATGTGTAGAATTCATGGAGAAATCAACTGATTCCACAAACATAATGTATCAAAAGAAGCTAGAATCATGGTGGAGTGATACGTTTACAAAAAAAAACAACAGATTAATACACTTAATGTCACACACATGTTGAGCTTGTTTCATGGCTGAAAAAGATAGCAAATAGAAATTATTGGATGCACATAATATGATACATCTTGATCCAATTAGTTTATCTGTCTCAAAACAAGAAAAGTAATTTATTAATGAGAAAATGCATATAAATAAATTATAACAACCATGTTTTGATATTATGCTGCAATCCACATATAATTAACATAAATATAAGTAAATAAAAGTAGGTAGATTAAAGGACTATTTTTTGATGATTTGCGGCATTCCAGACATCTGGTCCTAGCCCCATATTTTTATAGCCCAGTTGGTACGCATGGGTGATGTAAAAATCACACATCTGTATTTACATCTCAACACGTTTCCTGGTGGCAATTTTAGGCTTATTAACCTGGAAGCTGGGGTAAGCATACACATTTTACTTAAGAAGTATCCATAAAACACACACTGATACAAACACGGACATACATAAAACACACTGATACAAACACAGACATACATAAAACACACACTGATACAAGCACAGACATACATAAAACTCTAGCCTTGTCCTAGAAATATCCAGCATGCAACAAAAATAGCACTAACATAAACAAACCAAGGAAGCCAATTATACAAAGGAACAACTAAACAGGCACTATCAAAAGCAAAATATATCAAGGGACAATTGAGAAGGCACTATCTAAAGCTCACTAAAAGCGCGTTTTACATAAAATTACCATTAAAACCACTATTAATATCCACACCAAAACAATAGAAATGTGAATGGGGGAACGTTTTGCAAGCGGGAGAAACAAAATTAAAGCAGAGAGGATAAACAATAATGGTAAACCAGCAAGCTAAAATTTAGCTCCAAAGTGAACAAAAATGTCCTTTGTTTTTCATTCTGACACTTAAGTCAATAAAATAAAACACTTTATACTCATTAATAAGAATTACTATTAGTACATTTCAAATAACATATTAATAAACATAATCGTTTAAATTTCTTCTGCTTAAAAGTTTGACATTTTAAAATATAATTTGAGTTAAATCAATAAACTGTTACATTATTTTTCCAGATACCAGAGTCTATGAATAATATATTTTATATCTGCTTAAAAGAATTATTACGAGCATGTCTGAGGTCACATTTTTAAAAACACATGGCCTTTTTATTTCTACATCTTGTTTGTTTGTTCCCTGGATTTGAACTCAAGCGTAGTCAGTACATGTGCTACTACTTCTATTACACTAGACTGATTTTTGCGTGTGGATTCGCTTTCCTATTACCAGTGTCCCTTGACATCAGGAGAACCCACTCCTACTTCTGAGGTACTTCTAATTTGTGTCCTCAAGTCAAGGATAAGAAGGCAACATTTTAGTCCAACTGACAGGTGTAGGGGTTGAACCCGCTACTATGGCCTTAGCACACTGAATGTAGCACATGTATTTGATCTCTTTATGTTTGTGCAATTCGTGTTAAATTTAAAATTACCGTAGGGTTAACACATGTTCCACATTCGAACAATACCTATGACTATGTAGTTTAATTGTTTCTGCTTAAGAATTATTCATTTATTCACTTCATGTGATATATAACTACAGTATGCACCTGATGAGATGTAGTAAAATATGCCAGATAATAAATCCTGCAACATATCAACGACTGGCAAGAGAAGGTCCACCAGAGAGACGAATGGAGACGGATTGTATTTGCAGCAAAGAACCTCAATGGCTCGGAAAGCTGAAGAAGAAGAAGAACATATTATTTGGGGCTTGTGTGTTTACATTCTCTAAATGTTTTGAATAAGCAACATGTATAACCAACAATGTTAAAACTATATACTGGGGCAATATCTGGGCAAGGAAGAAGCAACCAATTACCAGTCCATTAGTCCCACCCCACAATGAAGGTTACAATTATGCTGCATACAGAATGTATGTATGTAGTGCAGTGATTCTCAAAATGTTTGGTGCGCAAAATACATAAAAGGTGTCGATGGGCGACTGAATGAAGCAGACATCAAAGGAAAAACTGGAGGTCAGCAGGCCAAATGGATAAGAGCACCTGCTCTTAAACTTCTGGTGTGCTGATGCTCAGGTAGCGGATTCAATCCCTTACACTGGTCAGTTGGAGTAAAATGATGATTTCTTATCCCTGACTTGGAAACATGAACTACAAGTACCTCAGTAGTCAGAATGCATTTATCTGATGGCAAGGGGAAACTGGTAATAGAGAAAGCTAATCCATACGCAAAAATCAGTCAAATGCACTAGAAGCAGTAGCACGTGTATAGACTACGCTTGAGTTCAAAGTGAGTGAATGCAAAAAAAAAAAAGAAAAACAAAGACCAGTCTTGAAAGTTAAAGTAGGGAACAAACAATGATGTTTTAACAAACATGGGGCACACATGAAAGAAGGTTGAGAAACACTGAATTAATGTAACCTCATAACACCGTTTGTGCCTGCCTCAGTATGTATGTTCTACTTATAGTCCATGACATGTGGTGTTGGTCATCATGCTGCCAATCAATTCTGAACCCCATGTTCTTCCAATACCAACTGTCCACTATCTTCCCTCTTGGTCTCCCCCTGCTTCTCTTTCTTTCCAACTTTCCTGTTGTCATGAAGTACTCCAACTTGCCCCTTTTCATGATGTATCCAGAGAACGTGGACTGTCTTTTACTGAAGTGAGTAGCCAATTCTCTTTGTGAGTTAACTTCTTTCACGATATCTTCATTACTCTTTTCATTTGTCCATGGTATTCTCATCATTTTTCTATAAAACCATTGCTCTGCGGCTTCCAAATAATTCCTCGCTTTGTTTTACTGTCAGAAAGAAATACCTGCAGTTTATGAAGTAAGATAATTTCTTTAATTTGTCTCTTCTGTTGATGTGCCCCATACAGTTCAATCGTCTTTTACTTATGGTTTTAATTATTGCTTTTCTACCACTGGCTTTGTGACAAAAGGGTTACGGATGTAATTCGTAATCTTGCAAACATGCTCAAAACACAGCTTTGGGTGATTTAGCAGCAAACCGCTGAGTATTCGTTTGTATAAAATAGTATGAAGGCTGGTCATTCAGAAAGCAATAGCAAACTACCGAACATAAACTTGCAAAGAAATCACAATGCTGGGGCTGACTGTGACGTCCCGTAAGGAATATGCAACTAACTTGTAACACCTGAAGCACTCAGTATCTCAGTGTTTGTTTTTCTTCTTTGCCACAACATTCTTAACAAATGTAGCTGATGTGATACTGAACATATCACTCCCTGGATGTTCCATAGCTAAGAAAAATGTGAATAAATATAACAGAAAGCATGAAGTAAATACCAAAAGAATATGTGCTAAATCATCATTAAAAAATACATGTGCCCTGGCAAATGGCATAGGAGTTCATGTCTCTCCACATATCTCGGTCCATGGTGAGCTAAATACCAGATTAATATAAGCTAACTACTATGTAAAATATGAAATAAAGATCATGAAAAATATGAGGTAAACACCATGGGAAAAATAAACTAAATACCATGAGAAATATATCTGAAAACATGAAAAATACAAACGAAATCCCATGAAAAATATGAGGTAAATATGAAAAATATTAATTAAATACCATGTTTCTATTATGTACAAATACGTAAAATGTTACATTACCAGTACTATTTATAAAACAAATTAGTTCATGTGATATTACATTATCATATGAATACAACAATGCTAGACTGCAGATGTAAACAAATAAAACACATGAATAATATTTGTTTAATAAAACAATACTATACAGAAGTGGATACAATAATTACCCTGGAATAAGGATACAGTCAGTCACAAAGCTAGATTTAAAGTTAAAAGACATGTTCAAACTGACGTCATTTCGTCATTTCAGTTTTTAGACTGAATTACCTGCTATGACAATAAATTTACAACTGCTGCAAACTGCAGTGTTACCAATGACTTGAAAAGGAAGGACTCCACTTCCTGGATACTCTAGTCATACAATACCTTTAATGAAAACATCCAAATCATCATCTGCTAGTTTCTGGTTATTGGATTGTACTTGCACAAGGACTTTTTTGTGACAAGGTATTCTTTCTTTTGCTTTTAGAGTGATTGCCTTGTGGTCAACAATATTGATGATCCAAGGGCTTCCTGGTAAGAAGTATATAGATGAGAAAATGATTAGAATCATCAAATAGAAAATAAGATCCTCCAATCCCTTCAATATATTTTTCTAAAACGTTGGATACTTCCATTTTACCATAGTTAATTCTATGTAATATAAGCAAATATAAGACGCCTCCAATATAAGACACCTATAATATAAGAACCCTCCAATATAAGACCCCTTTAACATATGACCACTCCAATATAAGACCCTCCCCCCAATATAAGATCCCTTTAACATACCACCCCTCCAATATAAGACCCCCCCCCCCCCCCATAAGACCCCTCCAATATAAGATCCTTTAAATATAAGACCCCTTTAACATACGACCCCTCCAATATAAGACCCCCCCCCCCATAAGACCCCTCCAATATAAGATCCCTTTAATATAAGATCCCTCCAATATAAGACCCCTTTAACATACGACCTCTCCAATATAAGACCCCCCCCCCTCCCAATATAAGACCCCTTTAACATATGACCCCTTTAACATATGACCCCTTTAACATATGACCCCTCCAATATAAGACCCCTTTAACATACGACCCCTCCAAAATAAGACCCCCCCCCAATATAAGACCCCTTTATCATATGACCCCTTTAACATATGACCCCTTTAACATATGAACCCTCCAATATAAGATCCCTTTAATATAAGATCCCTCCAATATAAGACCCCTTTAACATACGACCCCTCCAAGACCCCCCCCCCCCCATAAGACCCCTTTAACATATGACCCCTCCAATATAAGATCCCTCCAAAATAAGACCCCTTTAACATACGACCCCTCCAATATAAGACCCGTTTAACATATGACCCCTTTAACATATGACCCTCCAATATAAGACCCCTTTAATATAAGACCCCTCCAATATAAGACCCCTCCAATATAATATCTCTCGCTCTCTCTCTCTCACTCTCTCTCTCTCTCTCTCTCTCTCTCTCTCTCTCTCTCTCTCTTGTAAAAAGCTGCCTTTGCTCCAGCAATTCTTGTTCTAATTTCTACAGGGCACTTTCCATCAGATACTATGACTGTTCCGACAGAGATGAAGAATAAAACAACAGATACTATAAATCCTACGTGTAACTCAAAACAGTTGAACCAGTTAGTACTTTTAAAGACAAAATATAAGATGGTAACCACACACATCAAGTCTGAACGTTCATCATTTGTTTATAAGGTCAGCACGGCTCTTAAACTCCCAGTGTGCTGATGCCGAGGGTTCAACCCCTACACCGGTCAGCCGGGCTAAATTATTAACATCTCATCTCTGACTTGGGGACATAAATTACAAGTACCTCAGAAGTCAGAGTGTGTTCCCCTGATGGTCAGGGAAACTGGTAATAGGGAAAGCAAATCCACACGCAAAAATCAGCCCAGTGCACTAATAGCAGTAGCTTGTGTATGGACTACGCTTGAATACTTGAATTCAAAGTGAGTGATCGCATATACAAATCGTACAGTCAAACTTACCAGCCACTGGGGTATCATTGAATGAAATTTCCACAACATGCGGTCGTGCATTCTCTGGAACGAAAGATGCCGTAAATCGATGGTTGCCTTTGTTCTGCACATTACATGGCACTCGGCCTTCATTCACACGTATCTCTATGTTCCCAGAACCAGCTTGTGAGGCATCAACTAAAACAAAACAGAACAATTTTCGTTACATTCCTCAGTTTATATTTCCTGTCAAAGATTTCACTTTGGTTTGGTTTTGGCTACACAAAAAAAAACTTTCATTGTACATGCATAAGTGCCCCAGTGGGTTTGCATATCAATCAATCAATCAATGAAGCAATCAATCAATCCCCCTCCCTCTCTCTCTCTCTCTCTCTCTCTCTCTCTCTCTCTCTCTCTCTCTCTCTATATATATATATATATATATATATATATATATATATATATATATATATATATAAAACAGAGTGTATGTTTGTGGGTTTGTGGGTCTTGGATGCGTTCGATAACGGTACATCCGATTGAGATGAAATTTTCTACACGTCTTCCTTTCATTCCTGTGCAACCGACTATAATAATTTTTTAATGTAAAATCTTCTACTTATTTAATAACATTTACTTTTCCATTTTCATTATATAATGTCTATATAGCAGGGGGACTTCACTCTAGAAAAGTTATTTCAAGGGGCATAACTTTTAATAACATTTCTATATACTTTATAGTCATATTGTTGGACTTACCTGCACTATTGTTAAACTCTTTGTCTATAGTTATTTTTAGGCATATGAGTTATATTAAATAATGATATAATCTTTAAGGTATTTTTAAAGTTTGCATAAAAATAATGCATTATGCATAACATTTTAACCCATCTTTTTCTGCTTACAAAACTTATCAACTGTCATGTCGGTGATTAAAAACAGTTTTCATTAAAAATAATGAATGGTGTGTGGAAGGACATTCTTTTAAGTTACTGTGCGCCAGGAGCTGGGCGAAACCACGCCGGGTCAGATAGATAGACAGATAGTCGGGAACGGAAGCTTATTTGACTACTTATATGAATGAATTAAATGACATGCTCCCCACCAGGGACTGGGTGAAGCCGGGCCGGGTCAGACAGACAGACAGATAAACAGACAGTCGGGAACGGGAGAGCTTATATGACTACATATATGAATTAAATGAGATGCTCCCCACCAGGGACTGGGTGAAGCCAGGCCGGGACAGACAGACAGACAGATAGACAGACAGTCGGGAATGGGAGAGCTTATATGACTACGTATATGAATTAAATGAGATGCTCCCCACCAGGGACTGGGTGAAGCCGGGCCGGGTCAGCCAGACAGACAGACAAACAAGCAGACTGATAGATAGATAGATTCCCTCCAGGGCCTGGGCGAAGCCGGGCCGGGTCAGCTAGTATATATATATATATCATACATTCACTCATCATGTTCCATGCCAATAAGCATGAGCGGTCATGATTTGCCATCTCACTCAATCACCAGAGCCGTGGATCAGCTCAGCGGTCTGGTCTCGACCATACAACATGGCCAAGCCATCCAGGTATTTACTTCTCTGCCTTCCCACTGTTCTCTTCCCCTCAATCTTGCCAATTGTCATCAAGTTCTCCAGTTTATTTCTTCTCATAACATGACCACAAAATTTTGACTATCTACGTTTAATTTCTCTAATCAGTGTACGATTTTCATTTATTTCTTGTAAGACTTCGTCATTGGTTTTTCTGTCTGCCCGTGGTATTCTTTGCATTTTCCTCAGAAACCACATTTCCACAGCCATCAGATGTTTTTCAGCATGTCTGCTCATTGTCCACGCTTCACATCCATACAAAAGTACAGGTTCTTTGTAGCACCTCAACACTCTTTTTCTCATTGCAATTGGCATCTGTGGTGGGTTGTGCTCAATGTTTAAATCACCAAATCCCGGGGGGGGGGGGGGGGGGGGGGGGGAACCCAAATAAATCAATCTTTTTATTGGTCTGTATGTTTTTCATCTTGCAAAAGGCTACCTTCGCCATGGCGATTTTTGTTCAAATCTCTTCTCTACCGATTCACTTGTTTAATAATATTCCCATTTACTTGTATATTATGTTGTGGTACTTTCTTCTACCTAGTGACGACCATAATGTTTTCTTCAAATTTAATTCTAACCCTAGTTGTTCATTGTGTTCAACAACTGCATCTACTAAATGTTGCGGATCCTGCTCATTGTCTGCAATCAATACTGTATCATCCGCATACCTAAGTTTATTGATGTTACGTCCCCCAATAGGAATTCCTTTCATATCTACATTTCTGAAAATATTTTCACTCTCATACACAAACACATAATTCTTTCTGTGAGTAAATTTTCTAACTTAGAAATTAAGCCTACTCTTTTCAATTTCCTACCATCTAGGGGTTCTCATATGCACAACAGGCTTTCACCCTTATCTGAGAAGACTAGACATCCAGTCCACTACCCCAGGATCCTGAGGAACATACCATTTTTTAAAATTCTATAAACAAGAAGCAAACAAGATCTGCTTGAGCCAGAAGTGCTCAGCATAATCTTAAGCCATTCCACACTTTTTCAACAATTTCATAGTTGAACAGTTGACGCACGGAGCTAAAACTTTGGAAGATGTGGTCTACTGATGTATTGAATTTGGAAACCATCTTCTTCAAACTTTAAATAATTAATTTATCATCATTCAATGGCTTGTTCTGTTCGAAACTTGTTTCATTTAACAGTCCTTCAAAATGTCATTATACCATAAGCCAGATGATCCTGCCTCTGTCGCTGTCACGTATACATTATCTATCACATCTTTAATCCATTCACATCATGGTCTGTCTCTTCTCCATTAACCTGGTACACCTCCCTCCATAGTTATATTTTACAGATGTTAATGTTTTATTCATCCTCATTTGCCATGCCGATAATCATGGGCGGTCATGTTTCGCAATCTCACATGATCACCAGGGCACTCTTCCGATAGACGGGTCTAAATAGTTCCGCAGTGAATAAGTTAGGGTTAAGGGTTAGGGTCAGTGTTAGTTTAACACTAACCCTAACCCTTAACCCCTGACTTATTCACTGCAGAACTATTTAGACCCGTCAATCGGAAGAGTGCCGATCACCATAGCCATGGAACAGCTGTTTATTTTTTGGTATGGATTATGCTATGTACCCAAGCCATCCAGATATTTACCTCTCTACCTTATCCTAGCTCTTTTACCCACAGTCTTGCCAGTTGTCATCAAGTTCTCCTGTCTCTTTCTTCTCATAACGTGTCCAAAAATCTTGACTGTCTACGTCTAATTTCTCTAATCACTTTACAGTTTTTATTTGTTTCTTGTAGAACTTGCTTATTGCTAATGTTTTGTTACATCTCCAAATTATTTTGTTTTTCCTCAATTGTATTTCTCTTAATAACCAATATGGAGGTCAGCATGGCTGAATGGATAAGAACTAGGGCTAATAGAAATAAATAAAATAATAAATAATATAAAATAAAAATAAAAATAAATTTAATAGTTAACTTTTGAAAAATTAACGACTAATTAATAGTAATTTCGATTAAAGCAAAACATTTATAGTCACATAACTCACATCATAGTCGTATTTGTCAAAAATCGAAATAACACTGGACTGTCTTGTTCATATGAGATCTAATAACCAACTATGCAAACAGATGAGTATGTTGACAGTATTTATTTCAAGTGACGAGCGCGTCTTATTAACAATATAACCAGCAGAGCTGAACAATAGTTCACATGGAATTGAGGTAGCCGGTATGCACAGAATAGTCTTGGCAATTAATGCCAATTTCTTATATCGATGTTCATTAAGTTTCCACCATTGTGGAGGGTCAACCGATTCAGTAACTTTCTTCTCCATATCAGACTCCATTAGCTTAATGCGCTTGTCATTTGGTTCACATATAGTTTCATTGTCAATGTCAGTATCATTCGTTGCAGTAGTCTCCATCTGCTCATCATGAACATCAACTGCTATTTGTTGTTCAACATGTGACCAAGTTCGTTCTTTTGCATCTTTTGACAATCACTTCAGGTATTTGTAGCATGGATCAAGTGCTGTTGCAATCTTTAGTATTTCAATACTTGTCATATTAGTTACACGTTCACTGAAGTCATTAAAAGATGCTGCCTTAAATTTAGCTATGTAGCCCGGATCATCATCGTGTACAGTCATATGCTTTGTCAACGATGATAGCAGTGGCATTACACAGCTACATGAAACATAATCTTGACCGCCAAGCAGGACCGTGGTCTTACAGAGTAGGTCCAAAACTTTGACAATTTCGAAATCTTCTCCCAATCTGAATCTGACAGTTTTGGACCTTTGTATTGCTTCTTTTCATCTGACATGTAGACAGTTAATGCTTCTTTGGCCTGTAGAAGACTGTAGCATAATAAAAATACTGTTCCATCTTGTTGGTACATTTTGCTGCAGCTTACACAATGGTGACTCAATACAAGTTTGTAAGTCAGTTGTGTTTGCAATACTATGTTTAAAATGTTTGACAATTTTTCAACATTCTATTAATTTGTATAAGTGATTGGAGAAAAGTTTTTGATTAATTGTAAAAAAAAAAATTCATTAATTGTTAAAAAAAAATTAACGATTAATCGATTAATTAATCGTTAACTTCCACAGCCCTAATAAGAACGCTCGTTATTAAACATCTGGTGTGCTGATGCCGAGGTAGTGGGTTCAACTTCTGAAGGTGGACAGTGGGACTAAGATGTTCGCTTCACATCCTTGACTTTGGGAGGTAAATTACAAGTACCTCACAAGTCTGAGTGGGTTCGACTGATGGCAAGGGACACTGGCAAAAAGGAAAGCTAATCCACACGCCAAAATCAGTCCAGTGCACTAGAAGTAGTAGCTTGTGTGTATGGAATACACTTGAGTTTAAGAAAACCAATCTTCTTCAATATTGAGTCTTTGTTGGATAGATCTGTTTGTTATATTTTAATTCAATCAATGTTTAATATTCTTCTGTAACACTTATATTCAAAGGCAAACATGCATTGTTCAGATGATTTGTTAAATGTCCAAGTTTCACGGCTGTATGTTGCCTCGTGCTTTCTGTACTCTCATTTTAACTGTTATATGTTGGGGGTATCATCCTTGCACTCCGGACAAATACATGGGTGCTCAGATCCTCCATCCAACATATGCATCAACATCTGGCAGCTAATAGTGCTGGTTATATGTTAGTTGACGAGGCCCCTCGTTCTCCTGTTGTACCACTCGTGTCTGGCCGTGGCAATTCTTACTCACGAGTCTCTCGTTCTGGACAATGATGTGGATTCACTGGCATCAAAGTCCTTCACTCTCGACATCTCTCTAAGGACATTTATAACATCAGCACGATCCCTGGGCTGGCCATCTGCAAGGGATGCAGAGCCAGCAAGTCTATCAGCTCGTTCATTTCCTTCAATTCCCACATGACCCGGAATGAAGATGAAGGTGACTCCATAGAAACAGACCTCCACAGCAACTGAAACTATTCATTAGTGGTCACATTTTCTATGTTATTTTAATATAAAAGTAATTTCAGCACACAAATGCCATGGCACCCACGAGGTAGCCATAACACATGCAAGGATAACATTGTCAAGGCAACAATGATGATGGTGGTGATGACAATGATGAGGACATTGAAAAAGAGGAAGTGAAGAATGAGGAAAGAGAAGAGGAAGTGTAGTGGTGGAGTAGGATAGGGTGAAAGAAGAGGAAGATAAAGAAGAAACAAAGAATATAGTGAAGAAGATAATTTAAACAACAAAGAAGATGAGGAAGTTGACAAAGAAGATGAATATGATGAAGGCAATTAAGACAGTGAAGAAGAAGAAAAAGAGGAGGAGCAGGAGAAGATGATAAAGAGAAGAAAGATTAAGAAGAAAATAAAGAAGATGATGAAAAAAGATAACAAAGACAATGATAAAGATGAAGGCAATGACAAACATATGAAGACAAAAAAGTAAAAAGAGGAAGAAAAAGAAGAAGAAGACAACCTAAAAGATTATGCTGAAGACAAAGAATAAAAAGATACAAAAGACCAGTAAGATTACGACGGCTACAAGAATGATGAAGATGACGAACAAGAAGAAGATACAGTGACTTACTGTTAAATCCGACAGGCTTATCCCGGGTTGCTATAGAAGGCATGTCACCAATAATCAGTTTCCTCATGTCAAAAGCTTTAGCCACAAATGGCGAGCCAGCCACTTCCTGTTCTGCAAACTTTACCTCAATGGTGTATTCACCTGGACATTAGTAAATGTAATATAAGTATTTCAGAAGAGTAGTAAAGATTCACTGGAGAAAAAATGTAACAAAGAGAAACAGGTTAGCAATAACAGAGGAATGACAAACAGCTTTAACCACAAAATGGCCAGCCAGACACTTTCTATTCTGCAAACTTTACATCAATGGTGTATTTACCTGGAAATTAGTAAATGTAATATAAGTATTTCAGAAGAGTAGTGAAGATACAGGTTAGCAATAACAGAGGAATGACAAACAGCTTTAGCCACAAAATGGCCAGCCAGCCACTTTCTATTTTGCAAACTTTACATCAATGGTGTATTTACCTGGAAATTAGTAAATGTAATTTAACAGATTCAGTGTCAAGCAAAAAGTACGCTTAGACCAAACAAAAATGGCTGGTGGAAAATGGGAAGTAGGGGTGTGGTTATGACTTAAAAGTTGTTAATATGGTAGCAAACATGTTGTATTATATATCAAATTAAAGGTTGCATTGGGAAAACTACTGTATATAATCCCATGGCAGATATGGGAAGTCGCTTAAGACGATTAATCAATTCAAGGCAATAAATCAGTTCAGTGTTAATATTTTTGACATGTTATGAGAAGAAATGGATTAGAGAACTTAGTGACAACTGGCAAGATCGAAGGGAACAGACCAAGGGGAAGACCAAGAGGAAAATACCTGGATGGCTTGGCCACATGGCAAGGATGAGACAGGAACACTGAGCTGATCCACGACGCTGGTGATCGAAGGAAATGGCGAGTCATGAACATGATTGATTGATTGAACACTTACATACACCTTTGTACAACAGTAGAGGCCAACCCCAAAATCTCTTACCCATGTGTAATTCACCAAAAAGATGACCTTTGGTTTTCGACCAGTGTCCATCCTTTTAACGTGTCCTATCCATCTAAGTCTACAAAGACTGAGCATGGAACAAACCATCTCACAACCTGATCTTTCCAATACTTTGGTATTTATGATTTTATCTTGCCACTCAATACTGAGTATTCTTCACAGACACTGCATATGAAAGCATTCAAATGTTTCTGTTGGTGTGAGAAGTTGACCAGGCTTCACTACCATAAATAAGAGAATTAAGGACACAGGCTTGATAGACCAGGACTTTTGTTTCAACGTTTCTCTTGGTGTGAGTTAGATGAACAGGCTTCACTACTATAAAGAAGAGAACAAAGGACACAGGCTTGATAGACCAGGACCTTGCTGAGGTTCTCATGTAAGATCTATGGAAGGAGACTGCAGCACTTGTGTGCAATGAAATTGATCCTTTAGAAATCAACACCCAAACAAACATAAAGAAGATTAATGGACATACTGTTAACACAAGAACAAGTATAGCAAAGTGACAGTAGTAACAAAAGAAGAATAGCAACTAAGGAATAAGTAATAACAAGAGAGATAATATTAATAATAGAACACAACTAACAACAGAGGAGCAATGGAATATTGAATATCAATAAACACATAACAAGGGAATAATAATAAAAGAGAAATGATAGAGGAACAAGGAACATAATAAAACACTACACTATACAGAACAAATAATTGACTAGATGATCTGCGTGTGGCGGGACAGCCCGGCAGCATCATAATTACACAAGTTTTCAAGGAATTACAGAGCCCACAATATTTTTCTAAAAGTCTCTAAAAGAATAAACGTTCCCCAGAAGAGGATAAAAACGTAAGAGAAAAATACAGAGTCACTTAGAGCCCGCACTATCATTTTTACTACATTGGTAGATCAAAGCAACGTCTGGTCTCTACATCTAAGAGATTTTCCCTTTGATGTTCTGATCAACCAGACATCGCGGAGCCAGTCAGTTGAGATTGACGTGTTAGTTTAGAATCAAGAGGGTCAGCCAGACCCGTCTGAAATAATACATGGCAGTGCTACTCAGGGGAAAACCCCGTGGGATCCAAAGACGGCAATTTAATGCAGGCCTAACACCTATCTAAAAGTCCAGACTTTGTGGAGCCGGGACGTCTGTAATTGCCACCACAAAGGAGCAATTAGGACCAGATGCTTAACACCTCTCCGCAATACTACGGGGCAAAGTAGAAACACATGGCTGACACATTCATGCCAGCAACCGGGAAGGCTGGTGTTACCAGCCTATTGGAATGTAATGACGCAACTGCATTGCCGCCAAAGCAGGTTTCATTGTTTCAGGCGTGGGGGGCATCGGTCAATTTGATTGACAGATGAAACTACCCTTCACAGGAAAGGAGGAGGGGTGAAAAGAATTTGGCACTTAATCCATCTAGGTAAATCATCTTACATGGAAAAATAGGTGGAGCTAACAGGAACTTGGACATATTAATTAACCAACCTGGAAACTAGCCAGGAATTGACTAGAATAAAACTACATGCATGGCCAGCAAGACTTCAGACGCAAATTCACAATAGCATTCTTAGGATACCTACTGGAGAAATATTAACATTTCGTTCTGTTGGACTTCTGTACGAAGTCGTATGACAGGATTTCCTAGCTATAACCCAGGTAAGACCATTACTCTGATTAGTTGTCTGCTAGTCTGAAGGCTTGTGTAGTTTCGTGTTCTGCATATTCTCCCAAACTTTACACTGGTGGATTTTCTTTGTACTTAATGTTCCAGTTCTAGCTTTACGATTTCACTGAGAACTATTTTCTTCTTTCATTCACCACTTGGTTGTCTGATTTGTTGTATGTGATAATTTGGAGAAATCCATTATCCAAGCTACATGAGCGTGTGGCTTATGCATGTACAGGAGATACATTTAGATTCATCCTGTATGATGTTAAACATTGGGGAGACTGACTACTTAGGAGAAATTCCTGAGAGCTCCCAGTCTCTTGATAGCGTCCAAATTAACGTTGATTATTTGGACCAACACTTTGAGTGCCTACCAAGATTGTGGTGAAACCACTTGGTTTGAGGAATGGCACCAGTTCACCTTGTCTGCATGATGTCTGCATGAGGACAGACATGACTTAGGACATTCAATACCCCAGACAGATTCAGGGAAGGCATTTAATGTTCGACAGGACTGTGCGACCAGCCCTTCCGACAAGACAGTATGAATGAATCAGAAAGGGAAAGAGTAAGTGAGGTGAACTTATATGGGAAACACTCCATTACACAAATGTATATGAATATGTATGTTTTGAGCTATAGATGTTCTAAATAGTTTTATTAATATATACATATATATTTATTTATTTAGAACTGATATATGTTTATGTAACATGCCATCATCTATCATCATACCATCATATATTATGACTTGAATGTATGTTTATATGAATGTATAGACATGTGTTTGAGATGTGTAGACGTAGATACTACCCATCTCCGTTCGTTTCATTCCAGATCTCGTAGGAGCAATGGACAGTCAACAACCCATATCAGGAAGTGACTTAGCCTTGTGAGGGACCAATTTGGACTCCTTCAATCTGATAGTGAACTGCGTCTCACTGGGGGAAGCATGACCTATGTGCTTCTGAGCTTTTCAGCCAGATGAGTTACGTATACCATAATATAATCATCATCATCATATGATCATCAATAGCAATAATAAACACAGTTGTTGTATTTTAAAACTCAATTTGTCCGTATAATTCTAAATGTTTATAAATGTTTGTGTAGCTTAATCAAGTACACACATTATTGTATCATTTAGTGGGGGTTCGCACATATTATCCAGAAGTGGGAATCTATGTCCGGGAGGTATCTTGCCTATGCAGTCATAAGTAACCAGATTACGTTGCATGTCTTAACTCCTCCTTTCTCACTTCTGGTGATACCAAGTACAGCCAAAACTATATAGATATATTCTATCTTCAACGAGCCACTTCTTGGCTGTTTTCTTGAGTATCAGGGACAGTGTCTTAATCAGCATAAAAGACATTTGTTCCACGTTTTCTCTCTGGGATCTGGGTGGTAATTAGTCCCTTCTGACAGAATTAGGGGATCTTAAACTGCATCCAGAACTAAACACCAGTAGAAGAAAATGATGTTGGCTGAGTGGTTGCCCCTCTGGGATCTAACCCCAGCCAGTTGGTGACATATTGGGACGGCTCGTCCGCTATAGAATCCGGGAGTAAACCCTAGAACACTTTGGTTCGCTCGCAAGGAACGAACCTATTTCAAATCTGTTAGTCTGGTATTATTCTGGTCTTGCCTATGGATAGAACCTAGGTCATTCTCACTTACATTCTTAGCAGCATTAGTTAGTTATAATTTATTTCTAATGTAATAGCTTGCTTGATTTTAGGCAAGATTTTGACACATCAGGACTTCTCATCCATGATAGAATCAGAGAATAAATTCTAGACTATTGATTTTCATAAACCATTCTTTCATTCTTCACCCATTACATTTGCTAAGTATTAACTTAGGAATTTGTTTCTAGGGAGGTCTGTAGAATTTAAATAACTTGTTAAAAAGTTAATAATGGATAATATCATATGAGTTAATTTACATCATTCACCACTGTAGAATTAATAATCACATTAATTAGTGATATTAATTAGTTTATTGATGATTTACGTGATGATTTTTTGATTACATGCTTTATCATTTGATTTAATCATGAATAATTTGATAATGCTTAGTTAATTCAGTGTATGACGGACTGCTTTGCATCAACTTTCTCACTCTAATTCACTACTATCATTCTCATAGCAGTGTCTGTTCCTCTTGTCACTATCCTGCTCTAGCATAAATCTAACTAGCTCTGTGTAGGGTAATAATATAATTACTTGCCTGAGTTAAGCTGAGAAGAGATCATGGATGCACGCACAGATTTCTTAGAGTCCGCTAGAGGATGGGGCATAAGGCTCGGCTTAGTAGGAGAGAAGCTAGAACTATTTATTAGAGAAGAAATGGATTGGTGGGACAAAGAAGATGAGCAGATGATGAAAAGAGTTGCAGAATTAGAAGCAGATATGCGTCACAAAGCTGAAGAAGATGAGATTAAGAAGAAGCAAATTGAAATACTGAACATGGAGGAATCTAACAGCTCGACTGAGGAAAAGCCAATCACTAAAGCCGAAACTCTGATAGAAAGCAGGGAAGCTGACCGTCACAAAGAAGAGGCATGCATTCCTTCGCAAATCCCCATGGCTCAGAAAAACAAAAACTGGCGCACAGAAAGGCAGATGCTTCCCTCGCCTATTCCTAAAAATATTAAAAATAAACGGAATAGGAATAAATGTACCAAGCGTTCGGTAAACAGTCACAAACGTGATAAATGTTTACACCGCAATGAAAGCGGATTAGCTGGCTTGGCAACCCAGCAATCTCAGGAGCTTCCTAAGACTTCCCAAAGGAGAAAAATCCAGGAGGAGGAGGACCTGAGGAAAACTATTAAAGAGATCGAAGGCGAGACCTTACCCGACTCTTTTATTCCCTTCAGTTCAGAGAAACTAGGAGTGGAAATGAATTCAACTGAGACCGGAATGGATGTAAAACAGGATTCCATTGTTTCTCACGGTGTGGCCACACAAGATGAAATAATTATCAGTTTGAATTACTTATCTCAGGTGGGATATGGCATTGAAAATGACATCCCACAACATTCACTTCTATTGGATTTGGAACAAGAAAACCAGACCAGGGAGAGAATACCTCAATTGGACTTGGCACAAGAGAGCCCAGCCATGGAGGACAAACAAGACACGGAGGAGAATTCTTACGATGTCAGTATCTTGGAGTCTTTTGAAAAGGAAACTCAAGATACACAAAGCATTCATGTAGGTTATACCACGGACTCTGATTCAGGGACGATAAACATGTCTGCTAACAACAAAGAAGAAAATACTTCTTTGGACAGGATGAAGGTAATGCCTATCATCAACACAGCTGAAGCTAACAGGGGATCACAAATGATGGACTCTGCAGCGGAACAAAACCGGAGCGGTTGGTATACTCAACACTCAGGACCTTGTTTACCTTTCACTTCAACCAATGTTGGATGGGGAGAACAGCTGTTTATGTATACTTCTACAAGGAGTGATACAAATTCACAGTTCTTGGGGAACAACATGATTTCTCAAAGCTGGACAACTTCTACTAGCCTTATACTTTCAAACACAGATTCAAAATGGAACTCTGTTGAAGAGGAACGCACCTGGATAAATAGTTATCGAGGGAAGAAAACTCTTAAATCAGGAGAGAGTAAACGGATGCCCTACCAAGAAAGAGGCAAGTATGAGTTGAATGCACATCATAAAATTATGATGTTTAGCAAATTTCCTGCCAAAAGGAGGAGATTAAAGGATTTTATGATCTTTGGCCGACGGAGGAAAAGAAAATGGAGCAACATTACTGCAACCAATTCTTTTAAGAAAACACTGATGGCACTTCCTCTGCTTATAGGACAAGGGCCAGAAATTGAGTGGAAAATAACAGTCTCTCTGCGGCGCCGGAGAATCTTGTTATACATTTTGCAATTTCCCGGCTGGGAAAAAGTAAAACCTCAAGAGGACAGGACATTACCGAGCAATAGCCTGGAAATCCGACACAACACCAGGAGCAAAGATTTGCAAGATTTATCCTGGGAGAATGGACATGGGATATTTCTTTTGACTCATAGAACATCCCACTGCCACAAAGAATATTGGGAACCCAGACTTGGAGGCAGTTGGAGAACGGAGAGAACTTAGATACATTCTTGAATGCTGCCGAGGCTCTGTTATAGGCTTCATTAATGAACCTACTTAAATTGGAGAGCTATGTGGCGGGACAGCCCGGCAGCATCATAATTACACAAGTTTTCAAGGAATTACAGAGCCCACAATATTTTTCTAAAAGTCTCTAAAAGAATAAACGTTCCCCAGAAGAGGATAAAAACGTAAGAGAAAAATACAGAGTCACTTAGAGCCCGCACTATCATTTTTACTACATTGGTAGATCAAAGCAACGTCTGGTCTCTACATCTAAGAGATTTTCCCTTTGATGTTCTGATCAACCAGACATCGCGGAGCCAGTCAGTTGAGATTGACGTGTTAGTTTAGAATCAAGAGGGTCAGCCAGACCCGTCTGAAATAATACATGGCAGTGCTACTCAGGGGAAAACCCCGTGGGATCCAAAGACGGCAATTTAATGCAGGCCTAACACCTATCTAAAAGTCCAGACTTTGTGGAGCCGGGACGTCTGTAATTGCCACCACAAAGGAGCAATTAGGACCAGATGCTTAACACCTCTCCGCAATACTACGGGGCAAAGTAGAAACACATGGCTGACACATTCATGCCAGCAACCGGGAAGGCTGGTGTTACCAGCCTATTGGAATGTAATGACGCAACTGCATTGCCGCCAAAGCAGGTTTCATTGTTTCAGGCGTGGGGGGCATCGGTCAATTTGATTGACAGATGAAACTACCCTTCACAGGAAAGGAGGAGGGGTGAAAAGAATTTGGCACTTAATCCATCTAGGTAAATCATCTTACATGGAAAAATAGGTGGAGCTAACAGGAACTTGGACATATTAATTAACCAACCTGGAAACTAGCCAGGAATTGACTAGAATAAAACTACATGCATGGCCAGCAAGACTTCAGACGCAAATTCACAATAGCATTCTTAGGATACCTACTGGAGAAATATTAACATTTCGTTCTGTTGGACTTCTGTACGAAGTCGTATGACAGGATTTCCTAGCTATAACCCAGGTAAGACCATTACTCTGATTAGTTGTCTGCTAGTCTGAAGGCTTGTGTAGTTTCGTGTTCTGCATATTCTCCCAAACTTTACACTGGTGGATTTTCTTTGTACTTAATGTTCCAGTTCTAGCTTTACGATTTCACTGAGAACTATTTTCTTCTTTCATTCACCACTTGGTTGTCTGATTTGTTGTATGTGATAATTTGGAGAAATCCATTATCCAAGCTACATGAGCGTGTGGCTTATGCATGTACAGGAGATACATTTAGATTCATCCTGTATGATGTTAAACATTGGGGAGACTGACTACTTAGGAGAAATTCCTGAGAGCTCCCAGTCTCTTGATAGCGTCCAAATTAACGTTGATTATTTGGACCAACACTTTGAGTGCCTACCAAGATTGTGGTGAAACCACTTGGTTTGAGGAATGGCACCAGTTCACCTTGTCTGCATGATGTCTGCATGAGGACAGACATGACTTAGGACATTCAATACCCCAGACAGATTCAGGGAAGGCATTTAATGTTCGACAGGACTGTGCGACCAGCCCTTCCGACAAGACAGTATGAATGAATCAGAAAGGGAAAGAGTAAGTGAGGTGAACTTATATGGGAAACACTCCATTACACAAATGTATATGAATATGTATGTTTTGAGCTATAGATGTTCTAAATAGTTTTATTAATATATACATATATATTTATTTATTTAGAACTGATATATGTTTATGTAACATGCCATCATCTATCATCATACCATCATATATTATGACTTGAATGTATGTTTATATGAATGTATAGACATGTGTTTGAGATGTGTAGACGTAGATACTACCCATCTCCGTTCGTTTCATTCCAGATCTCGTAGGAGCAATGGACAGTCAACAACCCATATCAGGAAGTGACTTAGCCTTGTGAGGGACCAATTTGGACTCCTTCAATCTGATAGTGAACTGCGTCTCACTGGGGGAAGCATGACCTATGTGCTTCTGAGCTTTTCAGCCAGATGAGTTACGTATACCATAATATAATCATCATCATCATATGATCATCAATAGCAATAATAAACACAGTTGTTGTATTTTAAAACTCAATTTGTCCGTATAATTCTAAATGTTTATAAATGTTTGTGTAGCTTAATCAAGTACACACATTATTGTATCATTTAGTGGGGGTTCGCACATATTATCCAGAAGTGGGAATCTATGTCCGGGAGGTATCTTGCCTATGCAGTCATAAGTAACCAGATTACGTTGCATGTCTTAACTCCTCCTTTCTCACTTCTGGTGATACCAAGTACAGCCAAAACTATATAGATATATTCTATCTTCAACGAGCCACTTCTTGGCTGTTTTCTTGAGTATCAGGGACAGTGTCTTAATCAGCATAAAAGACATTTGTTCCACGTTTTCTCTCTGGGATCTGGGTGGTAATTAGTCCCTTCTGACAGAATTAGGGGATCTTAAACTGCATCCAGAACTAAACACCAGTAGAAGAAAATGATGTTGGCTGAGTGGTTGCCCCTCTGGGATCTAACCCCAGCCAGTTGGTGACACTGCGCTAGACTCAGGATTATGAAGAAAGGCCAGACGGACACATAATCAGATTGTTGGGACCTTTAGTATTGGGACTCTTCACTGGTTGTTGAAGATGCAGACGGGGCGCATCTGGAAATATCCAGAGTGATCCGATGTCAGTTCTTAACTCAGTTCAGTTCTTAATAACAAATGGTAATAACAATGGAGAAACAATAGCAATACAGAAACAAGAAACACATGAAAACAATACATAATATTGAACAAATAAATGCAAGGGAGGTGATAACAATAGTGGCATAGAAACAACGAACAGATGAAAACAATGTACAATATGGCACAAATGATAACAGAATTGGCAATAACAATTGCAACAGAGGATCACGGAACATAAACACAATACTCAGTACAGGCCAAATAAGGAAAGGAGGTAATAACTATAGCAAAAGAAGAACAAGGAACATGAAAACAGTACACAATATGAAACAAGAATACCAAGGGAGGTAATAACAACAATGGAGAAACAATAGCAACAAAGACATGAGGTAATGATGAAGAAAAAAATAATAATTGAGGTAATAATAATATGAATAATGAAGACACAAACAATAGATTGCACGCTTTATTGCCTGGCATATTTCACTGCATCTCGTCAGGTACATACTGTAGAATTCACACAACATAAAGTGAAATAACTAGATAACTCCTTCAAGCTGAAATATACATATGTTCGCACAGTAATGTCGATTGTCTACCACAGTAATTTTAACTGACTAACATGTCTTTTTGCTTGCACAAAACCGGCTTATGCAAGGTAATCATTATGGCTTCTGCAAACTTTAACAAGCGACTACTTTGTGTGTTGAACAACACACAGAAGGCACTGTCTCTCTCAATCACATGGCCGCTGTCCAGCACATGCCTCACGATCGATGAGGCGGGGATGTTCCGGTGGGTCGGTCTACGTAGGCTACCATCGCTTGTATGTAGTATCTTGTCAATCCAGTTAGGAATGCTGTGTAACTGCCGCTCTGTTCTGCCAATGTAGGTGGACTCGCACCTTCATGTAAACTGGTAAATACAATTGGATTTGGCGTACAAAGATGCAGGTTCTTTTACTGCTGGGATGGGAATCGGTGTGGTTCTGTACCTAATAACTGGAGTTGCAGCACAGAATGTTCGGCCGACTGCTGTGATGAGCCAGTCATGTAGACGCTGCATTATGTCATCCCCTCGGAATGTTAGCTGGATGAATACCTTGAGTTTAGGAACTGTAGTTCGATTGCGAGGCATGTGCTGGACAGCGGCCATGTGATTGAGAGAGACAGTGCCTTCCATGCGTTTTTCAACACACAAAGTAGTCGTCTGTTAAAGTTTGCAGAAGCCATAATGATTACTCTACATAAGCCGGCTTTGTGCAAGCAGAAAGACTGGTTAGTCATTTTAGAATTACCGTGGTAGACAATCGACATTACTGTGCGAACATGTGTATATTTCAGCTTGAAGTTATTTCACTTTATGTTGTGTGAATTCTGCAGTATATACCTGACAAAATGCAGCGAAATATGCCAGGCAATAAATCATGCAATCTATTGTTTGTGTCTTCGTTATTCAAATTCACTACGGGAAAACATTGTTTTGTAATAATAATAATAGATAAACAATAATAATAGATAAACAATAGCAAGAGAGAAATAAGGATGAGACAAATAGCCAACTAGTTTCAACAGTAAGAGAAGAATAACTGAAACAAAGGACCATTTAACTGAAAAACAAAACAGAAGTAGAGGAACAATGAGTAAGAAATGTCATTTATGACAGTTCAACCAGTATGTGAATTCTGATACCTTTCTGACCCTCAGGAATGCTGCTTCTAGACTTAGTTTGAGACAGGGAGCTGGCTGAAGCAACTGAAGATGCTGTAGAGCTCCAGAGATGTCCAGCAGGAACTCTTGATAAATTTTCCCCAATGGCCAAGGAAGACACATGTTTGGGCCCACTGCCTTTTGAATGTTTTCCTAAAGTATCTTCCTGATAAGACATTTCTGACCTCACCGAGTCCACATCGAAACCTTTTGTTGGGTGTCTTGACATGGAATGCTCGCTTCCTTGAATCTTGTGATGACTGAACTCATGAGTCACTGGAATTCTTTCATAAACAATACGGTCACCGCTGGTTGTTGAAGTGTTGCCCGTAGATCTGCTGCTTCTGGAGCTTGATGACAACATCTCTGTTGACTGCATGGTCGTTGTTGAAGTTGCCTTACTGTTGTTCTTGTTGATCATGGTGCTGCTTCGCTGAGGGGTAAAGACATTTCTTTTCTGGGATTCCATTGGAGACAATATCCAGTTGTCAGAAGTGTTGTTACTTGAGCTTAAGATGGTATTCCCGCTGCTGCTGTTATTCACACCTTTTCCTTTAGCTTGTTTTGATGATGAAGACTTGCTGTTGTAGACATAATTCTCTTCAGAGATTTGACTTCCTGAAACAGATTCCTGTTTATTTGGGTATCGTTTGCTCTTGCCACTAAATCCCTCACTGTTAATGCTGTTCAGATCATCATCCACTTCTCTTATAAAAGGTGCCTGCTTCTTTCTTTGCCAGCCTTCATAAGTGCTTCCATCAGAAGCATGTAGTGGCATTGCATTAGGCCCGGGGAAGTTGAAAGCAAACTTGTCTTCCTCTTCTCCGCCTGAAGCAGCCTCTCCACCGTGAATAGCCTGCAGCAGGTGTCCACTTCCTTGAAGAGCTCGAGATATTGAATCTCCTCCGGAATATGTCAGACTCTCCCCAAACTCTTTCCTAGATGACAAGCTGGAAAAATGCTTCTCTTCCTGAAAGGCATAACTTTCCTGAGCTGTGGCAGACCTCATTGTGAATTCTTCCAAGGAAATATTAGTTATTTACAGTCAATCCCTCTTTGCCAACCAATGATAGAAAACAACCAATCAAAACCTCTGAGTCATTTATATGCTTACCTATGTTGAAATTCTTATTATTAACAAAGAATTACAACTAATTGAAAAGCATGCTCAAATACTTATGAAAACAAACAAAATAACTGTTGTGAAAATTTCTATGAACAAAACTGTTACATTCAACTTAAACGCACTGCTACAGAAATAACAACTTTTAGAATATGCCACCCGGCACAGACAATTTTGTTTTTGTTTTATAACTGAGTATTTGCTAGTCAACTTCCGGAAAAATATTGTATATAATAAATGTGTGTTTTCAATTAACCACGACCATTGTTTTGTTTCTGTTTTCTTTAGTCCAGTGATTATGTTTATGTAAGATGTATTTTGAAAAGATAACCTACACTTGAATCTACAATTCCAATAAAGTAATATACCAGAAAAAAAACAGCGTGACTGAACAGTTTTGAAAGAACTGAAACTAAAATACAACTGAAAATATTTAAGGTGTTTCACACTGTAATCCAGTAATGTGAAAATTAATCAACAGGAATTCACTGTATCCAGTATTGGAGACGTCACAGACAGTAGACATAGACAGGATCCACGGATCCACGTCACATAGGTATAAAATAAAATCCCAAGACTGAATCAACTCCTGAAGTGAACACACTGTAAAACTCTGCTGTTTCACTGTTAAACTGCAAACAGTGTTGTGAGTCAGGCTGCCTCGTTCCTAAAATTAGGGGATAGACCTGGTGATAGAAGCAGTGATGAGCTGGTATTCAAAGTGGGAGTGATGAGTGGGTATTCAAAGTCAACATTCAGCTCCCCTTTTTTTTAAATGATACTTCAGCGCTACGCAGGCATACTGTACTGGGTCGAATAGTTTTTCATCCCCTTTCTAAATATTGACTTTGGGTAACACTTCGCCCTGAGCAATGAAAGAACTTCAAAAACCTTGAGGCTGCATTATGTCAGTAATTTCCTGCCTTGCTCTGGCTCGCTGTAGCTGGGAGCAAATATTTTTTAACACAAAGAGCTCATCTGTTCTCCATCTTTTTAACATAAAGCTGTCTGAAACCAAAGTGTAGGAAGAGAGTAAATATAAAAAAAAGGAGCAATCAATGTAAGAACTGTTAATAGAAGTGAGAAAAGTTTTTTTTTTTTTTTTAACCAAGGGTTTGCCTTTCGGTCCATAGTAGTCGACCAAGGCCCAATGCCAGTGTTAGTGGACAGTGATTTGGTGATTGGAGTTTGGTTTGACAGTCCCTGCACCCTAGCCAGATCAGGTGCAGGTATTTCTGTGCCAAGCAAAAAGTTGGTTTGGACCACACACAAATGCATGGCAGAAAAATTGGAAGTATGGGTGTGTCGCAGTTAAGACTTACAAGTTGTTAATATGGTAGCAGACATGTTGTATTATAACGCAATGACAATATTTCGGCGATATATAAGCCGTCATATACGGTAAGTCGCTTAGGACAATTAATCTTCCGATAGCCCTTAATCAGTTAACATCTATATCGAGCCAATCCAGATATATAGAAGTGAATCATTGACAGTTCACAGACTATGGAGGAATTATGTGAAAGTTGCAGAGATGTGGTTTTATAGAAGAATTATGAGAACGCCGTAAATTGATAGAAAGAGTCATGAACTCACAAAGAGGTGGTCACGGCGATCATGTCTGTCTACAGACTTCTGTCTTGTGTGTTGCCAATCATTTCAGATACTGACGTTCTTCCATGCCATGATGTCAAACTGTCCATCATATTCTCTCGTTTTCCTCCGCCTCCCCTCCCCTATAAGTTTCCCGTTGTAACGACATACTCCAGCTTTTTTTTTTTTTTCTTTTTAAGCGACTACAGCTTTCCCTTTCTCATGACAAGCCCACAAAATTTGGACCGTCACTTTTCATATGAGTAACCAGTTCTCTTTGTGAGCTAACTTCTTTAAAGATATCGTAATTGATCTCTCTATCCATCCACATTGTTATTATCATTCTTCTAATTAAAAACACACACACGCACGCACACACAAACACACACATCTCCATAGCGTTAACATAATTTCTCACTTCTCTGCTAACTGTCAGTGAATCGCGTATGTACACATGACTGATTCAAGATAGCTACTAAGAACTCTTTTCCTCATTTCGATTGACAAAGATAAATTGCAGAAAATAGTCTCCATCGTGATTTATTAGTTTGAGTCGGGATTTGAGGTTTGAAGATTGATTACAACCCACTACTGGCAACGCTGATTTTCATCTTGTCAAAAACTATAACCAAGGCAAAATTAAATGAAACAAAGTCTTTATGAAAGTTGCTAACCAAGATTATGTCTTTCCGTGGGACGCAGAGGTGTTTCCAAGGCACCAGGGCCGGGTTATATACCGGCCAAGACCTATTGACGCGTCCTCGTCTAGCGTCCTGGGCAACAGGTCCCTTCGGGGTCCTGGCTAAGGTCAGTAGGATCGCCGATTCCTCCGAAGTCGGAGAGTGTCTGCCTGTACGGCGAGGAACCACCAGTCTGCACACCAATAAGCCAGATATGGGACAACGGATACTCACGCAAACCTCAAGTCCTGTATGACATCACACTGATGTTAGACAACAGGATGCCTTCATCCGACATACAGGACTTCGCGTTGGAGCTCAAGCCAATAAACACAAGCAAGCAAGCATGTCTTTCCGTTCATTATCATCACCATCATCTAGTGCCTGGACCTATGAAGAACTGTTCTCTCATAACTTTCTCTCTATAAACATCTGTCGCTGTTTTGTTTACATTACCTATCACATCTTGAAACCATCTGTGTTGTGGTCTCTCTCTTTTACCTCTCTGCAATAGACGTCCCTCCTTAGTTATCTGCTTATCTGTTTCAGATATTCATATCTGTGAGTTAAGTTGAGTCAAAGACCGATATCAAAGCACTCGGGATTTCCCCCTACGTCATAATCTTCAACAGTAAACGAAGAGTCCCATTACTCATGTACCAGTTAATTCTGATGATGTGTCTGTAACGCCTTTCCTAGGAGTATTGTGTGTCGGCCAGATCTTCTGGTCACTTCCTGCAGCACCATTCCCTCACTCACTGGCACCTTGCCTTCTTTACAGATGATAGTTTGTTACACTGTGCTTAAAAAGGGTATAATAACTACAACTCATGGCGGGAACCAGGGATGGAGTTATACCTCTTCATAGAACAACATCAGGGCCGAATTGTAGAGACCATGTGTTGACCATGCCGGCCCCCTGGCCGAGGGGTTAGCAGCTTTCTCCGTTAACCCCGAATACTCTCGTGGTTGACGTGAGCGCACGAGAATTAGAAGTGGTTCGAGTCGAGCCAGTGACTTATGAGAGTATGGAGCCGGTCGTTCAGAAAGTCGTGGCGTGCTGATGAGCGTAATCTAGTCTAGGAATCAACATACAGCTGAAAGATGCTGGTGTTGACCGCAATATCTGAAACAGGATGGAAACGCGGGGAAAAAAATGTGTTGGCCATGCAGCATGATCCCTCTCTTGGCCTGTCTAGTTTACTCCAGAGGAAAGGTAACACCAATACGTCTGGAACAAGACAAGCTGCAGAAGCTGCCAGATAAGTAAAGCAATGCTCTAACTGTCCGCCTGTCGGAGCTTCCATGCTAGACCAGTTGCCGACCAAGGCTTAGGGTCTGGTCTGTCCTGCCATGACATTTAATCTTTAGGTTGCATTTCCTCGCACCAAGATTAGACGTTTACCCTCCCAGTTGTGCTCCTCCGCCAGAAGCCGTTAGCACAATGCACCACTCCCTCTAGACTACAATGATTTATCTGTTCTTTCACACTATACACGTATATCCATATATTTGTACACGCGCTGAAGTTTATTTTCCTCAATTTTATTTGTTTTAATAACTAATCTTCTTTAAAACTGCGTTCTTGTTGGATAAATCTGTTGTTCTCTCGTTTTTTTTTTTTTTTTAAATGAATTGTTAATACTCTGCTGCAACGCTCACATTCAAAGTCGGATATGTGCTTCTCAGATGATATGCTAAATATCCAAGCTTAGCACTCTATGTTGCCACACAATGGCTTCCCTACACCGGCCCCCAAATATTGACTCTTGTCTTTGAAGAGCTAACAGTTTGGCCATATGAACGTGTCAAGAAGGCCCACGGAGACCTTTGAAGTCGAACAACCGCCCCGTCTGTGTATACAACCTGATCCCCATCGTTATGGAGCTCATCAATTGGGAGAATACGACATATTCTTCCAAAACTATGATAATTAGCAATGGAAAGGAGAGGCCATCAATGAACATAACAATAAATTGCGAGATACAAGAACAAATTTCTCTTATCTTGGACATATAATAACAAATGATGGCAGAAGTGAAATAGAAATAAAAAAGAGAATAGGAATGCTTTTAACATCGTGCAATCAATAATATTAACATCTAGCGAGATTACCAACGCATTAAAAATGATAATTGTTAAATGTTATGTATATTCAACACTACAATATGACGCGGAAGCCTGGACATTGAACAAGTAATTAGAAAGTCGAATAGAGACCCTGCAGATGTGGATTTACAGAAGAATATGTCGTATTTCATGGAAACAAATACAACCAAAATACAACGGTTCTAGAAAAACTGGGAATGAAAAGAGAATTGATGAAAGAAATAAAAAAGAGGCAAGTGAAATATTTCGGCCACGTTAACAGGCATAAGACTCTTGTACAAACGATACTGCAGGGCAAGGCTGAATGTAAGCCAGCAAGACGTAGACAAGGATACAAGTTACAAGTGGGAAGATAACATCGAGAGATGGACGAACATCAATCAGCCTGATAGATTGTAGTCAGGGCGAGAGACAGTGAGTGAGTTGAGTTTCGTCAAGAACCGACATCACTGCACTCAGGACATTCCCATACGTGCTCAGTCCCCTCGTTCAACAGCCAGCGAAGAGTCATACTACTAATCGCTCCCACCGCTATCTTATTAAATGTTCTCCTGGTCTTCCCTCTCAGTTTTGAGATTCTTCCAGAACCTCTGCCGATCCCTCGCAATCTCAATCTTTCCACATATGGGTTCTCAATCTGTTCCTCCGCCTTCTCCACCTGGTCCCACAAGCGCACGACCACATCCCCCTTGTCCATAGGCAATATACCACAAAGAGGTGCATTCCCTGTTAGTCTATCAGCCTGTTCATTCCCCCGTACACCCGCATGGCCAGGGCAAAATATCCATACAATTCTCACAATCTGTGACCTCTGAAGCGACGAGAGCCATTCCACACGAAACATTCCTTTCTCAACCTTGCTAATCAGTCAGTGTTTGTGATCCATTGCAGCCAACTTTCATTGTGGAGACAGCGCCTGATTGAAATTGAATTAGGGCATTGTCTCTTTGCATCTATTGCCGCGGGATTCCACTCTCTGCGGCTATTGTGGTTGTACCTGCTCTCAACAGTGCCAAACGTAGCTAAAACAAATATGGCTAAATTTAGCAACAAGCCTTTCACAGCTACGAAAACTTAACCGAAGCGGCAATTACAATACAGAAATTATTTATTTTCGTTAAGTAACCGATTCAGCGCCACCAAAAGTAGATTTAGACCAAACATGGTATAAAATCGACTCAACAAGTATTATAATGCACATTTGAATTCGCCGAACATTGAAAACACATTCGCCCTAGTATGGAAACACATCGTTCTTCTGTTCAAATGGGAAGTTACGTTTGGTGTTATCCATTGGGACTAAATCAGTCTTAGACAAACATGTGAAACAACCATAGCAGAATACTGTGCTTGTAGATCAGGAAAAGACTTTCTATAGAGTAGACACAAACAAATTACGGACCATCCTTGAAGACTATGGGATACAAGGGCAATTGCTAGAAAACATCATAGCCATGTACCACTCTAGCCGAAGTGCAGTAAGAACACAAGAAGGTATATCAGATATGTTCTCAGTCAATACAGGAGTGAGACAGGGATGTGTGCTCTCTCCTCTGCTATTTAATATCTACATGGATTGAATATCCAAAGAAGCAAGTCTTGACAGAACAGATTCATAAAATTTAGAACTCTTTACTCCAGTTGAAACAACTGATCCACATAAAATAAATGAACGTCTATCTGCAGACGATCAGTCGAGGGCAGACTGCTAAATCAAATTAATAATCTGAGTTCAACCTTCAGCAGATACAATATGAGTATAAATACAGCCAAAACCGAAGTAATGCAAGTTAGCAGATCTCCTGGTCCATTAGGTATATAGATAAATGGCACATCTCTGAAACAAGATAAAGAATTCAAATATCTTGGAAGTATGATCACAGAAGATGGCAGATTGGACAGAGAAATCGAAATCAAATGTCAAAAAGTAAGTGCATTTACATATCAACTATCACCCATACTGAAACATCCAATTATACCAATGTCCGTAAAACGACAAATAATAAACAATATATTCACACCAACCCTATGCTACCAATCTCAAACATGGACATTATCCAAATCATACATTCGCACACTCAACACCTGTGAGATGAGATGCCTGAGGAGAGCTGCCAACTTAACAATCCGAGACCGAGTAAGACTTGTTGTTATCAGACAGACAGTGGGATCAACACATTGTGCCACATTTATTGAAAGACAGAAGATCAAGTAGTTTGGCCATCTCGTTAGAATGCAACACCATCAACAACCAGCACTTGCGCTGCATCTAAGAAGATCTCCTACAAGAGCTATAGGACTCCCGAGAAGGAAATGGATTGACGACATCAAAACCATTGTACAATCACACGGAATGACACTATCCAATGCCACCCATCGGGCGCTGGAGCGTCAACTACTCCTCCCCACGACGCTTGACGGCAAAAGTGGAAGGTGATTATGATGACAATAATAACGATTATCTGTGGAGTCTAACGAAAGGAAAGGCCAGAAGGACATATAATCAGAATGCTACTGATAGCATTTGTATTGAGACTCGTCACAGGCTGTTGAAGATGAGGACGAAGCACTATGGGAATGTCCCAAGTGTTGTAATGCCGGATCTTGACTCAACTCATCTCAGCTCAAATTATGTTTTTGGTCAACAAGGCCAAATGGATAAGAACGCACGTTCTAAAGCATCTGATGTGCTGATGCCGATGCATGAAGGGTTCAACCCCAACACCGAATAGCTGGACTAAAATGTTAACCTATCGTCCTTGAATTGGCGGCATAACTTACAAGCACCTCAGAAGTCGGAGTGGGTTCGAGTGATGGCAAAGGGACACTGGTAATAGAGGAAGCTAACCCACATGAAAAATTCAGCCCAGTGTTACTAGAAGTAGTGTTTGTGTGTGGTCTACACGTGAGTTCAAAGCGAGCGAGCGAGGAAAAATGCGTTTTACGTAAATGCGACTTATGTCTAAGACTTTCCTCAGGGCATTAGATTGAAGTCTGTTGACAACACCAAACCTAAAACTCGTGGAAAACATTGCCAACCGAGACCTATTTTAGCCAGTTCGTATCTACTGTGCACAATTATTATTATTGTATGCGAGAGAGGAACAGACAGAGAGAGAGAGAGAGAGAGAGAGAGAGAGAGAGAGAGAGAGGGGGGGGGGAGTGGGAGAGAGGGGGAGAGTGGGAGAGAAGGTGAATGAGATGAGTACAGAAAAAGACAAGAGTAGAACAAGAAGTGGTAGAGAAAGAGGGAGACGGTGTGTAGAAAGTGGGAGGATAAAGAGCTAGCAGAGAGAAGAGCTGAGAGGGAGAAGTAGGCAAAGAAGAGAGGGGGGGGGGGAAGGGAGAATAGAGAGGGTGAGACAAGATAGAATAGTGAGAGATGAGAGACATTAAGTAGAGAAAGGGAGAGTATTATGGAGCAAAGAGAATGGAGAAAGGCTACAAAGTAGAAATAAAAACAGCCAGTGGGCCACTAGTAGAAAGAGGGTATTATAGAGGTATGAGAGAGAGAGAGAGAGAGAGAGAGAGAGAGAGAGACAGACAGAGAGAGACAGAGAGAGACAGAGAGAGACAGAGAACTGGGTAAACGTGTGAGATAATAGAAAGTAGGTGAGTAAAGAGAGGGTTGAAAATTGGAGTGATAGTGGGATAGAGAGCGCAATGTAGAGATAAAAGAAGTGACAAGAGAGAGAGAGAGAGAGAGAGAGAGAGAGGAGAGAGAGAGAGAGGAGAGAGAGGAGAGAGAGAGAGAGAGAGAGAGAGAGAGAGAGAGATGAGGAATAGAAAGAGGAAAAGAGAAGAAGTTAAAGGAAATAGACAGATAAAAAGAAGTGAAGGGAGAAGAGATTGGGAGGTAGAGATTGCCAGTGAGGGGATGGGTAGAAAGAGGGGGAGAGGGAAAGTAGAGAGAATGATATAAAGGGAGTAGAGAGGGGAGAGAAAGATTTGAGAGAGTGGGAGAGATAAAATAAACAGAGAGGGGGTACAGAGTGTGTGAAAATATATGAATTAGAGAAGGAGTAGAGAAAGTGAAAAATATAGGTGGTAGAAACTGTGGGAGAGAGTAGAGAAAGGAGGAGAATAGATAGAGAGGAGGAGAGGGTAGGAGAGATTGATCGTTGACGGAGAAATAAACTTCTCGAAACGCTGCAAATTGCAATGTATCTAACTGTAACTAAACAGGTGAGGATTGTCTTGCACGCTTGGTAGTTTCTCCTGTCTTCCACATAATACTGTTTGCTTTGGTTTGTAGTTTATCACTTCATTACTCTTCAAATATCTCCATTGGTGTCTCAGTCTCCTCTCACATATCACAAATGAATCTCTCCACAGTGAACCAACTTCGTAGCCTCGAGTCGTTCCAAATGTGTATTGAGAAATGGATTCACTGCTCCCCTATTGGTCTCATCTTATCTTGTTTCTCTTGTACCTTGCAGTATCGAGGTGAAGCACAAACAGCGGGAGAGTTCTCGTTTCTGGGCTTCATATATCGAGATTCCCATGGATTCTGTTATTCCCTCTGTCCATCGTTTACATGGTCGGCCTCTTCTTCTGGTTCCATTTGGTCTGTACATCATTGCTTGTTGTGGTATACTGTCAGTTGGTAGCCAAGTTAAGTTTCACTTGCTGTTTTCTAATGAAATCTAACGCTGCTGTCACCCTCATTTTAGTCCTCATTTAGTCTGGTATTTATTATACCTTTGTATTGTCCGGGTTTTACAATATTTTTATTGTTTCGTTTTTGTTGTTCCGCTGATAAAGAGAGTCGGTCGTAACGTTAGCTTGCATTTGTTTTTTAAAGTTAGTTGCATATCATTGTACAGGACGTCGCAATCAACACCAGCATTTTTGGGCTGTTTTTATTTCTTGGCAAATTTACGTTCAAGTAGCTTGTCATTGCTTTCTGAACGACCGGGGTTCATACTATTGTATGAAAACCAACGCAAGGAGGTCTGCTACCAAAATCGCCCGCAGCCATGTTTTGAACGCGGTATGCAGGATTACAAATTGCGTCCGTTAACTGCTTTACCACAGAGGCGGTCCTGTATAGCTTTTTGGTCATATTCTGTCCCCCTCCCCCTCCTCCTCCCCAACCCCTGCAAAAAAAATGTGTATACTTGAATCACGCATGCTATAAATAGGTACACGGTCGTCGCATTTTCCAACAACAGAGGTATTTTTAACGTGTCTAATGTACACACAAAGTATCCTTTTTATGTCGTCCCTGTCTTTCATAGAGTCATTAGAAGGTAAAAAGTAAAGTAAATGACACTTTTAAGTGCCTTGTTGAGTATTCTCACGTAGAAAGCTCTAGCCGCTGGTTGATCGGGTTCCATTTTAGCTAAATGTCCGGACCATTTAATTCTGCGGCGTTTTTTTTTTTTTTTTTTTTTCGCAAACCTTTACCGGACATCGCTGTCAACATCAGCATCTTTCAGCTGATTGTAGATTTCTAGGCAAGATTACGCTTAGTAGTTTGCCATTGCTTTCTGAGCGGCCGGCTCACATACCCCGTAAGTTACCGACGCGGCGAGAACCGCTACCGATTCTCGCGCAAGTTACGTTCCTCGCGTGGATATAAGGGATTATGGAGAAAGTCGCTAACACCTAGGCCAGGGAGACCGGCTTTGGTGTTCTATAAAATTAGTAATCGGTGTTATCCCCACACTTGTCTATATTTGTTTTTCAGCTGCGTTTTTATGCATCTCATCTTTCGTGGAGATCAGCGTGGCCGAATGGATAAGAACACGTGTTCTTAAACACCCAATGTGCTGATGCCGAGGTCAGGGGTTCAACCCTTACACCGGACAGTTGGACTAAAATGTTGACCTGTAGTCCTAAACTTGCGACTAGAGGTAGTGTGTATGAATTACACTTGAGTTCAAAGACAGCCAGCCCCCCCCCCCCCTCTCCCCTCCCAAAAAGAAAACAAATCTCACGTGATATAAGGTCAGTACGTTCGAATGGATATAAGCCCTCGCTTTTCAACTTTTGTTGTGCTGATGCCGACACAGCGGGTTGAAAGCTGATTCAACCCTACAAGGGTCCATTGGTCTAAATGTTGACTTCTTGCCCTTGCCTTGGGGGTGTAAATCACAAGTACCTCAGAAGTCGGAGTGGCTTCGCCTGATGGCAAGGGACACTGGTAATAGGGAAAGCTGATCCCCACGCAAAACTCAGTCCAGTGCACTAGAAGTAGTAGTAGGTGAATTAACTACGTTTGAGCTAAAAACGTGCGAACGCAAAATCTCGCGTGACATGAGTCTGTGTATGTCTATGACTGTCTATGTTTGGCATTGGTAACACAACGTTGAGGCGAATAAAGCATCTATCACCTTCTTGTTTGTGTGAAAGCTGAATTTGTGTTGTCAATATTACTTATGATGATCATGAAATTTACTCCTAACAATGAATCTGCTAAACAATTTGCTGAGCGCGTGCAAGAAACCTTAAAATTACCACAGTACATGAAAAAAAAAAGAGTTAACACTCATTACACACTGCATGCGTTTAAAACTGGGTTATTTTCAGTGCACAAACTAAATCATATATCTAAATATCCAATCGACTCACACAAACTTCCGTAAGAAATCCTAGAACAATAGGCCACATTGTACCACACGTATAAAAAAAATTAGGATCACAAAGACCGCTGAAGTTGGCCACATACCGGCAAACCTGTGACAACATAAAAAAAACAGACGATCTTGCTGTACTGGTTTCTCGTGACAGGTGTCCGCCATATTATTAATCATGCTTTCAAACAGTAGGCTATGGATGTGTTAACGGCTTCTTCTTGTTTCCATAGCCAGTTATTTACGATGTTACAGCGAAATTGCATATCCAAGACATACGTGATCGTCATTTATTTGCACTTATAAATGTTATGTAGCATAAAGTCGGGAAATAAATCATCATCATCTTCCGCTTTTGCCGTCAAGCGTCGTGGAGAGGAATAACTGGCGCTCCGGCGCCCGATGGGTGGCACTAGATAGTGTCATTTCATGTTATTGTACAATGTCTGTGCAGTCGCCGCGAACTGTGCAGGTTAGAGTTTTCTTTTTGCCCCCGACAGAAAGAAAACTCCACGCCTTACTGAAGATTCGAACCCGGGTCTCCCGAAGCATAATCCGGCATTCTAGCCACTCGGCCAGCCGCTCCCATACACCGTAAGGTACTATACTGGCAGTAAATGATAGTGTTTGACAGTACAATGTCTGTGATGTGGTCAATCCATTTCCTTCTCGGGCGTCCTCTTGCTCTTGTGGCAGATCTTCATTGATGTAGGGCCAGTGCTGGCAGTTGACGGTGTTGCATTCTAACGAGATGGCCAAACCATTTGATCTTCTGTCTTTCAATAAATGTGGCACACGGTGTTGATCCTACTGTCTGTCAGATAACATCGTTTCTTATTCGGTCTTGGATAGTTAAGTTGGCAGCTCTCCTCAAGCATAAGCATCGCATCGTATAAATGTTGATTTTGCGTATGTGTGATTTGGATAATGTCCAAGTTCGATATTGGTAGTACGGGTTTGAGGAGATAAATAACAGGGACAATTTTGAGATCGTGCATCTTTCTTGTGGCAATATACGGATGTCAATCATTTGACATTTCTCAATCACCAAAGAAAACAAATAGGGTTTGCGGTAATGTAGTGGCCAGACGCTCGCTTGCCGGACCGGTGATCACGGGTTCAAATTCGCATTGAAGCTTATTTATGTTTTTTATTGACCTGGGCTCCTAATCTAAAATTGGTACCTGGAAATTTCTTTGGAAGTAAAGGCGCTGGATCGAGGTGATACTGATCACATCGCCCATAAAGAGCCGATTTGAGGATACAAATATGTGTGTAGCACCACAAGCCCGCTGTAGGACTGGGCATGTAAAAAGATGCTTTACTTTACTAAGGAATAAAATCAAGGCTTTTGAACTTAAATATGAAGAAAGCAATTATTAGTATTCGATGGATAAAGAACATGGGAAGTAACAATCTACCAAATCTGAACATTGAAGAAACCTGGCTCTTTAACAACATCACAGCGCATGTCATAACTGTAATGGGCTCAACAGTATGATGAGGTAAGTGAAGACAGGCATTCTTCGGAACGAGTGGCTCCCAACAATCAAATATCTGATGGGTCTTTCCCCAGGACATGTTGGTGTGGTGGGAAACGAGCAGGCGGACAGATTGGCGGGGTCTTCACTGCTTGGTGTGAGGTATTGGTGCATGATGTAGATGTTGTCGGGGCTTGGAGAGAATGGTGATGAGGGAGTGATCAGAAGGTCTTGGCTGATACTCAAAACTCCCAGTAAGGCCAGACCAACACGTAATTAGACAGCTACTGGTACCATTAGTACAGGGACTCTTCGCTGGCTGTTGCAGGTCAGGCCGGAGCATGATGAGAATTCGCCCAGTGACGGGATGTCGGCTCTTGACTTAACTCATCACAGCTCCAAAGTCTCCAAGCAGGAACCTGGTATAGGTCTCTGATGTGCCACAAACATCACATTTTGCACACTTGAATCGATGGAGTGGAAAAAAATGGGTGTCAGTCTTTCCCTTTTTAGTGGAAATATATCCCAGGCGTCAAAACTTCATCCGACGGCGTTCTTGGCATTTTAGCGTAGCCACTTGCGATTGCATTAACGTGTCCGCCGTCACGTCTTAGACAATAAAATACTTTGACCACATCGAACTGTCCGGTGGTTTGGCAGGAACGGTAAAATCATGGGTCCTGTTCGACAAGGTGGGATAGGCGAAAACAACAGTGGACATCATCATCATCATCATGTGCCATGCCGATATGCATGAGCGGTCATGTTTCGCCATGCCACACGATCACCAACGTCATGGACCAGCTCAGTGTTATCATCTCGATTATGCCATGTGGCCAAGCATCCAGATATCTATCTCCTGCCTTTCCCTTGTTTTTTCGCCCTTCAATCTTGCCACTTGTCACCAGGTACTCCAGTTTATTTCTTCTCATAACGTGCGCCATAAATTGTGAATGTCTTCGTCTAATAATATCTCTAATCAGTTTACAGTTTTAATTTGTTTCTTGTAGGATTTGCTCATTAGTTAGTCTGTCTCTCCATAGTATTCTTTGCAATTTCCTCAGAAACCACATTTCCACTATCACTTGATGTTTTTCATCTTGTATCCTCATTGTCCACTTCTCACATCCATACAAAATTGAAGGATCTATGAAGCACATAAACGCTCTTTTTCTCGTTGCAATTGACATCTTTTAATTGGTCAGTATGTTTTCCATCTGGCAAAAGGCTACCTTTGCCATAGCGATTCTTGTTCTAATCCCTTCAAGGCACCTCCCATCAGATGACACAGGCCACTAAAGACACCCTGACAATGACAATGCATGAGGCACAGGAACTAACGAAGGATCAAGCTCTTTTCCGTGGGCCGTGATGGGAGTAAAGTTCTGTTAACAACTTACTATATGATGATGAATAACTGTCTTGGTCAGAATGAGGTAATAACTGTCTGGGGTAGAAGCATAATTTAGCAACAACTGCCTGATACGAAAGAGGGTTTAGAAATAGCTGTGACAGAAGTATATTCAGCAATAACTATCTGGGGCAGAAGTATATTCAGCAATAACTGTCCGGACCAGAAGTATATTCAGCAATAACTGTCAGGGCCAGAAGTATATTCAGCAATAACTATCAGTGGCAGAAGTATATTCAGCAATAACTATCTGGGGCAGAAGTATATTCAGCAATAACTGTCAGTGGCAGAAGTATATTCAGCAATAACTATCTGGGGCAGAAGTATATTCAGCAATAACTGTCAGTGGCAGAAGTATATTCAGCAATAACTATCTGGGGCAGAAGTATATTCAGCAATAACTATCTGGGGCAGAAGTATATTCAGCAATAACTGTCAGGGGCAGAAGCGGGTTCAGCAATAACTGTCTGCGGCAGAAGTATATACAGCAAAACTGTCTGTCACAGAAGTGGGTTCAGCAATAACTGTCTAGTACAGAAGCATATTCAGCAATAAATGCGTGGGACCGTTGCGGGTTCAGCAATAACTGTTTGGGGCAGGTGCAGATTTAGCAATAACTGTCTGAGACGTGTGCAGATTTAGCTAATAACTGTCTGAGAAGTATACAGTCAATGCTGAACTTCAAGCTAATAATATTCTTCTTCTTCCCCTATTTTCTAGCAGTTTGTCAACAAGTCTTCCTGCTTTCGTCGGCATCTGTGGCGTAAAAAGAAATTCGCTTTCTTGAGTCGTTTTAGCATACCAAATATGCCCACGCCCAGATAGGCCAACCCAAACCTATCTACACACGCGTTGGTCCCGCGCTCAGCTGTAATTACACTGTACATCAGCTCTAGTGTTTGGATAGTACGATTTCTAAACTTAGTAGTCGCAAATATTTGAGCTGGTGGATTCTTTGTCGCCGATTGGACAAGTGAGGAAATATGTGGGCGCTTTAGAATAAGCTACTATCATTGAATGTAAGAAAGAGAGTGCTACGGTGCTATATAGAACCTGTTTTGCTGTATGGCAGTGGATCTCGGAATGTAATTGAACAAATTAGGAAGAACTTGGAAGCAACAGTCATGTGGTTCCTGAGACGAATGTTGCGAATTCTTTGGAATGCCAAAGTAACCAACAACGACTGCCTTAAAGAGGATGAGAAGAGAGGCATTGGAGAACATCGTGACAACTGGAAAGATCAAATCAAATCAAATCAAATCAAATCAACTTTATTAGGGTCACAAATTGGGCGCGCAGGCCCGTCTTACATTCGGCCCTTCCAATCACTCGTCTTTCGTTCATCAAGAGCATTATACATTTACATAGGAAGAAAAATAAACATTGTGAAATGAATGTTGTAAACATAAACAAGGCTAAACATGGAGAAAAATGTGTACATAAAAGTATGTGACGTAAAAGTAGTGATGCCAGCGCGTCCCACACACACACACACACACACACACACACACACACACACCACACACACTCTCTCTCTCTCTCTCTCTCTCTCATTCACTCTCACTCTCACTCATTCACTCACACACACACACACTCTCACTCATTCACTCTCCCGCTCACTCATTCACTCTCCCGTTCACTCATTCACTCTCCCGCTCACTCATTCACTCTCCCGCTCACTCATTCACTCTCCCGCTCACTCATTCACTCTCACGCTCACTCATTCTGTCTCTCCCGCTCACTCATTCACTCTCCCGCTCACTCATTCACTCTCCCGCTCACTCATTCACTCTCCCGCTCACTCATTCACTCTCCCGCACAATCATTCACTCTCCCGCTCACATATTCACTCTCACTCATTCACTCTCACGCTCACTCATTCCTGTCCCGCTCACTAATTCACTCTGCCGCTCACTCATTCACTCTCACTCATTTACTCAAACGCCCACTCATTCACTCTCACGCTCAATCATTCACTCTCCCGCTCACTGATTCACTCTCACGCTCACTCATTCACTCTCACGCTCACTCATTCCTTCTCACGCTCACTCATTCACTCTCACGCTCACTCAATCACTCTCCCGCTCACTCATTCACTCTCCCGCTCACTCATTCACTCTCCCGCTCACTCATTCACTCTCCCGCTCACTCATTCACTCTCACGCTCACTCATTCACTCTCACTCATTCACTCACACTCATTCACTCCCACACACAGACACTCTCACTCATTCACTCTCAAGCTCACTCATTCGCTCTCACGCTCACTCATTCACTCTCCCGCTCACTCATTCACCCTCACGCTCACTCATTCACTCTCACGCTCACTCATTCACTCTCCCGCTCACTCATTCACTCTCACTCATTCACTCTCCCGCTCACTCATTCACTCTCCCGCTCACTCATTCACTCTCATGCTCACTCATTCACTCTCACGCTCACTCATTCACTCTCACGCTCACTCATTCACTCTCACGCTCACTCATTCACTCTCACGCTCACTCATTCACTCTCACGCTCACTCATTCTGTCTCTCATTCACACTCACTCACTCTCTCACTCAAACTACAGTAATGAACATAAGTTTAGATTATACATGATAAAATCAAATGGTATTTAACTTATAATATGACAGATGAGAATACACAAACATATGGATTCGCGTGTTACATAACATGCGTGTTACATGACATGCATCTGCTCAGCTCTCTCTCTCACTCTCTCTCTCTCTCTCTCTGTATTCTTTCATATACACACATTCACACGCATGCGTACGCTCACACACACACACACACTCTCTCTCTTTCTCTCTCATTCATTCTCACTCTCACTAATTCACTCTCCCGCTCACTCATTCACTCTAACGCTCACTCATTCACTCTCACGCTCACTCATTCGCTCTCACGCTCACTCATTCACTCTCCCGCTCACTCATTCACTCTCCCGCTCACTCATTCACTCTCACGCTCAATCATTCACTCTCACTCATTCACTCTCCCGCTCACTCATTCATTCTCCCGCTCACTCATTTACTCTCCCGCTCATTCATTCACTCTCACGCACACTCATTCTGTCTCTCCCGCTCACTCATTCACTCTCCAGCTCACTCATTCACTCTCCCGCTCACTCATTCACTCTCCCGTTCAATCATTCACTCTCACTCATTCACTCTCACGCTCACTCATTCACTCTCACTCATTCACTGTCCCGCTCAATCATTCACCCTGCCGCTCATTCATTCACTCTCACACTCACTCATTTACTCTCACGCTCACTCATTCACTCTCACGCTCAATCATTCACTCTCCCGCTCACTGATTCACTCTCACGCTCACTGATTCACTCTCACGCTCACTCATTCCTTCTCACGCTCACTCATTCACTCTCACGTTCACTCATTCACTCTCACGCTCACTCATTCACTCTCACGCTCACTCATTCACTCTCACGCTCACTCATTCACTCTCACGCTCACTCATTCACTCTCCCGCTCAATCATTTACTCTCCCGCTCACTCTCATGCTCAGTCATTCACTCTCCCGCTCACTCATTCACTCTCCCGCTCACTCATTCACTCTCCCGCTCACTCATTCACTCTCCCGCTCACTCATTCACTCTCACGCTCACTCATTCACTCTCACGCTCACTCATTCACTCTCACGCTCACTCATTCACTCTCACTCATTCACTCACACACACAGACACTCTCACTCATTCACTCTCCCGCTCACTCATTCGCTCTCACGCTCACTCATTCACTCTCCCGCTCACTCATTCACTCTCCAGCTCACTCATTCACTCTCCCGCTCACTCATTCACTCTCCCGTTCAATCATTCACTCTCACTCATTCACTGTCACGCTCACTCATTCACTCTCACTCATTCACTGTCCCGCTCAATCATTCACCCTGCCGCTCATTCATTCACTCTCACACTCACTCATTTACTCTCACGCTCACTCATTCACTCTCACGCTCAATCATTCACTCTCCCGCTCACTGATTCACTCTCACGCTCACTGATTCACTCTCACGCTCACTCATTCCTTCTCACGCTCACTCATTCACTCTCACTCATTCACTCTCACGTTCACTCATTCACTCTCACGCTCACTCATTCACTCTCACGCTCACTCATTCACGGGGAAGAGAGGCAGAGGCAGACCAAGAGAAATGATGCTGGGTGTATTGAGACGGTGGCATGGAGAAATATCAATAGCAGAGTTGATCCAGAACACCAAAGACCGAGATCTGTGGTGAGCCATGAACGCCTATGTCAGCCGGCACGGCACTTGATGATGATGACGATAATGTAGTTTTATAGAATAATGATGAGAACATCGTGAATAGGTGAGAAGAGCAATGAAGATATCCTGAAAGCAGTTAATTGACAAAGAGAACTATTTACTCGCATCAGAAGAGGACGGTCCGCTTTCTGTGGGCATGTTAATTGTTATGTTATAAGAAGAGGAAAACAGGAGTATGTCGTCACAACTGGAAGGTTAGACGGGGGGAGAGACTGTGGGAGACCGGGAGACCAAGAGCGAAGATGTTGGACAGTTTGACATCATGGTATGGAGGAAGGTCGATAACAAACATCAAACATGATTGGAAGCACAAGATACAGAAGGAGTGGACAGACATGATCACCAACGCCGCACGGCATGGACTCTAATACGCCCAAGATATCAGTGACGCATCGACTGAGAGTAATTCAGGCGTGTCGTCTTAGCATACCAGAAAACGCCCACGCACACATATGGCCAGCCCAAATCCATCTACACACCTGTTGTTCCCGCATTGTGCTGTAATTACACTTTACACTTGCCCCAGTGTTTGCCAAGTAGAATTTCTCAGTTTTGTAGCTGCATATTTTAAGGGGTGAAATCGTTATCGTCAGTCTATTGGGCACATAAAGAGACGTATACTATACTGAACATGCCCTGGCAGAAAACTAAGAAACCAACTGAAAACTGATCTCCGTTCGCCCTCATTTCTCCAAGTTAACTGATTAATTGCCATTGGATGATAAATAGTCATATTAGTAGTAGAATACATTCCCGTACATGCCATGAGCTTATAAATCAAACTATAGTTAAAATATAAACACAGTAGTTTTCCCTATACAACCCCCCTTTAATTTGTTTTATATAATGGAACTTGTCTGCTAACATATTAACAACTTTTAAGTCATAACTATGACACACCCCTACTTCATATTTTCCGCCATCCATTTTTATTTGGTCCAACCCTACTTTTTATTTGGCAATGAATCTCTTAATGATAGCAGTAGTTTATTTCCGGTTCATAACTGTAGCGTATTAATTATTTTGGTGGATAGAAGTTGTAAAGTCAACTGCATGTCCTTTACCAGACGTTTTAGTCAACCCCGGAATTTATTGGCTGTTTGTGATTTACTCGGAAATTTTAGTTCAGTTGTTTGCAATAGCTTTTTGAAGGGCCGATGCCTCATACCATCTAAATCAACGCAAAGTAGTCTGCTTATAAATCGTCAGCGGCTGATTTCGAACGCTGGACTGGGTATGTCGCGGAATTCTGAAACTGTCCGTCTCACTATCGCCTAAGTCACAGATGCCAGTTAACGTAAAGTAAAGTAATGTAAAGAGTAAAGTAAAGTAAAGTAAAGAGTAAATTAAAGTAATTAGTAAAGAAGTAAAGTAAAGAGTAAATTATAGTAATTAGTAAAGAATAAAGTAAAGTAAAGTGTAAAATAAAGAGTAAAGAAAATAAAGTAAAGTGTAAAATAAAGAGTAGAGTAAAGTAACGTAAAGAGTAAAATAAAGAGTAAAGTAAAGTAATTAGTAAAGAATAAAGTAAAATAAAGAAAAGTAAAGTAAAGTAAAATGTTGACATCGCGTTCTGGACTTGGTGACGTAAATTACAAGAACCTCACATGTCGGAGTGGGTTCGCCGGATGGCGAGGGACACTAGTCATAAGGACAGTTAGCCCACACGCAAAAATCTGTCCAGCGTGAACTACAGCTTGAGTTCAAAGCAAGCGGACGGGAAAAAAAAACATCAAGTTCAGGACCCCAGTTCACACTATGTTGCGTATTGGATATAAGGAGTATCCGCGGCGAAGTGGTCAAGCCGTTTGATTCGGGCTCCGAAGGTTGTGGGTTAGATTTCGGCCCGCGTCCTTCGGTTCACTAGTTAAATTTTTCGGAGACTGCTGTGGGTCGTCGCTAAAGCTACGGAGTTCGTGCTTTGTGCGACGCTTTCCGCACTGCGGAAAGAGACCGAGCCATATGGGATAAAACCCGGTGCAATTAAGTCGACCCTGTCGGCTTTTAAGCGACTTTTTTTTTTTTTTTTGGATATAATTCTTAAAACCGGGAAAAGTAAAGGGACATTTTGCGCACCTTGAGGCTATCGACTACCTGGTGCAAGTCGAGTTTTTTCATAAATCAATATCATGCCGGCCGTTTTTACTTACCGGGTACCTTCCTGATAGCCATTTAACTGATTAAGTGCCATGGGATGATTACTTAAGTGTATCTGCCATGGGCTAATATAACGCCGGTTGTCATTGCGTTATAGTTATAGTACATGTCTGCTACATATTAATAACGTTTACGTCATAACTGTGACACACCCCTGTTTACCATTTTTCGCCATCCATTTGGTCCAAAACTATTTTTTGTTTGGTCCAAAACTATTTTTTGTTTGGTCCAAAACTATTTTTTGTTTGGTTCAAAACTATTTTTTGTTTGGTCCAAACCTGCGTTTTGTTTGGCATTGAATCTGTTAAAGCTAGACAGGCCTAGCAGCACGGGTAATTTGTTTTTTAAATCCCCGCCTTAAAGAAGGTTTGAACACATGACCGCCAGAAACAGAGACAAGAAAATTTACGACACCAGAAATTAGACTCCTGAGAAGAATATTCAATGTATCAAGAAGAGAGAAAATCAGAAATGATGAAATTTGGATATGCAGGTTAATGGTAGCATAAGAAAAGAAATGGTACTCACCAGCTTGGGATACAGTGTAGTCCACCCGGTACTCTCCGTGCGGCAGTTTGGTGACTTTACAAGGTACACGCCTCCCAGATGGCGCTGTAAGGTTAAAAGCAAAGATATGGGGAAGGTCCGGTTCTGTGCTATTATGAAATGCATAAATTAGGCCAGTATGGCCAAATGAATAAGATCGCTCATTCTTAAACATCCGGTGTGTTGATGCTGAGGTAGCGGGTTCAACCCCTACACCGGTCAGTGGGACTAAAATGTTGACTTCTCGTCTTTGACTTTGGGACGTAAATTACAAGTACCTCAGAAGTCGGAGTGGGTTCGGCTGATGGAGAGGGACACTGGTAATAGGGGAGAGCTAATCCACCCGCAGAAATCAGTCCAGTACATTGGACGTAGCATCAGCATGTGTGTGGACTATGCTTTAGTGCAAAGCGAGCGAGCGCTCCCCCACATCCTTCTCCCCTCCCTCCCACTTTTGAAAAGAAATAACATGCAAATCCCTTTCTCATGTCTCCTCTTCCTTCATCTACACAATATTATTCTTATTACCCTCCCTCTCTTCTTCTGTTTCATGTCGCTTCCTCCTCGTTCTAAGTTTCATGTTTCTCCCTCCTATTGTTTCACGTCTCTTCCTCCTTCTGCGCATAATTATTATGATTCCCTCCCCCTCTTCATCTTCTGTTTCTTTCTCTTCTCTTTCTTATTCTATTTCTCCTCTGGTTCAATTTTTCTTTTGATTTTCTCTTTCTTCGCGCACTTTGAACTCAAACGTAGTCATGCATGCGCTGCTACTTCAAGTAGTTGCCACTACCTAAGGAGTGCACTAGACTAATTTTGTGCGTGTATTAGCTTTCCCTATTACCAATGTCTCTCCTACTCTCTTTTTTAATTTCTATTTCGCGACTGCCATCGTAATCAGCTGTCATTGACTGACTGGCACCTTGCCGTCTTGACAGACGATAGTTTGTAAAATGGAGTTATAGTAGTTATACCTCTCCATAACATAAAGCCTGGGCTGAATTTAGAGACCATGTGTTGCTCATGCATCATAATCCCTCTCTCGGCCTGTCTAGTTTACTCCAGAAGAAAGGTAACACCAACACGCCTGGAACAATACAAACTGCAAAAGCTGCCGGATCAGCAAAGCAATGCTCTAACTGTCCGCCTGTCGGAGCTTCCATCTTAGACCAGTTGCCGACCAAGGCTAAGGCCTGGTCTGCCCTGCCACGATATTTAGTCTTAGGTTGCATTTCCTCACACTAAGGTAAGGCGTGTACCCTCCAAATTGCACTCCGCCCGAATCCGTTGGCACAATGTGGGGTGTATAGTTTGGTGAGCGCCGCCCAACATTCGGCTCTAACAGAAAGCAGGTAGGACCGTCTACTGTCATATGGTAACTTAGTCATATCTGACTAAGACTTGACACACAAGACCAAGATAGGGGAAACATAATATCTCTAATATCTCTGCTTCTTCTTATATTCATTGTTGGCTTCTCTGTTGCATTAATTATTATAGTTGCAGATGGTTTCTGTTAGCGCCGAACGTTGGGCGGCGCTTACCAAACCTGACACCCCACATTGTGCCAACGGCTTCGGGCGGAAGAGCGCAATTGGGAGGGTACAAGCCTTACCCTGGTGCGAGGAAATGCAAGCTAAAGACAAAATTGTCATGGCAGGGCAGACCAGGCCCTAAGCCTTGGTTGGCGACTGGTCTAGGATCGAAGCTCCGACAGGCGGACAGTTAGAGCATTGCTTTGCTGATCCGGCAGCTTCTGCAGCTTGTCTTGTTCCAGATGTAGGGGTGTTACCTTTCCTCTGGAGTGAACTAGGCAGGCCGAGAGAGGGATCATGCTGCATGGGCAACACATGATCTCTATATTTTAGCCCAGGCTTTGTGCTATGGAGAGGCAATAACTCCATCCCTGGTCTTAACTGGTCTCGGAATCAAAGCGAGAGGCAACTGTTACGGGTTATAAGTCCTTGTCAGTTGGCGTAGACATGGGGCGCCACGCGTTGCCTCTGACGGTGGGAGACACCTATAGGTGTCACTGATCAGCTACCGCCCGCCTCAAGCTGGGCAGCCCCCAGCCAATTGGGTGCTGATCCGCCACAGCCTGCCTGCTTCAATGGGTGCTTGGGGCTAGGACAAAATCTGAATCGCAGGCTGTAAAACCAATGCACCAGGTACAAACAAAAATAAAAATAGAAACCTCAAGCTACGGCTTGCAACCTGGAACGTGAGAACCATGTGTCCAGGATTTTCCACTGACTTGACCAATATTGACGATGTGAGAAAAACGGCTGTGATTGATGCCGAACTCAATCGTCTTAACATTGATATTGCTGGCCTGCAGGAGACTCGCCTCGCTGAGGAAGGGTCACTCAGGGAAAACAACTACACCTTTTTCTGGAAGGGTAGAGGGCAGGCAGAAAAAGGAACACGGTGTGGGCTTTGCAGTGAAGAATTCGCTACTGGGAATGATTGAAATTCCAGCAGGAGGAAATGAAAGACTATTGTCCCTGCGCTTGGCAACCTCTTGTGGGTTTGCCACCATTATTACTGCATATGCACCGACACTTGATTCCTCTGATGATGTGAAGGACTTGTTCTATGAGGAGTTAGACTCCGTAATCAAGGCAGTTCCAAAATCTGACTACATTTATATGCTCGGTGATTTCAATGCTCGTGTGGGCAAGGACTCGAGTTCATGGCCAGTGTGCCTTGGAAAATACAACATCGGTCGCATGAATGAAAATGGGCAAAGGCTGCTGGAGCATTGCACCAGTAATGACCTATGTATTTCAAACTCTTTTTTTTAAACAAAAGAGATGCATAAGGTCACATGGAAACATCCAAGATCCGGTCATTGGCACCAGCTGGACTTCATCATCACACGGAGACAACATCTGAACCATATATCATTGACTCGTAGTTACCACAGTGCTGACTGTGATACGGATCATTCTTTGGTTGTTGCAAGGGTTAGACTGAGACCAAAGAGAATCTACACAGCTAAACACAAATCTAGCCCCAGGATTAATATTATTAACACTCATGATCCTGAAAAGTGCTTTCAGTTTCAACAGCAACTTGAAGACGCTTTCACTGATACACCAGAAAATTGTACAGTAAATGAAAAGTGGGGTCAAATTAAGGAAACTCTTTATAAAACTGCCGTAGGGGTTTACGGCACCGTGGATCATAAGAGGCAGGACTGGTTTGCGGCCAACGGCGAGACTCTGCAGCCCCTGATTGATAAGAAGATAGCTCTCTTAAGAAACAAGGAAAGACCAACGCGTAACACTCTGAGTGAGCTAAGGCAAGCTAGGAAGGATGTGCAAAAGGCTGCCAGGCAGTGTGCAAATGATTATTGGATCAAGTTATGTGAGTCCATTCAAATCGCATGTGATAAGGGAGACATAAGAAGCATGTATGAAGGAATAAAGAAAGCCTGTGGTCCAGTGATCAAAAGAAGTGCACCATTGAAAACCTTGACTGGAGAAATCATCACTGACAAGAAACGGCAGATGGACAGATGGGTAGAGCACTATTTGGAGCTTTACTCAAGTGAGACCAAACTAGCGGATGATGCCCTCAACGCCATAGAGGCTCTACCAACTCTTGACCACCTGGACACACTTCCCACCATAACAGAAGTTAAGTGTGCTATAAATGAACTTGCATCTGGCAAGGCTCCAGGTAAGGATGGGATTCCAATAGAGGTTATCAGGAGTGGGCAAGACACACTCACTATAGAGATCCGCCAGCTAATAGAGCTATGCTGGCGTGAAGGACAAGTCCCACAGGATTTCAAAGATTCAAGCATCATAACACTGTACAAGAACAAGGGGGATCGGAGCGACTGCAACAACTATAGGGGTATCTCACTTCTGTGTATTGTTGGAAAAGTATTTGCCAGAATTGTTCTGCGCAGACTTCAAGTCCTAGGAGATCAAGTCTACCCCGAATCACAGTGTGGCTTTCGACAGAACCGGTCTACCATTGATATGATATTCTCATTGCGACAAATGCAAGAAAAATGCCGTGAACAGCATCAACCACTGTTTATTGCCTTCATCGACCTCACAAAGGCATTTGATTTGGTCAGTCGTGAGGGTCTGTTCAAGGCACTAAAGAAGATTGGCTGCCCACCAACTCTTCTGTCCATTGTGGAATCGTTCCACACAGGCATGAAGGGTATAATCAAGTTTGATGGTGCAACTTCTGAAGAATTTGAAATCAAGAGTGGAGTTAAGCAAGGTTGTGTACTAGCTCCCACCCTCTTTGGAATATACTTTTCACTTCTACTGAAATATGCATTTCGTGATCAGGATGGTGGTATATACATTCACTCACGCTCAGATGGCGGCCTCTACAATGCTCAGAGATTGAAGGCTAAGACCAAAATTAGGAGGGTACTGATCAGAGAGTCCCCTCTGCCGTGCGTCCACCTTGACGAGGTAGAGGGGCTTGAGCGTTCCAATGACCCCAAGAGCTATGCCGACGGTAGCACAGCTACTGGTAGGGTCACCCATGTCGGACAGGTCAAGGGAGAGGGACCAGACGAAGTGACGCACAAACCTGCTGCCTTGTAGGTAGACTGGGGACAGTCAAAGGCTAGAGAAAGCATCCCGAAAAATGCTTGTCGAAATCGGATGTACTGAGCCACAGGCTTGACAAAGAAGTGCAACGTAACTGTATCATTTCATGATGCCATGGATGAAAATTAATCGTTATGGTGCTAATCCCGTGAAGTCCCATCAGGCGGTGATAGTGCCGGGCCCCCTGCCTCGAGGGGGTCCACCCATGACTACTGGTGGTCACCTTCCCCTGTGCTGTGGAGTCAAGGCACAGAGGAGTAGGTTAAGAGCTATTGACCAAACACCCCGGACTCTCAACATACTACAGTGGAATGCCGAAGGAGTTTATAACAAGAAAGCCTCCCTAACACAGCGTCTTCATAAAGATAGAATAGATGTGGCATGCATTCAAGAGACACACCTCAACGCCAATCGCACATTTTCAGTCGAGGGATATGAGGCCACACGTTTCGACCGCAAAGGACACAAAGGAGGAGTTGTAATACTTACACGAAATACAATACCTTGCAGCGAAGTATCTGTGATATCTGACAACCAAACGGAAATTATAGGTGTTGATATAATGATAAAGGAAGTGAAAATAAGAATTTACAATCTGTATAGTCCGGCAGATAAGGTTCTTACACTCTCAAACATGGAAATAACTGACACAAATTGCATTGTTGTCGGAGACTTTAATAGCCGCTCAGAAAGATGGGGATACCCAGATACTGACAAAAGAGGAGATGAAGTGGAGGACTGGGAAATAGACTCAAATCTCCATCTACTCAACAAAGCGGATGACACACCGAGCTTCTACTCCAGAAGATGGATTACCACTTCTACTCCAGACTTAGCTTTCTGCACAGGAGACATCCTCCACAAAATCGATCGCCATGTGCTTGACCAATTAGCAGGTAGTGACCACAGACCAATCAAGCTTGTAATAAATATGGAGTATGTTCCACAGGAGCAAAAGCCTTTGCCTCGCTGGAATTACAAACGAGCAGATTGGGACAGATTTGCCATACTAACAGACAAATATTGTGAAAACATAAATACACGATATGGCAACATGAAGCAAATGGTGGAAAGTCTAAACAAAGCAATAATACAGGCGGCCACTGAGTCTATTCCAAGAGGAGCGAGGAAAAATTACAAACCATACTGGACTGAGGAACTACAAATTTTGGAGGACAAAGTTGAAGATGCTAGGAAGACCGCAGAGAGAGAACAAACAACTGAAGTGAACATCTCTCTCAAAGCCATCTCAGCAAAATATAAAAGAACAGTAAATCAAACAACAAGAGATTGTTGGAGGAAAAAAACAGAAAACCTGAATTTTGACAGGGATGGAAACAAACTATGGAAACTAGTGAAAGCCATGAACAATGAAGGACCTAGAAACAAACAAATAACAATTAAACAAGGAAATGCCTTGCTTACAGGAAAAAAGGCTGCAAATGCACTAATGGAACACTATGCCAGTGCAAACCACATTGATATTACAGCCGAACAAAAGAAAGCAATCAAAGATAAACAGATACATCATAGATATACAGAGACAGCAGCAGAATATATGATGGCAAATCTAACAATGGAAGAAATGGAACAGGCAATGAATACCCTAAAAAAGAAGACATCACCAGGAAAGGATGGAATCACAAATGAAATGCTAATAGGACTAGGCACTAAGGCAAAAAAGAAACTACTAGCAGTCCTAAATTACAGCTGGAAGAGGGGAATAGTCCCACAGGCATGGAAGGAAGTTATACTAATACCAGTCCCAAAGAAAGGAAAAGACCTGGAAGAACCAAATGGCTATCGACCTATCAGTCTTCTTAGCTGTGTAGGAAAATTAATGGAACGCATTATCAATGGCAGGCTAACATGGCATCTGGAAGAAAACCAACTCTTAACACCACACCAAGCAGGATTCAGAAAGTACAGATCCACTGAAGATCAAATAACCTATATAGCTCAGGAAATAGAGGATGCCTTCCAAGAGAAAAAGCACACACTAGCGGTCTGGATAGATTTAGAAAAAGCATTTGATAAAGTATGGAAGGAAGGACTGAAAGTAAAACTGCAAAAAATGCATGTTTGTGGGAAAATGTACAAATGGATCAGCCACTACCTTGAGAACAGAACTGCCAGGACAAAAGTACAAGGACAAACAAGCAAAATGATGCTGTTGGAGCAAGGTGTCCCCCAAGGAGGAGTTCTTTCACCAACATTATTCCTAGCATATATAAACAACATCACCGAAAATTTTCCAGCCAGAGTACACACATCATCCTTTGCAGATGACCTAGCCATATGGACATCTGAAGAATATATTAGTACAGCTAACAGCAGAATACAGCAAGCCCTATTAGCGCTAGAGGACTGGTCAAAATCATGGCTAGTGAAGATAAGTGAGGAGAAAACAACATGCACAGTATTCTCCCTCTCAACTAAAACTCAGCAACCTAAGCTGGTATTGAATGGAAAAATATTGCGCCATGAAGAAAATCCAAACTATCTAGGAGTCACCTTTGATCGTCGCCTGACATGGAAGACACAGGTTGAGAAAAATCGAACAAGAGCAAGGCAAAGAATGGCAATCATGAAAAAGCTTGCTGGTACAACGTGGGGAGCAGATGAGAAAGTTCTCAAGAAGTTATATACTGGACGGGTGAGGCCAGTACTGGAATATGGCATTGCAGCTTGGGCAACAGCAGCTAAGTCAAACTTTAACAAAATAAGCAGAGTCCAAAATCAAGGAATGCGAATCATAACTGGAAGCCTGAAGACAACGCCTATTAATGAACTAGAAAAGATCACTTGTTTACAACCAATGCAGGATAGAAGAGATAGCAGAGCCCAGCAACAAGCTGAAAAATTTAGAAGATTGACAGACCACCCTATGTATAAAAGGTTTAGTGGTTTTGGAAAGGGAAGACTGAAGCGTAGCAACTTTGTAGAAACTGCAAAACGAAAGATTAGGGCAGATCCCATACTTAACATATCAACAGTCAAACCCATTTACAATGCAGACAAGTTCCCAGCTTGGAGACAGCAGCAACTGCCTGAGATGATAGAAAACATTCCTGGTATTGAGAAAAAGAACACTCAGCATGAAACCGAAAGAAGAGAAATAACCCTAAACTACATAAAAGAACATTACCCAAGCAGCAATTGGACCCATGCATATACAGATGGATCAGCCAAAAATTCAGTAGAGAATGGAGGAATTCTACTAAATTTAAAAAATGGAGTGAAAAAAACACATTCAGTGGCAACTGGAAAGTTTTCAAGTAACTTCAAAGCGGAGGTAGAGGCTCTGAAAACTGCAGTAGAAATGCTCTTGATGGAGGAAAATAAAGAGACGCAAATAGCTATCTTTACAGATGCAAAGTCAGCTGTCTCAATACTGAAGAGCAATTACAGCACAGAAATAGCTGACCTAAGAGCAGCACTCCATGGTCTATGCCAGAAATCCAAAAAAGTTGTAATACAGTGGATACCATCACATTGCAGTATACCTGGAAATGAAGAGGCTGACAGACTGGCAAAAGAGGGCGGACGACTACCACAGCCTGACATAGACATAACCTATAACGAGGCAAAGAGGTTGATAAAAAGCACTTATAGAACCAAATGGGAATCAGAGCATCCAGGTCACCAGAAGGATGATGCATATTACAAACTCGACCGAAGAGAACAAGTAGAAATCTTCAGACTCCGCACAGGACATAACAGGCTGAAATACCACTTGTTCAATAAACTAAAGATAGGAGATACCGATGAATGCAATTGTGGAACTGGTAAAATGACAGCTAAACATTTGCTGCAGGAGTGCCCAATATATGCAGAACAGAGAAAGATATTTTGGCCCACACCTGCTTCATTTGAGGACAAGCTCTATGGAGATATCAACAAGCTCAAGTTGACTGCAGCTTACTTTAACTACATTCAGGTTGACATTTAAAGGTGCATGAAGAAGTATTTAGGCTGCCGCACTTCATACCACAGGTATGTCGGTTACAAAAGCGCCACAGAGGCATGAAATGGAATATTGCTTGGATAGCAAATCCATTACGTGGAAAGTCCGAACCAAAAGCTCACTGTGTGGGCTTCATAAAAGGTGGAAAAGGTGTCCCAGTGGCACGAAATGGAATATTGCTTGGATAGCAAATCCATTATGTGGAAAGTCCGAATCGAAAGCACACTGTGTGGGCTTCATAAAAGGTGGAAAAAGTGTCCTAGTGGCACGAAATGGAATATTGCTTGGATAGCAAATCCATTATGTGGAAAGTCCGAATCGAAAGCTCACTGTGTGGATGTCATCTGCAGACTGCATACTTCTGGTTTCCGGAAGAACAGCCTATGGTGAATGGAAGGCCCAATATACGGAAGTGAGGCTAAGCAGCCATGTGCAGGACGTGACGATTCCTTGGGTGAGCCCAGTACCAGACCGCTGTGTGTTGGCTCTGCAAGTATGGAAGCCTCCTTGGATGGCGGGGAATGCCCATGGTCTGCCCCTGCCTTCCCTTGAGGGCTGACCAGGATGTCTTTGGCTGTTCTATATGGGCCAGCTGGGATGGGGGATAACACCACAACAGTGAGAGCCAAACGTCCTAAGAAACCCCCGGGAAGGTTAACCCGGTCAACAAATGCCCGCAGAAGTCGGATGTGTCGGCCTAACGGCGCAAGAACGCAGCTCTGCTGTGGACAGGCACAACGCAATCACGTCCTAAAAAAAACTCCGGATGAACGAAGAAGAAGAAGAAGAAGATCAGAGAGTTGCTTTTTGCAGATGATGCTGCAGTTACGACCCACTCTGAGGAAGAATTGCAATGTCTACTATCTGCATTCTCCAATGCTTGTTCTGAATTTGGTTTAACAATTAGCAAAAAGAAGACACAGATTATGTCACAAGGTGCACATGGGGTACCATCAATCTTTATTGACGACGCTGAACTAGAGATAGTAGACCATTTTACATATCTAGGATCAGTGGTTAATAGCAAATTATTCCTAGATCAGGAAATCAACATCCGGATTGGTAAGGCAGCAACAACAATGAACAGGTTAAGAAAAAGAGTCTGGGAGAACAGGAAGCTTACTGCCAAAACAAAAGTCCTTGTCTATCAAGCCTGTGTCCTTAGTACTCTTCTCTATGGCAATGAAACCTGGACAACTTACTCACACCAAGAGAACAATTTAAACAGCTTTCATATGCGGTGTTTGCGAAGAATTCTTGGTATTAAGTGGCAAGACAAAATCACAAATACTGAAGTATTGGAAAGATCAGGTTGTGTGACAGTTTATTCCATGCTCAGTCTTCGTAGACTTAGATGGATAGGACATCTTAGGAGGATGGATGATGGTAGAATACCAAAGGATATCTTTTTTGGTGAATTACAGATGGGTAAGAGATCTCAGGGTCGGCCTCTACTACGATACAAAGATGTGTGTAAGCGGGACATGATTGATACAGGCATTGATAATGCACATTGGGAGCAAGTCGCCGCTGAACGTGTTGCATGGAGGGCAAATATCAGAAATGGAATAAAGTCAAAGGAGAAAATTATTGCAGAAAAGTCACACACCAAGCGTTTGAGACGTAAGATGGTGCATGATGGTGGAAATGACCACGTGTTCAGATGCACCCACTGTGAACGGACATTTACAGCGCAAATTGGCCTTATCAGTCACACTCGCTACCGCCATAGTTAAAAAAAAGTTATTATGCCTTTTTAAAGCACAAACTATCGTCTGTCAAGACGGCAAGGTGCCAATGGATGGATGCAGATGTTTAAAAACTGTTCACATGACAAGATCATCAAGTACCTTGCCAACTGGCGTAGGCGGTCATGTCTCTCCACAGTCTCCACATAGATGCTACGGAGTTCGTGCATTGAGCTGAGTTTCTCCAGACTCAGGTTTGAGTTAGGAGGAGAACGGAGCACTTATGGATTACACCCGTGTGCCGTGATGTTGATCCATCGACTAAACGAAATGTCTCTCCACAGAACTCGGTCCTTGGTGTTTTTGATATATTCTGCTGATGAAATTCCTCCATGCCATTGTTTCAGTCCATCTAGCATCATTACTCATGGCCTGCCTCTGCTTCGTTCCCCATTGATCTTTCCAGTCGTCACAGTGTTTTCCAATTCATCTCTTGTTATTACATGACCAAAGAATGCACTTTCTCTTATAGATGTATTACAATGTTCTGCTTGTATTAGCCTCTTTCAAGCAATCGTTATTAGTTACTCTGGCAGTCCATGATGATCGCAACATTCATCTCAGGGACCATGTCTCTGAATCTTAGAACATCTTATTGGTGTGTTCTAAAGGATTACTTTTGTTCACATAACAGTACAATGTACATCATCTTCGATTTTGCCGTCAAGTGCGATGGGTGGCACTGGATAGTGCCATTCCGTGTGATTGTACAATGTCTTTGATGTCGTCAATACATTTTCTTCTCAGGCATCCTCTTTCTCGCGCAGATGTTCTTTGATGTGTGCCAGTGCTGGTAGTTGACTGTGTTGTATTGTAACGTGATGAACGAGCCATTTAATCTTCTATCTTTCAATGTATGTATGTGACACAGGATGTTGATCCCACTGTCTGCCTAACATCATTTCTTACTCGGTCTCCGATAGTTAAGTTGGCAGCTTTCCTCAAGCATCTTATCTCACAGGTGTTGATTTTGCGTAAGTGTGATTTGGATAATGTCCAAGTCTGACATTTGTAGCATAGAGTTGGTATGAATATGCTATTGATTATCTGTCGTTTTGCGGACATATGCATATTTGGATGTTTCGGTAAGGGTACTTGCTTTTTGACATCAACATCAACTTTAGCAAACAATGGTTAACAACATCAATTTAAATGAATCAAGAATGGAACACCACACAAACACTCATTCACCTTGACAACAAATTAAAACACTATGAAATGAAATATGATACAGATCGACTATATTAGAGGTTATGTAGGTATGATGGTTATACCTATGCAGATCAAAAGAGACAGTTGATAAAAAAAAAACAATGAGAACGGATATGTAGATTAATATCTACATTCATGCATAAATATTGTAGATACATTATGTGATATATTTAACAAGTCATTTTGTATGGCTTAACAAGAAAGCAAAAGAAACAAAAGAATACAGGGTAATAATAGCATTGTAAGAGAAACAATAATTAATGCCATTGCTTCTTGCAAGTTAAACCAGAATGGAAGATAAGAAATACATATACATATCAATTGGGGAATCCTTTGAGGCCACTAAGACAAATAAATGTCCAAGTATTGTTTGACACTCATAGAAGTAGAAGGAAGAAGGAGAGACCAAACATGAAAATTGAAGGCTGTAGTTAACCCATGGGGATTTGAACCTGTCACTTCCATATGATGACAGTGTCTCGCTGCAGGAACTGGACAAGTACCTGTGTATGTGTCAAGTTGGTCATTCTTCGAAGTACACCTGCTCATGCAGCGAGATGTTGTCGTCATTTTGAGGTGAAAGGTTCGAGTCCCGAAAGGAAAACAATACTAAAGTATTATAGCTTTTAATTTGTGTTGTCTGGTGTGTCTTCTAGTCCCTCCTTCTTTCTTCTACTTCTAGAGTGCCAACCAATATTCGACAATTCATTTAAGATATAAATGTATTTTTTGTGCTATTTAACTGGAAAATGTGTGTTTTTAAATAGTAAATAGTGCTCTAATGTGTATTTATAACTCAGCGAGGAAATGTCTTTCAGAAAATGGCTCTGGACAGCCAACCATAACAGACAGTATAAAAACACAGCATTCGTCTGAGTCACCAACATGTTCTATAGGATTCTCTTCTGTGCAGTGAGTTAAGAAAAATATGCTAGCCCATTGAATTCAACCTCTACACGGGTCAGTTGGACTAAAATGTTGACTTCACGTCCTTGACTTGGGGACGTAAATTATAAGTATCTCAGAAGACGGGGTGGGTTCGTCTGATGGCGAGAGATACTGGTAATAGGGAAAGCTAATCCACACGCAAATTCAGTCCAGTGCACTAGAAGCAGTAGCACATGTACGGACTACGCTTGAGTTCAAAGCGTGCGAACATAACAAGAACAACAAATCCACACTAAACTCCAAGCAGTTTGAAACTAAAGAACTCCCCGAAAGGTCAAGTTCATCATGCTCTTCTAGCAATGTAATCATTAAAGACAGCATCACGAACAAGAAAATGGCTAAAATTGCAAAAAGCTTTCATAGAAACAGCCGTAAATACACTTGCAATTTTCTTTGAAAACATACCCATACGAAATAAATCCACAGGTACAGATATAAACTCATTGGAATTAAACCGTAAATGTTGACTTCTCACCCTTGACTTGGAGACATAAATTACAAGCACCTCAGAAATCGGAGTGGGTTCGCCTGATCATGAGGGACCATGGAAATTGGAAAAGCTGACCCACACGGATGGACCGGACCGCGGAGGTGTATTGTTAAAAAAAAATAATCCTGTGTCTTGATAGGCAAGTGAACAACCCACTTTACCACCCAGGCTCCATAGGTATTACTCTTAACTCTTCAGTTGTGTACATAAAGTTTACGTGTTAAGAAGCATTTTTGGCACTATAGATTTTTTGTATAGTTTTGTTTAATGAGACAGAAAGCATTAACAGCAGTCTTAATTTCTGGTTATAAGCATATAATTGCTGTAAAAACATTAATTTTAAGTCACATTGTTATAATTTTGGTTTTGCAAAAATATACATTTTTATATTTTACAATTGTCTGCAGTGTCTCCTCTTTCTAAGTTTTTGATTTATTTGAATTGTTTGTTTTGTGTGTTTTTCTGTTCAAGATGGTTTTGATAATAAACAGAATGAATTTATGAACAATATTTCCTAATAAACTGATGTAACAGTAATAAGCAGTGTATAGCCAATAAGATTAAAGTACAGAACAGCCAATCAAAGTAAAGTATTGTACAGCCAATAAAAGTAAAGTATTATACAGCTAATCAAAGTAAAGTACAGTACAGCCAATCAAAGTGAAGTATAGCTAATAGGAGTAAAGTATCGGACAGTAAATGAAAATATGTTATTGTAAAGGAAATAAGTAATGTGCACCCAATCAGAATAAAGTATTGTAATCAACGTAAGCTGTTGTACAGCTGATATGATTAAATATGGTAAAATGATCTCTTAATTTGTGTTTATTTCTGATCCTGTAGATATAATTTAACCTGTGGACTTTATAACAACAGTTTATATCAAATTAATGGAATAGTCTCAAGCAAAGAAATAAAAAGGGTGATACGTATGCAAGGCCATGCCATAAGAATTACCAAAACAAAAGTACGGATGGAAATCATTAAATTAGATCTGGAGAAAAAAGAGTTAAAATTGCTTGTATGATTTTGGGGTCCTTAAAGGAAACAAATAAAGCTGTAACCTACCATACATGTCATAAGTGGCAACAAAGGAGAGTTGGCTTGCAACTGGCGAACTTATAGAAAACTTAAGATGCAAAACTGAACCAACCATGAACAAGTCTAAAGTATGGGTTGAGGATCTTTGCTTTAATGAGGGATAAAATACAAAAGAAAGAGAATAGGGGTTGAATCAATGGAGAAAGAAGAGAATGGCAGATAATAAATAAGGAAACACAAATAAACATAATATAACCCTTTTCTGAACAAAGAAGAACGATAAACAAGCAAATCATAAACATATACAAACACAGAAAAAGTGAGTACATTTGGTAACTTACCTCAAGGTGCAGCAATCACGTGAACACACGTGCTTAATATCATGCAAACAACTGGTGCAAGCTTCGTGTTGATGGTCTGTTGCCATGGTGATAGAGTAAACACTTTTTATGTGAAAGGAAGCAAAAAGTATACAACCAACCCTGGCCTGAACACGAGTAATCAGATCATGGTGTTCAAGCGTTGCTATGGTGACATCAAAGAAAGGGCATGATGGTGATGTTCAATTATTCTCTTAATTACTCGTTTAATTTTCAAAGTACAACCAAATTAATTATTTTTAAAGTAAATATTCTGTCTTTGTAATACATGTTTACGTCACTGTCTAACAGATGTAACAAAATCACCACTATTATGTGCCCTGTCAACTGGCATAGAAGTTCACTACCCCCCCCCCCCCCCCACCCACCCACAGATGTCAGTTCCTAGTGTGTGAATCAATTCTATAGGGTGTATTTTTAATGACTGTGGGATTTTTGAAAATATTGCTGGTCCAAGTTTTGAATTTACCCTCTGTGAACTCATGCAACATAACAGGTAAATACAAAACTTGGAACGGCAATATGTTCAAAAACCCCACAGTCAGACAAGGTAACATAAATTGCTACTGTAACAATGTACAGATAAAGTCATATCATGTAAATTGCTACTGTAACAATGTACAGACAAGGTCACATAACCACGTCAAGTTTCCTCATGCCACTGACTATTTCTTCCATGCCACTGCCACATTTCATCCAGCATTTCTCCCAGTCGCCCCCTGTTTCTTCTACCGGTAATCTTTCCTGTCACCAAGATGTTTTCTACTGCCTCTCTTTTCATTCATGACCAAAGAATGCCATTTGTCTCCTTCTTACATTTGAATATATTGTATTATTTGGAGGTCAGCATGGCCGAATAGATAAGAGCGCCTACTCTTAACCTTCCAGTGTGTTGATGGCAAGGTACTGGGTTCAACCCCAACACACGTCTGCTTGATTAAAATGTTGACTTCCCATCCTTGATTTGGGGATGCAAATTACAAGTACCTCAAAAGTCGCCTGATGACCAGTGACACCAGTAAGAGGGAAAGCTAACCCATAAGCTAAAATCAGTCCAGCGTGGACTATGCTCAAATTCAAACTGCAAATGAACAACAGAAGAAAAAAAAAAGATGCCTTTCCCAGGCACTCATTGTTCTTTACTCTAGCAGTCCAAGATATTGACAAGCATACAACAGATACTAAGGTCATAATTTGATAACAACATGTAATAAATTAACCTACGTTAGAATAATAAACACTTTCTGGTTCTGCATAAATATTTTGTTATTCCTGTTTCCTTTTTTTTAATGAATGGAATAATTATTTACCTTTCATTTTCTGGTTAAAATCACTGATGCTTTTCTTGTTGTTTGAATGTAATAATTACATTACGAATACTGTCACTGAGTTACTGCAAGTGGGATATTGTCACTGGGGACTGCTGTAATTGGTATGCTGTCAATGGAATACTGTCATCGAGAAACTGTCACTGGGATGCTGTCATTGGAATGCTGTCATAATGATATTGTCACTGGGATACTAGAAGAAATTAAATAGGTTGAATTGCAGGAAAGACATATGAGTTGATTGCTCTCAGATTGTGTAAGGAAGGTACAGGGCTGAAACATTCCGAGAAGGGGGGGGGGGGACTCTTCTGAAGTCTCCTGCTCAGCAGCAGAGTTTTTATCACTTCTGTACCCAGGATTCTAACACCTCCAGCACTTCATTTAAGTGACTTTTTGGTAATTATTGATATATAGTTGTATCAGTATTTTTTTTATTTGAGTACTGATGAAGGCTTTATAGCTGCAACATCCTTTATGTCACGTGTGATTGTGTTCCTGTAAAGCTGACCAATTAAATTTTTTGTTCTTTGTTGATTTACTCATTGTCATCAGGGGTACTTGTATCCATATATTGTCACTAGGGTTTCAAGAGTTCAGCTTTCGTACAATCTCTGGTAAGAGGTGGGATTTCCAGTTCTTTTTCTCACTGCCTTTCTTTTGTGGACAATTCCCATACAATGATCCTGTACCTATTTTATGAAGCTGGGTTGAACATGGAGCCATATTAGTCTGAAGAAAGAAATACCAAGTCACTGCAGGGAATTAAACCAAGATTGCTGTCTTGGACAAGTACATTAAACACTATGCCACATTGGCTTATTTTTCCCCTCCATTGTCATAATATAGATTTTCCCCATTCTCTAATAATACTGGCCATATCACCCATGGCATGCCACATCATGTATTAAATATATGGCTCTAGCACCATATGCCTAAAGGTACGTAACGGGATCCTTTAGTTTTATTTTTTTTATTAATGTTGTTATTTGGCTTACAAAATGTTTGTCCTGTGAAGCAACTTATTGCATTTAAGTATGGTACAAGAAAATCTGCAGCACAACACCAGAAAATTCATTACAATTTATATTCAGGGAAACAAAGTAAGCAAAATATATAAATAAGTAACATATTTATCTTTTGTTTGCACAAAGGTGGCTTTTGTATATGATTATGTTAGCCAGTTTTATGCAAACAGTGAGAGTTCATGTTAAATTTGAAATTACCGTGCGGATAACAAATGCTTCACTTGACCAATACCTGTGACTACACATTTTAAGTGTTTCAGCTAAAGTTATATTCATTTATTTACTTCATATGATACATAACTCTGCAGTATGGACCTGACGAGATGCAGAGAAATATGCCAGGCAGTAAATCGTGCAACTTATTTTGTGTGGTTTCTATGTTTAAATTCACTAAGAAAATACATTGTTTTGAATTTTCTGTATGAATAGCAATGACTTAACTTTATGCAAACAAAAAGACATGATAGTCAGTTTAAAATTACCCTGGTAGACAATTCAAATTACTGTGGAAACAAGTGTGTTGTATATAACAGCTGGAATAATTTATCTCTTCTCTTTGCTTTAGTTTATGTTGTGTGAATGCTGCAATATGCACCTGACGAGATGCAATGAACTAAGCCAGGTAATTAAGTGTGCAATCTATTGTTTGTTTCGTTATTCAAAGTAACATACGTTTTGACAATCTTTGCTAGTGAAGCTTTAAACATGAAAATCACATTTGCATATAACACATGCAAGAAGTGCTGAAAAGAAGAATAATCATAATAAAAAATGTACAAGGGAAAATATACAAGCATACAGAAGCTACATGATAAATGAAATATTTTACACAATAATCTGAAAAATGAGAAAAAAACAAAAACTTTGAGCCCAATGATGCTATCTGCATATTTATATAGGTCAATCTGCATTAATAAGTGATATGGTAAATATCAAACCAGCGCCCTCTGCTCTCCAGGGTATTTCCTGGTACCTATTTTACAATGGGTTGACATGGAGCTAGTGGCAATTGTTTAAAAATTAGTGTCAATGAGGATTCACAGCATTGTATAATGGTGTTGAATATATATAATGTTGTACATTTCTCATAATGTATTGTTGCTTTTTCTCTCTCTCTCTCTCTCTCTCTCTCTCTCTCTCTCTCTCTCTCTCTCTCTCTCTCTCTCTCTCTCTCTCTCTCTCTCTCTCTCTCTCTCTCTCTCTCTCTCTCTCTCTCTCTCTCCAGATGTTATTACTATGAAGTTGAAAATATGTTCTGCCATTTTGGACAGTAAATTAAAGCTATCAATGAATCAATAGCCACTAAGAAAGCACTACACAACACAATCTTCCTACCAACTCTATGCTATCAATGCCAAACCTGGACAATGACACACACACAAAAAGAGAAAAGAAAAATGATAACAGAAATGAGATTCCTGAGAAGAATTCTCAATGTATCAAGAAGAAAGAAAATCAGAAATGAAGAAATCAGGACTAAAGTTAGGGTTATAGAAGCACTAAATTTTATCAGAAAAAAAAATTTAGTTGCATGTCCTTCATAGGACATAGTAGTCAACCCCAGCATTTTGGCTGTTCGTGATTTCTTGGCAAGTTTTACGTTCAGTAGTTTGCTTACTGCTTTTTGAACGACCAGCACCTATACCTTTTCTGAAAAACCAGCACCTCTGTGTTTTGAACCCAGGTGTACGGGATTATGAATCGCGTCTGTAACCCCTTCACCACGGAGAAACAGCAGGTTAAATGGTTTGGCCATATAACTAGATTACCAACTAACAGCATACCACAACAAGCAATGATGTACAGACCAGACGGAAGCAGAGGAAGAGGCCATCTACGTAAACGATGGATAGAGGGAATTATAGAGACCATGGGAACAAAGCCCACACACAGGCACTCTCCTGCCGTTTATGCTTCACCTCAACACCGCAAGGTACAAAAGGAACCTCATGAGATGAGATGAGATTAAAGCTCGAGAGAACAATCTGGACCCACAGCCTCACAAGTTGTAAGAGTTAATAGTCACAATATTTGACTGTGTTTGTGTTGTTGCTGGCTGTGTGGTGAAGGGGTTACGAATGCAATTCATAATTCCACATACCCTTTTGAAACACAACTGCAGCCGATTTGGTAGCAGACTGCTTTGCATTGGCTTTCATACAATGGTTTGAGTGCCGGTCATTCAGAAAATAATGGCAAGCTACTGAACGTAAATGTGCCACGAAATCACACAAAGCCTGAAAATGCTAGGATTGACTGCAAAATCCTGTAAAGGATATGCAACTAATTTTATCAAACTATGCTTACTTACGTTATGTCTACTTTTTACTAAAATCAATTCAAAAACAATGATAACAGCTCAATAAATATTATTGTGGGTATCGATAAAATGGGTATCATATCATGAACAACTTAAATCCCCCTCCCCCCAAAAAAAAGTTTATATTTTAGTAATACATTTTGAAATAGCCATTATTATCATTCTAAAAATGGCATTTTCTACACAGTTCTAAAACTGCAGGTTCAGTATGTGACATATTTCTGTCATACAACATTTTTCATTAAAATAAAGGTTACAGAAAAAATGTCCATTGCATATCACATCTACTTTATTTAATGAGTATTTCATTCAGCTTTAAAAGCAAAGTGTTAGAAATACAACATACATGTATTGACACAAGCAGTTAGTAGAGTAAAAAAAAAAAAAAAACAATGATAAATGTAAGCATGCATATTATGTTTTACAAAGCAACACCTAACAAACAAATTCACACACAAAATCACACACAAACAAAACAACATAAAATATAAACAGTTCAATTGCATATAATATTTATAATACCCAAAATATACTGCATTTAAAAAATTCATTTGTGGAGATTTAAAGACAAATATCAAGTAATCTGAAAATCAAATTCAATATATTGTTTACAAACCTCAGAGAAACATAAAAGAAATGAATTCATGTAAATTTTAAATGCTGAAATAAAAATGTATTGTACATATTATAACATGAAGAAAAACTAACTCTGCTGACATCAGCTCTAACTAAGAATGAGAGTTATTTCCCTTTCTGATATACAACGGAGTCAATAAGACAATAATAATATGATGAAAATATATTGAATTATACTGAAAACATAAGAATTGCATGTAATGAACACCTGCAACTGTTTATCATGAAAACAAATCAAGTACTCACCTGTGATGTCAACATCTACCTTTCCGCCGCCAGCACCATTTGTTTGAATATTGAAAACTGCGGGTGTGTTCACTGGAACTAGGTTCAATCCCTCACCACTGACTGTGACTCGACTTGAATCAACAATGTCCACTGTGTAAGGTGAGCCTAAAGAAACAAACAAATTGTTAACAGAAATGTATTTCAAATCTTACGACTCATCATCCTCATCCTCATCATCACCACATAGCAGGTCCTTTGCAGGGCATCAATCTCATCATGATCCACTGAAAAGATACTTGACCTTTCACCAGTTCCCTGAATCACGCATTCCTCTGTGGAGATTAAGCCTTATAGAAATCAGATTTATTTGTGTGCCAGGACTCGCGAGTGTAAGAGGCATTGTGCAAGCTGGCACACCTGGGGGGGGGGGGCTACTGCAGACGGCACACTGGAAATGGAATGGGCTGATATATTGAATGCCACCAGAGATGTGGGGCAATTACATTAATCAAAAGACAACTGTGGATCTGCAACCCTGACAATACTGAGAAAGCATAAAGTGACAAGGGGTGAAGCCAGACAGGTACTCTATGCAAGGAGCCAAATAAAACTAGTTAGCCATCACAGAACTGGTGTTGTTGCCCGCTACACACTAAGGGACATACTGAGAAAGGGATCTGAGCATTTATACAGGATTTTAAGAACATGCATTCTTATCCATTCGGCCATGCTGACCTACCCACTTGATATAATGATAACACAAATATACTAATATAATATCTGCTAGGTCTGGTCAGATATGTCTGAGCTACCGTTTAACAGCAGTCTGTACTGCCTGCTTTCTGTTAGCGCCGAACGTTGGGTGGTGCTGACCAAACCCAACACCTCACATTGTGGCAGTGGCTTCGGGTGGAGGAATGCAACTGGAGGAGTACAAACCTGATCCTAATGTGAGGAAATGTAAAATAAAGACAAAATACCGTTGCAGGGCTGACCAAGTCAGCAACTGTTCTAGGATCAGAGCTCTGACATGGACAGTTTGGGCATTGCTTTGCTGACCCAGCAGCTTCTGCAACTTACCGTGTTCCAGATGTATTGGTGCTACCTTTCCTCTGGAGTAAACTAGGCAGGCTGAGAGAGGGATCATGCTGCATGTGCAACACATGGTCTCTACAATTCAGCCCAGGCTTTATGCTGTGGAGAGGTATAACTCTATCCCTGGGCTTACCACCTTGGGTTGTAGTTAGTATGCCTTTTTTTTAGCACAATATAACAAAATATTGTCTGTCAATACAGCAAGGTCCCAGTGACTAATAAAATAACAACAGTAATAAAATAATAATATCATAACAACAATAATTACAATAATAATAAAAGCAAAGTAAAAGACCGCTTTTCATGTTATTAAGTAAATAGTTTTATCCCCCATATGTCTAGAGAATAATGGTAATAATAATAAATAGGGATGGTTATACAACAATAAGAAAGAGACAAACATCTTTCTTCAGTCATGTGATGAGAAGAGTGGCATTGGAGAACATCATGACAACTGGAAAAATCGAGGGGAAGAGAGGCAGAGGCAGACCAAGAGAAATGATGCTGGATGGATTGAGACGGTGGCATGGAGGAATATCAGCAACAGAGCTGATCCAGAAAACCAAAGACCAAGATCTGTGGAGAGCCATGAACGCCTACACCAGCTGGCAGGGCACTTGATGATGATTATAATTATAAAAAGAAAGTAAGACATAGAAACAAGGTACACAAAATATATCTGCAACCATCTGCTGCAGAACAAGCATTCTTACCTCTGACTTCTATGTTGTTCATGTATGCATGGACTTTATAACTTCCAGAACCTTGAGGTGTGAAGTCAACTTTATGTTTCCCATATTCATCTTTGGTCACGTAGCAAGGCACCTTTGTATTGCCATGAAACACCTCACAGGTGACCTCACCTTCCCCTGCTGCTGAGGCATCCGCTGGTGACAGACATGTTTTACTTGCATGATAAAGTAATGTAATTTATGTTAAAATAAGAGAAAGTACAATTACTTTAAAATAATAATATATGTTTGGTGTCCTGCTGGTATCCTCAGCTTTGTTCTCCAGAATTTATAGTTTTTCAGCCCAGTATGGTTTGTAATTTTTCCTGGCCCTTCTTGGAATGAATTCAATAGTTGCCTGCAGTATTGTTTTGTTCAGAATGTCCACTTTTTATAATAAAATATAACATTATATATTATTAAACTACTTATTTAAGATAATCAGAATTTAGTCTATGGAGATGAAGAACAATTGCAAAGCCATATCAATTTACTTTCAACAACATGTGAAAAGTGCAACATGAAAGGCAATAAACATCAATAAGACTGAAATAATGAAAATCAGTAAGTTAACAGGCCTGCTAAACATACAAATAAAACCAAATTTAAAATTAAGTCAGGAAAAAATTAGGATGAAGAAGCAGGGATCAACAAGCTTGAAGTCACGGCAAAAGGCATTGAAAACAGATAGGGCATGAAAATGCACAAGGAAAGAAAATCTGGCAAAGAATCCAAAATCTTTTCAGTGGGCCATGATGAGAGCAGCGGTCTGCAAGTTACCTACTATTTGATGGAACAATGAGGCCTATTCCAAAATCAAACACTGATTGGCTGGTAAAAATGAAAACAAATTGAAAATAACATCTAAATATATACACAAGTTAATATATCACTGCATTACTTTTCCACATAGTCACCATCTAACTAAACACATGACAAATTGATGATGAATCTCGGCGGCATTATGAACTTTTGCTTGAAGAAAATGAATCACATCACAAATTTCACAGCTGGTGGGAAAAGCAATAACAGTGTCCATGTTTATTCGTTTACAATTTGTGAACCACTAAACAAATGTGACTTTAGGTTGATGTGTAGTGAGCTAAAAGACTACTCAATGATGCAAGCAATGAACAGCATCGCTATGGCAACCGGTTTATTTTTAACCAGCCAATCGGCGTTTGATTTTGGAGTAGCTGAGACATGTCTCAGAATCCCAGGCTGTTAAACAAGAGTTCATATTCTTTCTTATGCAGCTTGGGCACTCTTCCGACAGACGGGTCTAAATAGTTCTGCAGTGAATAATTTTATATAACTAACACTAACCCTAACCCTAATCATTTATTCACTGCAGAACTATTTAGACCCGTCTGTCGGAAGAGTGCCGCAGCTTGTATCATGTCCTCTTCATATTATTCATCTCTATTTCTATGTATTTTTAAGCCTCCCTCTATTCCATTTGCAGTGTCAGTTTCAGTCAAAGGTCATTCTAGTTATACTATAATCAGGTTTTCTTCATGTGTGTTCAATCCAGCTCCAGTATTTTTCCCTCACTTCTTGATTTGATTGAATTTGTCTAGTTATATAGGGAGTATTTTTAATGACTGTGCAGTGTTTGAAAATATTGCCGGTCAAAGTTTTGTATTTACCCTCTGTAAAGATCATGCAACATAAACAGGTAAATACAAAACTTGGACCAGCAATATTTTCAAACACTGCACAGTCATTAGATAATGACTACCCTGTAATTATTATGATGTCAGTATTCATGACCAAATTCAGGATGATAAAATGTAAGGATAAGGATAATGATAAAATAGAATATTTACCGTGGAAACTGAGATCATGTCCTACTTTTCCTCCATGAAGGTCAGTGATTCGTACCAGAGAGGGGTCAAACACCTTGACATGATATGGGCTGCCGCTGAGTGGTTCTCCTTCGTACAACATGGCTATCTGCCAGTCACCTGTCAATAGAAATAGATTGTAATATAGACTGCCATGCAATTTCATCGGTTGAATAAAGTATATTAACATGGAACTTGATTGGTTGAATAAAGTATATTAACATGGAACTTGATTGGTTGAATAAAGTATATTAACATGGAACTTGATTGGCTGAATAAAGTATATTGACATGGAACTTGATTGGCTGAATAAATTATATTGACATGGAACTTGATTGGTTGAATAAAATATATTTACATGGTTCCAACTTCACAGCAAAGGGTGGCCTCATTTTGCTCCGTTCCTGTGCCAGTGAATATCACACAAAATCCTCCTAACTGCCCCATGTGAAAAGTGGAACAGACAGAAGTCTCGACAAACCAACAGCCTGCACAGGTATACTATGCATAATGCCGCTGCCATAAATCCAACACTAAAGGCCGCCACGAAGAATACAATTCACTGTCGATGGAAGCGGCTGTCACTAGAAAACCAGAAGCCCCACATTACTGCATAAGGCAAGCCAGTTAGTTCAGCGGCCTGCCAGCCGCCATTTTTGTGAACATGCAGTTCACGTTACAAACAACTGCGGACAGATGTAAAAGCATTCCACACAAAATTCACAGCTCACAGTGTCGCTCCACTCACTCAACTCAGTAGCAGGGCGATGGAACCATGCACTAGCAGTCCAACATGAGGAAAATGTGTATGCAAACCATAGCCACAAGCATAAACACTCCAGAGGCCTTAACCTCCTATCCTCCATGTTGAGGGCCGGAAATAAAGATGAATAAAGCAGAATGAGATGGAACTTGATTGGTTGAATAGAGTAGTTTAACATAGGATTTGATTGATTAAATATAGAATGACATGCACGCTGATTGGCTGAATAAAGTACATTGATATGGAATTAGATTAGCTGAATAAAGTAGATTGACACAGAACTTAATTGGTTGAATAAAGTATATCCGGGAAGGTTAACCTGGTCAACAAATGCCCGCAGAAGTCGGATGTGTCGGCCTAACGGCGCAACAACGCAGCTCTGCTGTAAACAGGCACAGCGCAATCACGTCCGGAAAAAAAAATTCCGGATGAACGCAGCAGAAGAAGAAGAAGAAGAAGAAGAAAGTATATGGAAGTGAAACTTGATTGGTTGAATACAGTAGATTGACATGGACTTACCAACTTCGGTGGGTGTAAAGTTGGCCTTGTGCATTCCATCCCTGTAGACCACCGGCATGTCCATGACACGCCCACTGGGAGAGATGGTCTCAATTCTGATATCACCTTGCCCAGCGGAACTCATGTCAACCTGATTGAGAAATCAACACAATCATTAAGCTGTTAAGTTGGTGTCTATAAACATCAGGTAAAGGTAGTAATATGACAGATACTACCAATGAGTTGTGAAGTATTATTTCTTTCATCAACTCTCTTTGAATTCCCAGTTTTTCTCAAACCTCTGTATTTGGCTGTTTTTGTTTCCATGAAATACGATATATTCTTCTGTATATCCACGTCTCCAGGGCATCTATTCGACTTTCTAGTTGCTTATTCAATGTCCAGGTTTCAGCACCATACAGTAGTTTTGAATATACGTAACATTTGACAATTCTCATTTTTAATTGTCTCGATGGCCTCAGAGGGTTCCCCAATTGATATTTATGTGTAATACGTGTACACCATTGGAACCAACCAATCATTTCTCTTCTTTAAATGTTCGTTACTATACTGGACACAACATTTATGGTCCGATGTGTTTGTGGGATTGTTATTTGACCTATGCTGGTTTAATATAAATTACTGAGACCTATGGTGCTATCTCAATAGTTGGATAAGAATTCTGTCCGTATTCCATGGTTGTGAGTTCATCATATGGATGATAGACCTGGTTAATGAAGACACTTTTTAGGGTGTCTACTTGGTCATGCGTCAAAGTACACTTGTTCCTGCAGCGAGGCGCTGTCATCATTTGAAGGTGAGGGTCGAATCCCAGTCGGTAACTATAGCTTTCAAGTTTTATGTTGTCTAGTGCAATCTGTTCTCTAATTCTTACCCCTACTTCTATGAGCGCCATAAAATACCTGTGCATTTATTTATTATTTGTCTTGATGGTCTCAGAGGGTTCCCCAGTTGATACTCATTTTTAATGCGTTGTTAATCTCTCTAGATGTTAATACTGACTTCATGCTGTTTAACGCATTTTTGGCCATTCCTATTCTCGTTTTGATTTCTACTTCCTTCTGCCATCATCTATTATTACATGTCGAAGATAGGAGAAACTTGTTACTTGTTCTAGTATCTCCCCATTTGCTGCAATGTTCATTGATAATCTTTCCTTTCCAATGCTAATTATCAGTTTTCATTTTTGGGATGTTAATATCTAAGCCACATTCTGCGCTATGCCTGTTTACGTGTTTTACTAGGTTTTGTAACTCTTGCTCACTTTCTGCTAGTTCTGTTTTAGCCATCCTCTTTAACTCTGCTTTCTATACTGCCAGCTCTGTGGCGAAGGTGTTACGGACGCATTTCGTAATCCACAAACAGCGTTCGAAAAACAGTTGAGAGTGATTTGGAAGCAGACTACCTTGCGTTGATTTCCATATACAGGTATTAGTACCAGTTGTTTAGAAAGCAATGGCAACTAATGAATGTAAAACTTGCCCAGGAATCAAAAACAGCCAAAAAATACTGGCGTTGACTGCTATGTACCATAAAGGATATGCAACCAACTTTACTTCCATCTTTTATATTAATTTAACCCCATCCTTTATATCAAGTTGTGTAATCAAGAAAAGAAAACCCACAGTCACAATTATTGTTACCAATAATACAATCTTACCTTAAGCTCACTGGTGACCCCAACTACAGCTTTGTCCAGGTGGTCAAACTTAATTTTTGACCTATCAGACTGCACTTTGAATGCCACCGGACAACCTGGGATGTTCTGGCCATCACAATACACATTCAACTGTGAAAGTACAACAATAAATTTGTATTTCATGGCAAAAGTACTTAAACATGAATATGCCACATTGTTCGTTTAATCCAAGGCTAAATGCTCAACAACCATCTTTTAACAAGCTCATTTTTGTGAATCATTGTTCATTTAACCCAAGACTACATGATCAACAACCATCTTTTAACAAGCTCATTTTTGTGAATGATTGTTCATTTAATCCAAGACTTCATGATCAACAACCACCTTTTAACTAGCTCATTTTTGTGAATCATTGTTTATTTAATTCAAGACTACATGATCAACAACCATCTTTTAACAAGCTCATTTTTGTGAGCAGGAAAAAGCATGGACAGGGTTGATAACATCAATGCAGTATGGACCCAGTTGACTGATATCAATAAGTCTCTAAAGAGAATAGTTCAGTTACACAATTGCTAATGAAGACTGGCCAAGCACATTGATGCCATCCTCAAGGGCAAGAGAGGAGACATTACAACCAACTCTCAAGGGCAAGAGAGGAGACATTACAACCAACTCTCAAGGGCAAGAAAGGAGACATTACAACCAACTCTCAAGGGCAAGAGAGGAGACATTACAACCAACTCTCAAGGGCAAGACAGGAGACATTACAACCAACTCCCCATGGGAACAGTGAGTATGGGTACTTTGAGATGGCTGCTGCATCAGAAGACTGAGCATGCATGAGGATACCCAATGTGTGGGGATGTCAACCGTGATAACATAACATTGTGAGCAATTACTGTTATAACATTGGCTCAAGATTTCCTGTCCTACACTGCAGAGTACTATAGACAGTTATTTTTGTTTTTTTTGCATATCCTATTTACAGGACATCGCTGTCAACACCAGCATTTTACTGCTGTTGTTGATTTCTTGGCAAGTTTTATGTTCAGTAGTTTGCCATTGATTTCTGAACGACCAGTTCCCATACCAATACGTTAAAACCCCAGCGCGACACAGTATGCTGCCAAATCAGTTGCCTCCGTGTTTCGAACGCGTAGTAAGCGGCTCACAAATCGCGTTTGCAAGCCTTTAGGCCACGGAGACCAGCATAGACAGTAATGAAAGTTATTTGTACAGTTAATACACAGATTGCCAGAAATGGCTAGTAGAAATACTGGAATAGAACGCTAGCCATATCGTCATTGTGAGCAAGTACTGTTATAACATTGTGAGTAAGTACTGTTATAACATTGTGAGCAGGTACGGTTATAACACTGTGAGCAGGTATGGTTATAACATTGTGAGCAAGTACTGCTATAACATTGTGAGCAAGTACTGCTATAACATTGTGAGCAAGTACTGTTATAGCATTGTGAGCAAGTACTGTTATAACATTGTGAGCAAGTACTGCTATAACATTGTGAGCAAGTGCTGTTACAGCATTGTGAGCTAGTACTGTGATAGCATTGTGAGCAAGTACTGTTATAGCACAGTGAGCAAGTAATGTTATAACATTGTGAGCAAGTATTGTTATAGCATTGTGAGCAAGTAATGTTATAGCATTGTGAGCAAGTAATGTTATAACATTGTGAGCAAGTAATGTTATAACATTGTGAGCAAGTAATGTTATAACATTGTGAGCAAGTAATGTTATAACATTGTGAGCAAGTAATGTTATAACATTGTGAGCAAGTAATGTTATGACATTGTGAGCAAGTAATGTTATAACATTGTGAGAAAGTACTGTAATAACACTGTGAGCAAGTAATGTTATAACATTGTGAGCAAGTACTGTGATAGCATTGTGAGCTAGTACTGTTATATTGTGAGCAAGTACTGTTATAACATTGTGAGAAAGTACTGTTATAACACTGTGAGCAAGTAATGTTATAACATTGTGAGCAAGTACTGTTATAGCATTGTGAGCTAGTACTGTGATAGCATTGTGAGCAAGTACTGTTATAATATTGTGAGCAAGTACTGTTATAACATTGTCAGCAAGTACTATTATAACATTGTCAGCAAGTATAGCCTATATTACTCCAGAGGAAAGGAACACCTTCTGGAACAAGACAAGCTCCAGAAACTGCTGGATCAGCAAAAATAATCCTCTAACTGTCCGCCTGTAAAAGCTTCCATTAATTGCACTCCACCATAATGTGGGGTGTTGGGTGTGTTCCAACATTCGGTGCTAACAGAAAGCAGGTAGTACTGTCTACTGTTATATGGTAACTCAGTCATATCTGACTCAGACTTGACAGAAATAAACTATATAAACATTTGATAATCCCCAAAATACTACATTAACACCTAATAATTACAAAATTACTGCATAAATCTTCAAACATACCTTGTGCTGACCATTTTCAGTTGGTGTGAAGTAGCAGTCACATTTATCACCATTCCATCTGGTTCTCACTGGAACAATGGAGTCTGGTCCTATCACTTCTGCTCTAACTGAATCATGGGAAGTTCCTTCCTCAGCATGAATCACAAAGTGTTTCTAGAACGGATATAGTGTTCAAGTTAGTTGTATATTCTATACAGGATGTTGCAGTTAACCACAGCCTTGTTTGGCTGTTTGTGATTCTTAGCAAGTTTATATTTAGTAGTTTGTCATTGTTTTCTGAATGACCACCACCAATAGCATTTTATTTTAAAAAACACACACAAGGCAGTCAGCTGCCAAAATACCCTCAGCTGTGTTTCGAATGCGGTATGTGAGATTACGAACTGCGTCCGTAACCTCTTTGCCACGGGGCTGGCAGATATAGTGTATTCTGGGTAAAACATCGAAACTTCTTCAGTTGCTGAATTAGCTGGTTTTGCCTTATGCAGTACTGTATGTGCAACTGCTGGTTTTGTAGTGACTGCCGCTTCCATCGACCATGAACCGTGATTTCAGTGGCAGACTTTTGTGTTATCATTCTGGCAACTGCCTTATGTATGTATGCCTTTGCTTGCTGTTGGTTTGTCGAGACTCCTGTCTGTTCCACTTTTCACATGGGGCAATGAGGAGCATTTTGTGTGATATTCACTGGCACAGAAACGGAGCATTATATGGTGACCCTTTGAAGTTGGAACAGTAACTTACACACAAAGAAGTTGTCTAAAAGTAGACAGGGTCGACTTCATTGCACCGGGTTGTTATCCTATATGGCTCAGTCTCTTTCCGCTGCAAACTGCCGAAAGCATCACACAATACATGACCTCCGTAGCTCCAGCAACGATCCCCATGAGTCTCTGAAAAAATGCACTCGTGAACCAAAGGATGTGGCCTGGAATCGAACTCACAACCTTCGGAGCCCGAGTCATACAGCTTGACCACTTCACCACGTAGACTCACAAAACAACAACTTTATTAATAGACCTCGTATCTTTCAATATGTAGTGAATCAACTAAGTTTACATCTCAGATTGCATTTAACTCTGAATTTGCATTTATTGTTAAAGATTAAGGGTGAATTATTTTCATGTATACTAAGGCTCTGTGGCGAAGGGTTTATGGACGTGATCCGTAATCCCATATACACCCAGGTTTGAAACACAGTGGTGCTGGTTTTTTTCAAAAAAGGTATACGTTCCGGTCGTTCAGAAAGCAATGGCAAGCTACTTCATGTAAAACTTGCCCAGGAATCACGAACAGCCAAAATGCTGGGGTTGACTGCTACATTCTGTGAAGGACATGCAACTAAAAACTACTAAGGTTAGCATGGCTTAAAGGAGAAGAGCACTTGCTTTTACACATCCTGTGTGTTGATGGCATGGTAGCGGGTTCATTTCCTACACTGGTCAGTTGGACTTAAATGTTGACTTAAATTCAGAAATCATTGCCATACTGCTGAATGCAACATTTCCTATAAAATCAACCTGGAGTTGATTGCAATTTCCTGTCTAGGACATACAACTGTTAAAAGTCAAAATTATATTGACAACATAAGTGATATTAAAGGGGATATATAAATGTACAACTACAACAAATGAAATAAAACTTTCAGAAGAAGAAATTCAATAGAGACCTCTTGGGAAATTAGTCTCAATTACTTGGCCTCTGATAGCTAAAAATAGCAACATAATACTAACTAAGATGATGAAGACACAAATAATAGACTGCACGATTTATAGCCTGGCATATTTTGCTGCATCTCGTTAGGTATTTACTGCAGATGTCATAAAACAAACTAAAGCAATAAGATAAATCCTTCAAGCTGAAATATGCAACACATATTCCCACAGTAAATTTAAATTGTCTACCAATGTGGCTTTAAACTGACTACCCTGTCTTTTTGTTTACACAAAGCTGGCTTTTCTACTTGAACAGCTATGGCTTCCACAAAGATAATACTAACCTCCTGCCTGACGTGAACATCCTTGAATTGACCATCCAATGTAGCTTTGTTCTGGACGATTCTGACTGGTTTAAACTTTCTAAAGTGTGCTGCATACGCCATGATGCCCAGATGTTCCACTTCTGGGTCAGCCATTTCTTTGGCGGAGAATATTGGCTCAATACCCAGTTTCTTAGCTCCATCAATACCTTTCAACAGAGCATAGATCTATTATGTAAACATGTGACGTGTGCTATTCAGTAAACATTTGTCATAGTGCTATTATGTTAACATTTGTCATGGTGCTATTATGTGAACATATGTCACAGTGCCATCCTCTCTCTCTTCTTCTCTATCACTACCCCCTCCATCTCACCCTTTCTTTCTGTCACCTTCCTCAACTCTCACTTCCCTCCCCCCACCCCCACACGCAAACACACACAAACACACACATAAACACACACATACACAAATACACATAAACAAACACATGCACAAACACACACAAACACAAACAAACACACACTAGAGGATTATGGTCCTGTCACCCGCCTGCTGGCCCAGAGTGGTCCTGTGTTCAGATCCCCATCAAGGCAGATTTCACAAGCTGACCCCGGACCCATATGTTGACCTTGCCTATCATCAGAGCACCAGGAAATATCATGGGAAGTAAAGTCAGCTGGTACCATATTGGCCACATCATCCACCGAGTGCCAACTGACCACATCATCCACCAACTGACCACATCCACAGTGCAAACTGACCACATCATCCACCAACTGACCACATCATCCACAAACTGACCACACCATCCACCGAGTGATGACTCACCACATCACCCACTGAGTACTGATTGACCACACCATCCACTGAGTGCCAACTGACAATACCATCCACTGAGTGGCAACTGACCACAACATCCACCGAGTGCCGACTGAGCACATCATCCACTGAGTGATGACTGACCATATCATCCACTGAGTGATGACTGACCACATCATTCACTGAGTGCCGACTGACCACACCATCCACTGAGTGATGGCTGACCACATCATCCACCAAGTGCTGAGTGACCACACCATCCACCAAGTGCCAACTGACAATATCATCCATTGAGTACCAACTGACCACACCATCCACCAAGTGATGACTGACTACATCATCCACCGAGTGCCGACTGACTACACCATCCACCGAGTGCCAACTGACAATATCATCCACTGAGTGCCAACTGACCACACTATCCACCGAGTGATGACTGACCACATCTTCCACCAAGTGCCAACTGATCACACCATCCACCGAGTGCTGATTGACTACATCATCCACCAAGTGCCGACTGACCACATCATCCAGTGAGTGATGGGTGACCACATCATCCACCGAGTGCTGAGTGACCACACCATCCACCAAGTGCCAACTGACAATATCATCCATTGAGTACCAACTGACCACACCATCCACCGAGTGCCGACTGACTACACCATCCACCGAGTGCCAACTGACAATACCATCCACTGAGTGCCAACTGACCACAACATTCACTGAGTGCTGACTGACCACATCATCCACCAAGTGCTGACTGACCACACCATCCACCGAGTGCCAACTGATCACATCATCCCCCAAGTGCCAACTGACCACATCATCCACCAAGTGCCGACTGACCACATCATCCACTGGGTACTGACTGATCTATACACAAATCACATCTACCACCTTCGTTTCCCAATACATTTCCTGGTACACAATGAAATACGTTTTAATGCAGTAAATGCAATAGGTTTTATTGGAACCAATTCTAGGCCCCTGAGAACCCAGATCCTTTAAAAACATTTGAATCTGCCCAGCTGTGGATCGAACCCTTGACCACTGTATCAGCAGGTGAGTGTCTAGTCACTATGCTACTGTCTCTGTTTGTCTGTTTGTCTGTCTCTCTCTTTCTCTCTCTCTCTCACTGCTTCATAAAATAGTAAATGACCAATGTAGGGATTGGGTATATGTTGTTAGGTCTATATTTGTATAGACCAATAAGAATTTGATGAGTGATGTAGTCAATAGCCGATTGGTCTATCAACATTTGGCCTAGCACAATATAGCCAATACGCCTTAAGGCAGGTAAAAGAGTCCTTTACTATAATCCACTGGGAGGTTAAAGGTAGGAAACGAAGAAGAGACTCATTTGACAGCACCAATCTTTTCTACAAGTATACCATAGATTTTCTATTGTGGGTTGGTTTACACATTTAAAAATTGTATCCTGGAGATTAGCCTTTCTGACAAATTCTTTGAAATGTCCAGTCGTTGTTAAGTTACCCATCATGTGCTGAAATAAAACTGAGTCGTGAAATAATCAACAGTTCCTACAGGCAGTTCATGCCTCTGCAGCTGAAATACTTTGACCACAGTAACTAATTCAGTGCCTAGCAAACTGCAGGTTTGGACCACACATGGTACACCATCAACTTAAAATATATTATAATGTAAATTTCCATTCACTGAGCATTGACATGGTGGAAGATACCACAAAACAAAACAAATGACATGATGACCTTAGTATAGCAATATATCATCCTTCTGTCCAAATGGGAGGGCATATTTGGTGATATATTATCATTTGGCGCTGAAGCAGTTAAAAAGTGGCTTCAAAAAGAATAGCGATCAAATACATGGTTCCTGGAAGTAGATGCAGGGTTGGCCAGGTACTGCAGACACCTCAGGCATAAGAGTGCTTGAGGCATTAGAAATGGCCAGAGATCGAGAAACTTATCAGCGGGCGTGATGAGAGTGACACTCTGCAAAGGTACATGACTGGTACATGATGATAATGATGCTACAGGCAGTGGCATCTTGTAGAACCTTCAACTTCTGAAGCAGGGACAAGAGCAACTTGAGTGCCACCTGGCATGAGAACAAACATAGACATAGTATCTGGCTAGCTAAAACAAGAAAATAACTGTGTCACAGCCACTGGGGATGTTTTGTTTTGGTGTGAGGCAGAGCAGACATTCACAACTGAAATATGTGCTTTAAAGCTGTAATGTTTAATATGCCACACCTGACACCAGTTAGCAGGTGTTACGTTTAATTTTGTGTATGGTTTTAAACAGACGGTAATAAGCCATTCTTCACTCAGGTTACAGAAAAGTGTGTGTATGAAAAGAGGAAATTAACGAAAAGTGAAGCATATACTTTAATTTAGCTTTTTTTGTGTGTGCATATCCTTTTTACAGTACATCGCTATCAACACCAGCATTTTACTGTCGTTGTTGATGTCTTGGCAAGCCCACATTCAATAGTTTGCCATTGCTCTCTGAACGACAGGCTCCCACACAAATTTGTTATACCCCAGCGGAACGCGGTCTGCTGCCAAATCTCGCGCAACTGTGTTTCGAATGCGGGCATATGGGATTATGAACCACGTCCGTAAGTCCTTCGCCACGGAGACCAGCTAATTTGGTTTAGGGAAACTTTAAAAAAAAACGAATAACTGACATTATATATATATATATATATGACTGGAACCTTGCCGTCTTGACAGACGATAGTTTGTAAAATGGAGTTATACCTCTCCATAACACAAAGCCTGGGCTGAATTTAGAGATCATGTGTTGCCCATGCAGCATGATCCCTCTCTCAGCCTGTCTAGTGTACTTCAGAGGAAAGGTAACACCAATACGTCTAGAACAGAAAAAAACCGTAGAAACTGTTGTATCAGCAAAGCAATGCTCTAACTGTCCGCCTGTTGGAACTTCGATCCTAGACCAGTTACCAACCAAGGCTTAGGGCCTGGTCTGCCCTGCCGTGACATTCAGTCTTTAGGTTGCATTTCCTCACACTAGAATAAGGCTTGTACCCTCCAAATTGCGCTCCTCTGCCCGAAGCCATTGGCACAATGTGGGGTGTCGGGTTTGGTGAGCGCCGCCAAACATTCGGCGCTAACAGAAGTAGGTAGTACCGTCTACTGTCATAAGGTAGCTCAGTCATATCTGACTAAGACCTCTCTCTCTCTCGTGAGAGCGTGCGCGTATGCACGCACGCATGCACACACACACACACATATATATATATATATATAGCTGACAATGCTTGGCTATTTTGTTGTCACTTGCCTGCCAGGTTGTCATGGGTTTGTATTTGAATCAAGGCAGATTTTATTTTAATGACCTGGGTTCCTAAGTCGACCCAGTTTAAAATAGAGACCAGAATATGTCTTGAGAAGTGAACAGATTCAATGCCAAACAAAAAGTAGGTCTGAGCCACACAAAAATGAAAGATGGAAAATGGGAAGTAGGGGTGTGTCACTGTAATGGCATAATAGTTGTTAATATGGTGGCGGACATGTTGTATTATAACGCAATGACAATATTTTGACGATATATAAGCCCATGGCAGATACGGGAAGTCACTTAAGATGATTGGATGATTGATCATCATATGGTACTTCACACACCCCCTCCCCCAGTCAGTTAAGATGATTAGATGATTGATCATCATATGGTACTTCACACATCCCCCTCCCCCAGTCACTTTAGATGATTAGATGATTGATCATCATATGGTGCTTCACACACCCCCCCCCCCCAGTCGCTTTAGATGATTAGATGATTGATCATCATATGGTACTTGACACACCCCCTCCCCCAGTCACTTTAGATAATTACATGATTGATCATCATATGGTACTTCACACACCCCCCTCCCCCTGTCGCTTTAGATGATTAGATGATTGATCATCATATGGTACTTCACACACCCCCCTCCCCCAGTCGCTTTAGATGATTAGATGATTGATCATCATATGGTACTTCACACACCCCCCCTCCCCCAGTCACTTTAGATGATTGATCATCATATGGTACTTCACACACCCCCCTCCCCCAGTCGCTTTAGATGATTAGATGATTGATCATCATATGGTACTTCACACACCCCCCCTCCCCCAGTCACTTTAGATGATTGATCATCATATGGTACTTCACACACCCCCCTCCCCCTGTCGCTTTAGATGATTAGATGATTGATCATCATATGGTACTTCACACACCCCCCCCCTCCCCCAGTCACTTTAGATGATTGATCATCATATGGTACTTCACACACCCCCCTCCCCCAGTCACTTTAGATAATTAGATGATTGATCATCATATGGTACTTCACACACCCCCCTCCCCCAGTCCCCAGTGCTGACTGGTCTATAAATGTAGGACTACTATTACATGCCTACCTGCGTCTATGGCGAAGGAGTAACGAACATAGTTCGCAATCCCACATAGCGCATTCAAAATCAGCTGCAGGCAGTTTAGAAGCATATTGCCTTGTGTGTTTTAACAGTAGTATGAACATCGATCATTCCGAAAGCCATGGCAAACTACTGAATGTAAATTTGCCTGGTGAATTACAAACTGCGAACAAATGCTGGGATTTACTGTGATGTCCTGTATAAGAACATGCAGTCTTTTCTTTTAGAGTTGGCTTCTATTGGGAGCATGCAGGAGGGGGTGGGTCCGCAAGCTGTGACTGGGGTAAGAAGAAGGCTAAATGGCAGAAATGACGTTTACTGACTTTGTTATAGCTAGCCACCAAGGTGAAGGTGAAGACTGTGACCAACTGCCGGGGGAAGAATCAGGCTTTTCTCCGGTCAGTTACAGTACAGTTTCAGTGCTGGTAAATGCACCAGGTGCTCAATTTCCACCCTCCAAGGGCGAGGGAATGGCTTCTGGGCAGACATACTTAGTGGTGTCAATATAGGAAATGTACGATCACAAACATCTCAAAGGTGAATATGCACAACAAGAGAAAAACGTCTGGGAGTCTGTGAGTCAGACTCCCTCCTTTTTGAGAGTGTCAGGAAAAAAAAGGGCCAAAACATTTGATGAGGGGAGAACCTCATCTGATGATCAGAAACCTTCGGTCATGTTTGCTCCACGATGGGGTTTTACCACTAATCATGTGTCCAATGCATCTTAAGATGTGTAAAGGGATCCTTAAGTTACTTACTTGATTTATTTTCAGCTGGGTCATCCTAGGACCCCAAGTCAATGAAAACATCCCATCCTGAAGGGATTGACCACATAACTACCAGATCAGCATGGCCAAATGGATTACAGCACCTTTCAGGTGTGCTGCTGCTGAGATATGGGTTCAACCCCTATACCAATCGGTTGCATTAAAATGTTTACTTCTCTGCCTTGACTTGAGGACATAAATTACAAGTACCTCTGAAGTCGGAGTGAGTTCGCCTTATGGTGAGGGACGCTGGTAATAAGGAAATATACTGGTAATAAGCTAATCCACACAAAAAATCAGTGCAGTGCACTAGAAGAAGTAGCACATGTATGGTCTATGCTTGAGTGCAAAGCGAGCAAACGTCCAAAGAAGATATGACTACCAAAGGACTTCAATAATGATGAGGATGTTGGTGTAAAATGCCCTTGTTGGCACAAAAAGCAAACACCTACTTACCATTCTGCAAGTTCTGTTCAGGATCCCTGGACAAATGAGGCCATCCAGCGACTTCCCCACCAACAGACTTCACCAATGTGCAGAGAAGGCGGCCATCATTCCAGTCAGTCTGAAACCCACATAACAAACACCATCTGAGGTCACACACAGTCACTTGGGAGATCTGAGGGGCTGCATGTCTACAAATTATTCATCCTCCTCTTCCTGACTCCTGCTGCTGCTTCTTCTTCCTTCTTCTTTCTTTTTCCCTCTTATTCCTCTTTTTATTCTGTCTTATTCTTTTTCTTCTTTTTTTCCTTCTTCTTCTTTCTTTTTCCTTCTTCTTTTACTTCCACTACTTCGTCTTCTTTTTCCTTTTCTTCTTCATTCTTTCTTCTCCTTCTTGCTTTTTCCATCTTCTTATTCTTTCTTCTTCTTCAACTTCTTCTTCTGCCTCTCTTCCACTTCTTTTTCTTCTGCTCCTCTTTTATTTCTTCTTCTTCTTCTTCTTCTGTTCCTCTACTACTTCTTCGTTTACTTCTTCTTCTGCTCCTCTTCTACTACTTCTTCCATTTCTTCTTCTTCTATTCCTCTTCTACTTCTTTTTCCACTTCTTCTGCTGCTGCCTTTCATCTCGCAATGAAGCATAGGCCTACAACCAACTCAAGCCAAGCCCTTTCTAGACTTATTCATCACTGGTTGGGTTGTGCAGCTAAATGTTCCTATGGGATCATACTGCCAGGATCATGCCAACCCTCCATAGTTGCCTCCTATGACATGCTTGGTCAGTTACAGTGTTACTATTCGTTGTCTCCTTTATAGATCCCCGTAATACACTGGTAATATAGATAGCTATGTTATGATTTTTATCAAGTATGATGAACTCAAAATGTGAGACAATAGAAGGGTAAATGCATTTCAATGCTGATAAATTTACCTAGGGATGGAAGTAATAATGATGATGATTGTTTTAATGATGGTTATGACAATGAAGAAGATGATTATGATAATGATGATGATCATGGTTATGTTGGTATTCGTTGTGGCAGTGATCATGATGATGGTGATGATAATGATGATAATACATATACAGTGAAGTTATCAATAGCCCCTTGCTGTAGATGACCTCTGACTTCACAATGGGTGGCCAGGTGGAAGATGCAGAGCAGAGATAAAGAACAGAATAGGGCAGGCATAAACTGCATTTCAATAAATGAAAAGTATCTAATGCAATAAGTCACTATCATTGAATGCAAGAGAGTGCTGAAGTGTTACATAGAACCTGTTTTGCTGTATGGCAGTGAATCTTGGAATGTAAATGAACAAATCAAGAAGAACTTAGAAGCAACAGATATGTAGTTCCTTATATGAATGTTGCAAATTCTTTGGACTGCTAGAATAACTAACAACAATTGCCTGAAACAGGTTAATGAAACTAGAACATTATATACAAAAATGGGAAAGAGACAAACAGCTTTCTTTGATCATGTGATGAGAAGTGAGGCATTGGAGAAAATCGTGACAGCTGGACAGATCAAGGGGAAGAGAGGTAGGGGCAGACAAAGAGAAATGGTGCTGGATGGAGACAGTGGCATGGAGAAACATCATCAACAGTGTTGATCCAAAAGACCAAAATCTGTGCACGACATGAACACCTATGTCAACTGGCAAGACACATGATGATGATGATGATGATGATAAGGAACCCAGCTTTGTGTTGAAATTTAAACTATCAATTGGTTCGTCATTACTTGTGAAGGATCACAGTTTCCTCACTGAGATCGCAAAAGGAAAATTTCAGCACAGTTCACAAACTCCATTGCAATGGCAAGTTACATCATTTCACTCAGTCAAAAGCACATATGTCACATGGCATGTGGGGTCACAAATGTCATCTGAAGTCACAAATGTCATCAGAAATCACAAATGGCATCTGTCGTCAAAATCACAAATGGCATCTGTCGTCACACAAAATAAACAGAGATCTCTCACACATAATAAACAGAGATCTGTGTGAATGAATGCCATCTAAATGCCATCAGAAGTCATAAATGCCATCTGAAGTCATAAATGCCACCTTAAGTCACAAATGGCATCTGATTTCACACAAAATAAACAGAGATCTGTGTGAATGAATGCCATCAGAAGTCACAAATGTCATCAGAAGTCACTAATGCCACCTGAAGTCACACATAATAAACTGAGAGATCTGTGTGAATAAATGCCATCAGAGGTCACAAATGTCATCAGAAGTCACAAATGCCACCTGAAGTCACACATAAAATAAACTGAGAGATCTGTGTGACTATGTCTACATTCTCATCATGTGCCTGTGTGGTTCACCATCTCACACGATCACTGGAGTCTTGAGCCAGCTCTGTGTTCTTGTTCCAATTATGCCGTGTGGTCAGGCCTATCAGGTAATCATCCCTGCGTACTTCCTCTTGCTCTTTTCCCATCAAATTTACAAGTTGTTACCAAGTTATAAAATGTATTTCTCTTCATAGTATGACCTAAAAGAAAACATGATTGAAATTCTATGAGTTGTCAAACCAAAATTTATTAGCCATCTGCAAAGAAAGTAGTTTGCCACAGGGTTTATTCTTGGCAGTGACAATACTGGTAGATGACAGTGTCCATTGTCTCTGTAAAATAGTCATCTGCCTACTGTCACAGACTTGAGACCATGATCAACAACTGTCTGTCCTCTCTCTCTCTCTCTCTCTCTCTCTCTCTCTCTCTCTCTCTCTCTCTCTCTCTCTCTCTCTCTTTCCTCTCTCCCTGACATGGTTTCATGTGACCCTGTTTTGGAGGAGTATACTATTAACTATCAATGAAAATAGAAAGATACCATGAATTGGCTAGACACATTAATGCCCATCCCAGCTGGCACTGCACATGATGATGATGATGGCAGCAATGATGATGACGACTGTGATAATTACGGTAATTGTGGTGATGATGATGATGACGACAATAATGATGATGATGACTGATAATGATGGTAATTGTGGTGATGATGATGATGATGATCATGATGATGATGATGATGGCAATATTACAATAATGATGTGGTGACGATGGTGGTCATTGAGGTAGTGGTGATGATGACAGTGATTATCATGACGATTATTATTATTACGATCGTGATGGTGATGATGGCAGCGGTGGTGATGATCATGATGATGATGATGGTGGTGATGACAATGATAATACACGTACAGTGAAGTTATCAATAGTCCCCTGCTGTAGAAGCGCTCTGACTTCTCGGCGGGTGGCCAGGTAACCAGGGGAGTCTACATTCATATAGTAGGACAAGTAAGTCATGCCCGACAGCTCGTCCAGATGCGGAGATGAGAAGTCTTCAGGTCGCACTACAATGGGGATGTTGAGCTTCTCGTGAGCCAAACTCATGGCGTTCTGACAGTTGTTCAGTCTGTGAATGGCAACATTGTTATCATAAATATAGGTAAAGGATATAACGTCTATGCTATTCTGGCATATTGAGGATATCGTCTTATTTCGTCCTTTATCACAACTTAGTAAAGTGGAGAAAGGAATGTTTCGTGTAGAATGGCTTGCTTCGCTTCAGAGGTCACAAATTATGAGGATTGAGGATTTTTTGCTCTGGCCATGCAGGAGTGCGGGAGAATACACAGGCTAATAGGCTGGCAGGGAATGTACCTTTTGATGGTAGATTACCTTTGGACTAGGAAGAGGTGGTCGAGCGCCTGTGGGACCAGGTGGAGAAAACAGGGTAACAGATTAAAAACCTGTATGTGGAAAGAATGATATTGCGGGGGATTGGTAGGGGTTATGGAAGAATCTCAAAACTGAGAGAAAAGACAAGCAGAACTTTCAGTCAGATGGCGGTGGGAAGAATAGTAGTATGACAATTCGCTGGCTGTTGAACGAGGGGACTGAGCACGTATGGGAATGTCCTGAGTGCAGTGATGTCGGTTCTTAGCTCAACTCAACAACTATCCCAAATTATTAGGCCGTCCTATTTTTAGCAATCCCCTGCAGCTGTGTCGTCTGTGTGTTCCATTTATTATTTACTAGCTGACACGGCCCGGCTTCGCCCAGACTCTGGTGGGGAGCATCTCATTTAATTCATATAAGTAGTCATATAAGCTCCCGTTCCCGACTGTCTGTCTGTCTGTCTGTCTATCTATCTGTCTGTCTGTCTGTCTGTCTGTCTGACCCGGCCCAGCCCATGGTGGAGAGCATCTCATTTAAATCATATAAGTAGTCATATAAGATCCCGTTCCCGACTATCTGTATGTCTGTCTTGGGTAAATGGAGGAGGGAGGAGGAAGAGGGAGGTGGAGGAGGGAAGAGGAGGGAGGAGGAGGGAGGAGACAGGAGGAATAGGAGGGAGGAGGAGGGATTAGGAAGAGGAGGGAGGAGTAGGGTGGAGGAGGGGGAGGAGGAGGGAGGAGGAAGAGGGAGAAGGAGGGAGGAGGAGATCGCAGGAGGAGGAGGAGGAGGAGGAGGAGAGGGAGGAGGAGGAGGGAGAGGGAGGAGGAGGGAGGAGGAGGAGAGAGTAGGCGGAGGGAGCAGGAAGAGGGAGGAGGAGGAGGGAGGAGGGAGGAGGAAGGAGGAGTAGAGAGTGGGAGGAGGGAGGAGGCGGAGGGAGGAAGAGGGAGAAGGAGGAGGGAGGAGAAGGAGGGAAGAGGATGAGAGGGAGGAGGAGGAAGAGGGAGGAGGAGGAATGTGAAGGGAGGAGGAGGGAGGAGGTAGAGGGAGGAGGAGGGAGGAGGTAGAGGGAGGAGGAGGAGGAGGGAGGAGGATAGAGGAGGAGGAGGGATGAGGAGGAAGAGGGAGGAGGAGGAATGTGAAGGGAGGAGGAGGGAGGAGGTAGAGAGAGGAGGAGGAGGGAGGAGGAGAATGGAGGAGGAGGGATGAGGAGGAGAGGGAGGAGGAGGGGGAGGAGGGGGAGGAGGAGGGAGGAAGAAGGAGGAGGGAGGAAGACGGATGAGGGGGAGGAGGGAGGGGTAGGAGGGGGAGGAGGAGAAGGGAGGAGAAGGGAGGAGGAGGAGGAAGAGGGAGAAGGAGGAGGGAGGAGAAGGAGGAAGAGGGAGGAGGAGGGAGGAGGAAGAGAGAGGAGGGAGGAGGAAGAGAGAGGAGGGAGGAGGAGGGAGGAGGAGACAGGAGGAATAGGAGGGAGGAGGAGGGATTAGGAAGAGGAGGGAGGAGTAGGGTGGAGGAGGAGGGGGAGGAGGAGGGAGGAGGAAGAGGGAGAAGGAGGGAGGAGGAGATCGCAGGAGGAGGAGGAGGAGGAGAGGGAGGAGGAGGAGGGAGAGGGAGGAGGAGGGAGGAGGAGGAGAGAGTAGGCGGAGGGAGGAGGCGGAGGGAGCAGGAAGAGGGAGGAAGAGGGAGGAGGAGGAAGGAGGAGGGAGGAGGAAGGAGGAGTAGTGAGTGGGAGGAGGGAGGAGGCGGAGGGAGGAAGAGGGAGGAGGAAGAGGGAGAAGGAGGAGGGAGGAGAAGGAGGGAAGAGGATGAGAGGGAGGAGGAGGAAGAGGGAGGAGGAGGAATGTGAAGGGAGGAGGAGGGAGGAGGTAGAGGGAGGAGGAGGAGGAGGGAGGAGGAGGAGGGATGAGGAGGAAGAGGGAGGAGGAGGAATGTGAAGGGAGGAGGAGGGAGGAGGTAGAGAGAGGAGGAGGAGGGAGGAGGAGAATGGAGGAGGAGGGATGAGGAGGAGAGGGAGGAGGAGGGGAGGAGGGAGGAGGTGGAGGAAGAAGGTGGAGGGAGGAAGAGGTAGAAGGAGGAGGGAGAAGGAGGGAGGAGGAGACAGGAGGAATAGGAGGGAGGAGGAGGGATTAGGAAGAGGAGGGAGGAGTAGGGTGGAGGAGGAGGGGGAGGAGGAGGGAGGAGGAAGAGGGAGAAGGAGGGAGGAGGAGAGAGGAGGAGGAGGAGGAGGAGGAGAAGGGAGTAGGAGGAGGGAGAGGGAGGAGGAGGGAGGAGGAGGAGAGAGTAGGCGGAGGGAGGAGGCGGAGGGAGCAGGAAGAGGGAGGAAGAGGGAGGAGGAAGAGGGAGAAGGAGGGAGGAGAAGGAGGAGGGAGGAGGAAGGAGGAGTAGAGAGTGGGAGGAGGGAGGAGGCGGAGGGAGGAAGAGGGAGGAGGAAGAGGGAGAAGGGAGGAGGAGGGAGGAGGTAGTAGGATGATTGATTGCCATCCCACCAGGTTAATATGTTATCGCGGACCTCAGAGAGAAGTGTCTATGTAGAAGACCATTTCCTGGACGTACGTATTTTGGGAGGGGGAGGAGGGAGGAGGGAGGAGGAGGAAGAAGAAAAAAAAACTACGACAGTTGGCATCTCTGGAATGAAAGGAAGGCGTGTAGAAAATTTCATCTCAATCGGATGGGCCGTTCGCGAACGTATAAAGGACAGACGGACATACGGACATACGGACAGACAGACAGACAGACGGAGATCCTTTTTTATATATAAGAAGATTTATGTTTCTACTTGAAGTACTTCTCTTGTCCGTGTGATTTTAGATTTGCCTCGATTTCCTTTGCCATGTGGATAACAGACATGTATTTCTTATCGGGTTTTCTAAATGATTGATTGATTGATTGATTGATTTAGGAACCGACATCACAGCATTCGGGACATTCCCATAAGCACTCCGTCCCCATCCTCAGCAGCCAGCGAAGAGTTCCAACACTAATAGTTCCAGTAGCAATCTGATTATATGTCCGTCTCGCCTTTCCTCTGAGCGTCGATCGTCGGCCAGATCCCCTCGTCACACCTCGCTGCCTCATTCTTACCAGACTATGGTAATCCATTTGCTCCTCTGAGGTGTACACGTGCTCCCACAAGGCCGCAACGACGTCTGTTTTGTCATGCATCAATACTCCACCAAGTTTTGCCAAGCCAGCCAATCTGTCCGCCTGTTCATTCCCCAGCACACCGGCATGCCCCGGAGAAAAGATCCAGGTGATGCTTGCTACCCTTGACCTCCGAAGCGAAGCAAGCCACTCTGCACGAAGCTTGCCTGTTCCCACCCTCCTCAGCATGCTTTCTGAGTCAGTTACAATCACAATGTGTGTATGTATCGTGTTCTCTATCCAGCGGAAAGCTGCAGTGACTGCCTCCGCCTTCATTCTTAAGCTAGATGTTGTGTTATCATACGCCAGGCTCTCCTGCACCAAATGCTGACCATTAGCTTTTGCCAAGAACTAAAAGTATGTATCCAGTGCCAGTGTCTTTTCATCACGTCTTGGTTCTTGATCATCTCATCTCATCTCATGTTCCTCTTGTACATTGCGGTGTCGAGGTGAAGCATAAACAGCGGGAGAGTGCCCAATTATGGGCTTCATGTATCGATATTCCCATGGACAAACAACGTAAACGCTTCACTGGTATAGAGTGTGTGTTTAATGACTGTAGAGGTTATGAAAATATTGCCGTTCTATGTTTTGTATTCGCCCTCTGTGGAGTTTTTGCAACATAACAGATAAATACAAAATTTGGACCGGCAATATTTTCAAACACTGCACAATCGTTAAAAACACACCCTGTATTTGTCTAGTTCTCTCCATGAACTCCACATTGGTGATTCTATAATACCTTTTTCATCCTTCTTTTTTGATTATATGTTACTGGCGTAATACTATCTTGATGAAATGCCATTCTGGCAAATTTGAAAGATTTAATTAGGCTCTTATTTTCTGGAAGCCTTCTCGAAGAGTAGCTAGCACACTTACTTACCAGCCTCGTGGTTATGTGTTTGAATCCACTTTGAGGTGGTTATTTTAAATTGGCATGAGCTCGCAGGAAAAAGTTTCTCCTATCTTGGACAAGTAATAACAGATGATGGCAGAAGTGAAATAGAAATCAAAAAGAGAATAGGAATGACCAAAAATGCTTTCAAAGCATATCTAGAGAGATTAACAATGCATTAAAAATTAGAGTTGTCATATGTTAAGTATATTCAACACTATTGTACAGCGCAGAAGCATGGACACTGAACAAGCAACCAGAAAGTCGCATAGAAGCCCTGGAGATGTGGATATCAGACGAACAGATCAGATTTCATGGAAACAAAAATAATCAAATTCAGAGGTTATAGAAAAACTGGGAATGAAAAGAGTGTTGATGAAATAAATAAAAAAGAGGCAAGTGAAATACTTCGGCCGCGTTAAAAGACATAATACTCTTATAAAAACTATACTGGAGGGCAAGGTTGAGAGCAAGCGAGCAAGAGGTAGACAACGATACAAGTGGGAAGATGACATCAAGAGATGGACGAACATTAGCCTGACAGAATGTACAGTCAGGGCAAGAGACAGACAGTGTTGGAGATCCATTGCAGCCAACCTTCGTGGAGACGGCACCTGATTGATTGATTGATTGATTGATTGGTCCGTTATCCCAACTTACTAGGCTGTCCTGTTTTTAGCATTCCCCTCCAGCTTCGTCTATGCGTTCCATTCTTCTTCTTCTTCAGCGTTCCGAGCCATTGAGGTTCTTTGCTGCAGATACAATCCGTTTCCATTCGTCTCTTTGGTGGACCTTCTCTTGCCAGTCATTGATTCCAAGTGCTTGTAGGTTTGTATATGTATTATCTCTCCACCGCCTTCTTGGTCTACCTCGGGGTCTACGGTCATTTATTTCCTGAGTGTAAGCGAGTTTTGTTTCCCTATTATCTTCCATTCTTTCTATATGCCCCAGCCATTGTAGTCTATTAGCCTTCATGATACCAGTGATTAGCGGGGACTTAAACAGATCATAAATGTCTTTGTTACTTCTTCTTTTCCACTCTCCACTTTGTGTATCCCTAATGGGTCCAAAGATGCGTCTTAAAATTTTGTTCTCAAAGGTTTGTAACAAGGCTTCGTCTCCTTTCGTTGTACTCCAGGTTTCCTATGCGTTCCATATATTATTTATTTCTATTTCTACTTCTCTTCCCCATGTGATTTTAGTGTCTTCCTCTATTTCCTCTGCCCCGTGGATACCAGACAGAGAAATTTCTAATCATACTATTCTCGGGTTTTCTAAACGTAGGTCCCATACAGCACCAGTGTCATTTCTTCAAGTCTTGATTCACTGGTATGTGTCTAGTTCTCTTCACCATCACACCTTCAAGGTTTTCATTTGAAGCCCCCTTGTGGTATAGCTATGATAGTTAAAACAGAGGTATGAAATGATGAAGTGGCTTAAATTGCGTTAACGATGGTAGCAGTAAGTGACTAACCTGTTGTTCCGGGACAGATTTCTCCAGTCTGGACACAGGCCGGGTTGGCAATAGTCTATCAGCGCACTGGAAAAGAAAGAATATAATCTAAGTGTGAGCCAGAATAGGGAGCGCGTTGGTTAAGTTGAAAGCAAACTGCGCCGATAATGTCAGCCACACGAGATCTTCAGCAACACATGTGTCAAGCATATAACATGGAAACAGATGATTCACTTGTATACATTGTTATTGTAAAGATTTTCACGTAGTTGTATCAATCAGCGTATGTTTGTTATTTCTGGTCAGACATAGACTTTAGACTAGGGAGAGGTGGTCGAGCGCCTGTGTGACCAGGTGGAGAAAACGGGGTAACAGATTCAGAACCCGTATGTGGAAAGAATGATAGTGTGGTGGATTGGCAAGGGTTATGGAAGAATCTCAAAACTGAGAGGAAAGACTTTAGAGGCAACGTCCAGTTTGTCCCGTGTTATAGTCAAGCTGACAGATTCTGTTTCACGTGTTTAGTTTTTCATTCCCTGATAATTTCATGAGCACTTTTCTGTTGTTCAGAGATGGCCGAGTTCGGACTTTAATATCCCGTCGACTGCATAGGGATTCCTTAAGACATTAACTCTATTTTCTACCATCGTTTCGTAAATTCTGTTCGACGAGCTACAAACGATAGCTAAATAATCTTATTTTTAATATCTTTAACAGTCCACAATGTGGATCTAATCAAATCTGCCTGTGTTAGAGGAGAATTCGTGACATGCTCATAAATTTCTTATTAAAAAGATAGTGTGGTGGTTTCCCTTTGACTGACTTCCGTCCCCCAACATCGCGGATAGGAATTTGAACCGTTAAGCCTATGGGGTGTTTATGCTTGTGGCTACGGTTTGCAGTCGCATTTTCCTCATGTTGGACTTTTAGTGCATGCTTCCCTGCTATGGAATTGAGTACGTGGCGCAACACTGTGAGCTGTGAATTTCGTGTGGAATATTTTTACATCTGTCCGCAGTTGTAGCGTGAACTGCATATATGTTCAGAATGATGGCGGTCGACCTGTCGCAGAATTGACTGGATTGTCTTTTCGGTTCACGGGTACATTTTTCTCGGAGACTCCTGGGGATCATCGCTGGAGCTACAGTGTTCGTGCTTTGTGCGATGCTTTCAGCGGGCCACTCTGCGGAAGGGGACCGAGCCATATGGGATAAAACCCGGTCAATGAAGTCGATCCTCTCAACTTTTAATGCAGTAATGTGTGGCTGTTGGTTTTCTAGTGACTGCTACTTCCATCGACGATGAACGGTAGTTTCCGTGGGGGACTTTTGCATTGGCATTCTGCCGGCGGCATTGTGCACAGTGTACCTGTGCGGACTGTTGGCTTGTGGAGACTCCTGTCTATTCCACTTTTCACATAGAGCAGTGAGGAGCATTTTGGGTGATGTTCACTGGCACAGGAACGGAGCATAATGGGTACGGCCAGTTGCCGTGAAGTTGGAACCCCGACTAACTAACTGACTATCTAACTTCCCTTTGACTTCCAATTTTAAATAGGCGTTTTATTACTCCTGCCTTTGTCATCATTTTCCAGATGTCAGAACAAGTTACGATCGCTTCTCCATCTTTTGGCTAAGATCAAAGTGTAGTATCTGCACGTGATCTTGCCAGGGCTACTAGCAGAGGCAGTCATCAGAATGACAGAATGGAACCTCATGGGGCGGTTCTGGCTCCTGGGGAACCGCGAGCCCTTAAAATGGTTGTTGCCATACAAAAAAAGAAATACTTGTGTGTTATCAGTTATCAATCAGTTGGGGTATCTTCATTGCACTCCGGACAGGTCCATAGGTGCTCAGATCCTCCCCCCCCCCTCCCCAGCATATGCATCAGCGTTCGGTGGCTAATAGTGCCAGTTTTGTGTTGGTTGACCTCGTTTTCCCGATGTACCCCTCTTGTGTGTGTGTGTGTGTGTGTGTGTGTGTGTGTGTGCGTGTGTGTAGGGAGGTCAGCATGTCCGAATGGATAAGAATGCACGTTTTTAAACTTCCGGCGTGCTGATGATGAGGCAGCGCGTTAAACTCCCATACCGACCAGTTGGACTAAAATGTTGACTTCTCGTCCTTGACTTAATTCATTCGCTCAGTAGCATGTCCCTTTCAGAACTTCGCTCCCATAAAAGAAAAGAAGTGTTTTAAAAGTGATGAGAAGGCGAGATTGTTGATTTTGTTTCACTGGGTTTTATCCTATATGACTCGGTCTCTTTTCGCAGGAAAGCCTGCCGAAATCGTCGCACAAATCACGAATTCCGTATCTCCAGCGGCGAATAGCAACATCTGGAATGGAACCCAGAACCTTCGAAGCGCGAGGCAAGCGACCTAAGCACTTCGCCACGTACACAACAACCCTACCCCACCCCTCAAGGACGAATGACCAGATTCAGTGCCACACAAAATGTAAGTTCGGACCAAACATGGTGCACAATCAAATGAGCTAGTATTATAATGTAATGTAGATATGCGTTCACTGAGCATTGAAATTGAGGGGGATATGCGAAACAAAACAAATAACACGATAATCCTAGTAAGGATCCAAATGGGAGGTCAGATTTGGAGATTTATACCGGATGCTTGTACAGTCTTACTATAATACTTTACATGTAAAACACATTTGAAAAATGAAGCATATGACGTAATCAAAAAATGTGCTCCACAGTCCATCGTGATGCAATATGCAGCGAATGGCTGTCGTCTGCTGGAGTAATTCTTTGCATTCCAAACAGAATGGTGTTATTGTTATCAATGGGAGAAGTAAAATTTTTAAATATTTTTTTTGGGGGGGGGGGGGGGAAGGGATTGAACAAGTGTTTCGAAATGTCGGTCGATACACACGGAAATAACAACTGACACGTTGCAGAAGGTATTTGACAATATGAAGAGGTGTGTACAGTCGTGTCTTGAAGCCCGTGGTGGACATTTCCAACACCTGTTATAATGAATACTTCATTGGTATTTTCCAGCTTCCCTAAAACCACGTTATGCCGCAACAGTAACTATTTTAATGCATTTTTTTAGCTCATTTTATGTTGACGTCATGTGCTTCATTTACAATCAATCAAATCAATCATCATTCGGCACTAAATCACACACACAATACTCAAGAGCCTGACAAACCGGCATACAGTGTGGGAAAATATGTCACACTGACTCTCGTGCGCTAAAGGTGGAAATGAAAGAACAAACTAGAGAACGCTTATAATGAACAATAAGACAGACAGCTATAATTAAAGAACAAACGAATGTAAGAACGGAAAACCCACGAGCAAAAATGTCGTCACGGGGAAACAACTGCGACCCAGCAAGGGAAACAACCAGCTGGAGAGTAATTCACGAACTGAGAGCAACATTCCGTTCAAAGTTGACATCTTGGGACGGCCAAGGACAAACAAACTGGCTCTTAGCTTGGGTTACTACTGTCCCTCCATATGTTGAAATTTCTGTCCGTGTGTTGCGATCCCCCCCTCCCCTTTTTTCCTCTCTCTCTCTCTCTCTCTTTATCTGTGTGTGTGTGTGTGTGTGTGTGTCTGTGTGTGTGTGTTAATTCTTAACCCTTTGAATATAAAATTCGTTCGTTCGGTCATGTGTGTGTGTGTGTGTGTGTGTGTGTGTGTGTGTGTGTGTTAATTCTTAACCTTATGAAAATAAAGTTCGTTCTCTCTCTCTCTCTCTCTCTCTCTCTCTCTCTCTCTCTCTCTCTCTCTCTCTCTCTCTCTCTCTCTCTCTCCCTCTCAAAGGGATCTATGAACGTAACAGATTATGTTAACGAAATATTCAAGGAAACGAAAACAAAAACCAACTTAATGTAAGCCAACGAAGTGTGTGTATGCCCATACAACAACCACGATTTAGATTCATTGTTACTTCGGTGGGCCAATCTTTGGCTTTAACTGTAGACAAATCTGGCCAGGGCTGACATTGTATAGGCTGCACGCACATCGTGAAACTATTCATTCCGTTCATTAAATGGCCTTTGTTCTGTCCTTTTGGGCACATAGATGCTGTGATGGTATGGTTCACAATGAATACACGGGATACGGAAAGGTCGGGTTTATAACAGCCAGGTCAAAATACACAGATGGATGTTGCGGCAAACGAGAAGAAACTGGTGCTATACTATTGTAAATAAACGTTAGTAGCCTCTCTCGCTCTGCCTCTCTCTTTCTCTGACTGCCTATGTATGTGTGTGTCTGTGAGTGTGTGTGTGTGTTCGCGTGTTAATTCTTAACCATTTTAAAATCACGCTCGTTCGTTTATTCTCTCTCTCTCTCTCTCTCTCTCTCTCTCTCTCTCTCTCTTTCTAGGCTGCCCCCCCCCCCCCCACACACACACAGATGTTATTTTATGTGTGTGTATTAATTCTTAACCCTTTAAAAATAAAGTTCGTTCTTTTATTCGTGTGTTTTTCTCCCTCCCTCCCTCCCCTCTATAAGTGTGTGTGTGTGTGTGTGTGTGTGTGTGTGTGTGTGTGTGTGTGTGTGTTTATGGGTATAGTTATTAACTTCTTCTTAATTAATTAGTTAATTCTTAACTTCTTAAAAAATAATGTTCGTCCGTCTGTTTGTTCTCTCTCTCTCTCTCTCTCTCTCTCTCTCTCTCTCTCTCTCTCTCTCTCTCTCTCTCACATTCTCTCTCTCTCCTTCTACCACCCCCCCCCCCCCCCCCCACTTTCTCTCTTAAAGGAATCTATGTGCATAAAAGAACACCTGAACTAACTATTCAAGGAACGAAAACAAAGATAAACTAAATATAACCCCATGATGTGTTTGTATGCACACTAAAACAATCACGTTTCAGATCCTTTGATACTTTGGTGGGGACATTTTTTGGCTTTAACTTTTGACAAATCTGGCCAGAATTACATGGTTTTCTTCTTCGCTTCTTCTTCTTTGTTCGTCCGGAATGTTTCTTTTGGACGTAATTGCTTTGTGCTTGTTTACAGCAGAGCTGTGATATTTGCGCCATTGGCTAACACGCCCAACTTCTTCAGGCATTCGTTGACAGGGTTAACCTTACTGGCTGAGTTGGCATTGTGTATATTGCATACAAATCCTGAAAATATTCAGTTCAAACCTAGCGAAAGAAAAGAGAGAAAAAAAAAAAATCTGCGACGCGAGAGACAGCAGAGATCCTACTGGCAAATCAACTGAGACGGGCCAGGTAGTTCCCACGCCACATTCTTCCTCTAATGTGGCTACAATCTATTGACCTCACTGTGCAAGCGCTTTCCAGGGTGATATAAGCATCACCAGTCACCTTCGTAGTCACAACAAATTGATCTCATTCGATGATGAACGATCTTTATCTTTCATGATGGACGAACAAGTTAATTATCCATAAGCACGTGCTGGATTCGTGCTGGATACGGAGAAAAAGAGGCCATCCTAGGGGGGAAAAAACCTACATCTTTCAAGCATGCAAGAGCATTGGCGCACGGATGTATGCTGAGCAGAAAAGAGTTGCTGGAAATAGGAGACATTAGAGGGACATCTCATCTCATATTTTTTTATGGACTACAATCTCAACATATGAAACCCATAAACGGGCACTATCCCGCTGTTTATACTTCGTCTCGACAACGCAAGATACAAAAGGAATGTGATAAGATGTTCCTCTATTGCCTCCTATCCCCATTTACTCTCGTCAGCTCAGCAAACACCTGTGCAACAATGTTCTTACATGCTTGTGTGATGTAGTTTTTTCTAGGATTGCCTCTTTTTTCTCTTGCCCTCCATATTTTCAGTAATAGACCGTGTCTCTTATTGTGACCCAGCCAAGGAAACCGTTTTTATGTGCGCAGGCGTGTGTATGCGCGCACACGCGTTATATATATATATGTGTGTGTGTGTGTGCGCGTGTGTGTGTGCGCACACAAAATAGTTTGTTTTCTCCAATATCTTTAAGAATCTGTTCTTGTGATCTTTTTTATCTATCCAGCCTACGCTTTACATTCTGAGATAGCATCACATCTTTAAAGCTTCAAAGTTCTTGTCATCTCTTTTGTGTAGTTCAAGTTTCATAGCCGTATATTGCCATAAGCCACATACGCGTACCGAATGAGTTTTCCCGCAGTTCACTATTGATGTCAGTTGATGTCAGTGTGAGAAATTTTTGTTTCTCCCCCTACGCACTTTTGGCTGTTGCTTCTTTCAGTTTTACATCGAGCATCTTCTGTAACTAGTTGGTCAAGATGGTGGTGGGAAGTTCTATTCCCTTTCAATAGACTTACCCTCGATATATATATATATATATATGTTCTGGATTTGTTTGGCAATTACCGTCACCTGGGAGGTTGTCGTGGTGAAGTGGGTAAGCCGTTTGTCTCGCGCTGTGAATGTCTTGGGTTGATTTTCGGACAGCATCATTTGGTTCACAAGCATACTTTTTATTTAGAGATCCTTGTGGAATGGTCGGTACAGCTGCACAATTTGTGTTTTGTGCGACCTTTTCGGCAGACTTCTCTTTGAAGACATACCGAGCCATATAAGATAAAACCTAGTGCAAAACCTTTAGGTGATGTTATGAGAAGAAATAAACTACAGAACTTGGTAACAACTGGCAAGATTGAGGGGGAAAAGAACAAAGGGAAGGCAGAGAATAATATATCTGTATTGCTTGGCTAAATGGCAAGGTCGAGACAAGATCACAGAGCTGATCCATGACTCTGGTGATCGTGTGAAATGGCGAAACACGACCGCCCATACTTATCAACACGGCACATGATGATAAAGACTGATGGAGACCATTTGTCGGCATCTTTATCTAACTAGCATCTATCTTCATGCTAAATACTTTGTCGGCATCTTTATCTAACTAGCATCTATCTTCATGCTAAACACTTTGTCGGCATCTTTATCTAACTAGCATCTATCTTCATGCTAAATATTTTGTCGTCATCTTTATCTAACTAGCATCTGTCTTCATGCTAAACACTTTGTCGTCATCTTTATCTAACTAGCATCTATCTTCATGTTAAACACTTTGTCGTCATCTTTATCTAACTAGCATCTATCTTCATGTTAAACACTTTGTCGTCATCTTTATCTAACTAGCATCTATTTTCATGTTAAACACTTTGTCGTTATTTACTTCTTACTAGCATCTATCTTCATGCTAAACACTGTGTCGGCATTTACATCTTACTAGCATCTATCTTCATGCTAAACACTTTGTCGTCATATTTATCTAATTAGTATCTATCTTCATGCTAAACACTTTGTCGTCATCTTTATCTAACTAGCATCTATCTTCATGCTAAACACTTTGTCGTCATTTACATCTAACTAGCATCTATCTTCATGCTAAATACTTTGTCGTCATCTTTATCTAACTAGCATCTGTCTTCATGCTAAACACTTTGTCGTCATCTTTATCTAACTAGCATCTATCTTCATGTTAAACACTTTGTCGGCATCTTTATCTTACTAGCATCTATCTTCATGCTAAACACTTTGTCGGCATCTTTATCTAATTAGCATCTATCTTCATGCTAAACACTGTGTCGTCATCTTTATCTTACTAGCATCTATCTTCATGCTAAACACTTTGTCGGCATCTTTATCTTACTAGCATCTATCTTCATGCTAAACACTTTGTCGGCATCTTTATCTAACTAGCATCTATCTTCATGCTAAACACTTTGTCAGCATCTTTATCTTACTAGCATCTATCTTCATGCTAAACACTTTGTCGGCATCTTTATCTAACTAGCATCTATCTTCATGCTAAACACTTTGTCGGCATCTTTATCTTATTAGCATCTATCTTCATGCTAAACACTTTGTCGGCATCTTTAATCTAATTAGCATCTATCTTCATGCTAAACACTTTGTCGTCATTTTTATCTAACTAGCATCTATCTTCATGCTAAACACTTTGTCGTATTCTTTATCTAACTAGCATCTATCTTCATGCTAAACACTTTGTCGTCATCTTTATCTAACTAGCATCTATCTTCATGCTAAACACTTTGTCGGCATCTTTATCTAACTAGCATCTATCTTCATGCTAAACACTTTGTCGTCATCTTTATCTAACTAGCATCTATCTTCATGCTAAACACTTTGTCGGCATCTTTATCTAACTAGCATCTATCTTCATGCTAAACACGTTGTCGGCATCTTTATCTAACTAGCATCTATCTTCATGCTAAACACTTTGTCGGCATCTTGATCTAACTAGCATCTATCTTCATGCTAAACACTTTGTCGGCATCTTTATCTAACTAGCATCTGTCTTCATGCTAAACACTTTGTCGGCATCTTTATCTAACTAGCATCTGTCTTCATGCTAAACACTTTGTCGTCATTTACTTCTTACTAGCATCTATCTTCATGCTAAACACTTTGTCGTCATCTTTATCTAACTAGCATCTATCTTCATGCTAAACACGTTGTCGTCATCTTTATCTAACTAGCATCTGTCTTCATGCTAAACACTTTGTCGTCATTTACTTCTTACTAGCATCTATCTTCATGCTAAACACTTTGTCGTCATCTTTCTAGTATTATCTTCATGCTAAACACTATGGCTGTTTAATAAATTTTTGCTGAGTTAACATCCAGACTGCTTGGTTATGCAGATGATATAGATATTATAGGGGAAAATGAACAAAAGACATTGGAAATATTGACTCACTTAAAGGAAAAAGCCCAACAGATGGGGCTGGTTATCAACCAAGATAAGACAGATTATATGGTAATTTCAAGAGAAGGAATAGCTAAAAACTCTGGCCACATACAAGTAGATAATATGACCATTAAAAGAACGGAAACATACAAATACCTGGGTACAATCTGCTCCAACATCATAAGGGAAGAAATACAAACTAGAATCAATTCCGGAAATAAGATATACTATGCACTACAACATCTACTAAAATCAAAGGCGCTATCTCGTAACACCAAGATCACAATATACAAAACACTGATCAGACCAATTGTGCTTTATGGCTCTGAAACCTGGAGTACAACGAAAGGAGACGAAGCCTTTTTACAAAATTTTGAGAACAGTTTTAAGACGCATCTTTGGACCCATTAGGGATACACAAAGTGGAGAGTGGAAAAGAAGAAGTAACAAAGACATTTATGACCTGTTTAAGTCCCCGCTAATCACTGGTATCATGAAGGCTAATAGACTACAATGGCTGGGGCATATAGAAAGAATGGAAGATAATAGGGAAACAAAACTCGCTTACACTCAGGAAATAAATGACCGTAGACCCCGAGGTAGACCAAGAAGACGGTGGAAAGATAATACATATACAGACCTACAAGCACTTGGAATCAGCGACTGGCAAGAGAAGGTCAACCAAAGAGACGAATGGAGACGGATTGTATCTGCAGCAAAGAACCTCAATGGCTCGGAACACTGAAGAAGAAGAAGAAGAAGAAGAAGAAGGAGAAGGAGAAGGAGAAGGAGAAGGAGAAGGAGAAGGAGAAGGAGAAGAAGAAGAAGAAGAAGAAGAAGAAGAAGAAGAAGAAGAAGAAGAAGAAGAAGAAGAAGAAGAAGAAGAAGAAGAAGAAGAAGAAGAAGAAGAAGAAGAAGATTTGTTATAATAATATTTATTCTATTCCTTCTATGCTGGCATAATCGTTTGCAAACATGATGCAGGCATTCATTCACAATTCATTGTAATAGCCGTGATGTTTTCCAACCTCATCCATTGTCTTCTCCGAATAAACATTACATAGTGAAATCGAGATCAATGATGTTTATGTATGCATTATGAGGACAAAGCCGTAATCTAGTTCTTTGTTGGCATCCGTGTAGGTTTCTTGGATTCCTGTAGCGTCGGATGGAATGTTGAGTAGTTGAGTATTCTTGATGCTCGAAATACTGCCTCCATCTTTTTAGGATATTGTAGTAAACAAGTGGTAAACGGTAATACAAGCGATTAACGGTGATACAGGTGATATACGGTGATACAAATGATAAACGGTGATACAAGTAGTAAGTATTGATAAACGGTGATACAAGTAGTAATTAGTGATAAACGATAATACAAGTGGGAAAAGGTGATACAAGTGAGAAACGGTGATACAAGTGATAAACGGTGATGCAAGTGATAAACGGTGATATCAGTGATAACCGATTATACAAATGATACGCAGTGATACGAGTTGTAAACAGTGATAAACGATGATACAAGTCATAAACGATAATACAAGTTATAATGGTACACACGGTAAACGGTGATACATGTAGTAAGTAGTGATAAACGGTGATACAAGTGATTCACACTGATACAAGTGACACATTGTGATACAAGTGATAAACGGTGATACAAGTGATAAACAGTGATACAAGTGATAAGCAGTGATACAAGTGATAAACTGTGATACAAGTAATAAGCACTGATACAAGTGATAAACGGTGATACAAGTGATAAACAATGATACATGTGATAAACTGTGATATGTGTAATAACACTGATACAAGTGATAAACGGCGATACAGGTGATAAATAGTGATACAAGTGATAAACGATGACATAAGTGATAAACATTGATATAAGTGATAAACGGTGATACATGCGGTAAACGGTGATACAAGTGGTAAGTAGTGATAAACGGTGATACAAGTAGTAAGTAGTGATATCGGTGATACAAGTAATAATTAGTGATAAACGGTGATACAAGTGATAAACGCTGATACAAGTGATAAACACTGATATATGTGATAAACTGTGATACAAGTAATAACACTGATATAAGTAATAAACTATGATACAAGTGATAAACACTAACATAAATTATAAACGATGATACAAGTAATAAACACTGATACACGTAATAAACGGTGATACAAGTGATAACCGGTGATACATGTGATAAACACTGATACAAGTTATAAAAAGTCATAAAGTAATAAACACTGATTCAAGTGATAAACGGTGGTACAAGTGATAAAGGGTCGTACAAGTTATGAACACTGATATGAGTGATAAACGGTAGTGCAAGTTATAAACACTGATCCAAGTGATAAATGATGTTTCACGTGATAAACGGCGATGCAAGTGATAAACGGTGGTACAAGTTAAAGTGTGATATAAGTGATAAACGGTTATATAAGTGATAAATGGTGGTAACAGTGATAAACAGTTATACAAGTGGTAATCTGTGATATAAGTGATAAACGGTGATATAAGTGATAAACTTTTATATAAGTGGTAAACGGTGATACTATTGGTAAACGGGATATAAGTGATAAACGTTATGCAAATGTTTAGCGGTGGTACAAGGGCTAAACGGTGATACAATTGGGAAAATGTTATACAAGTGATAAAGCGGTAATACAAGGGCTAAACGGCGGTACAAGTGATAAACGGTGATATAAGTGGTAAATGGTGATACAAGTGGTCAACAATGATACAAGTGATAAACGGTGATACAAGTGATACACGGTGATACAAGTGGTACACGATGATACAAGTGGTAAGCGGTGATACAAGTGGTAAATGGTGATACAAGTGGTAAATGGTGATACAAGTGGTAAACGGTGATACAAGTGGTAAACGGTGATACAAGTAGTTGTCACCGTCCTGGATACCTAGGGGAATGAAACCCGGGCTCATGCAGGCAACAAACTCCGTTCAGATACAATCGAACATCATTTATTTATATTATGTTACATTAAGCTGGCGAAGAAAGTATTTCGCAGCCAGCAACCCTCGAATTGCATATCACTGGAGTTTACAATAAACCAATCATACATGATCAATACAACAACTCTATCAGCTATCTAACGTATGCATAAGACCACTAAATACACTTGGGGTTTAAGCTATCAAGTCCCCCTTAAGGTAAACCCTGTTGCTTCTTCGATGTCCAGTCCGTGTCTGCCCTCCAACGTGTCTCGATCGGACACGGGCTGTAACTCTCCTTGAGTTTCTCGTGGAACAGGTCCTGGCACGCGGTCAGCGTGTCCACGGAGCTGTAGGCGAATTGACCTATGCTTCTCGAAGGCTCTGGATTGTTCGAGCATTCGAATGTGTCTCCCTTGTATTGGGGTTATGCCCCTTCTCTAATTCCCTTCTATCTTTATGTTTCTACCAACTCCATGTGAGACTCTGACAGTAGTAAACGGTGATACATGTGGTAAACGGTGATATACGTGGTAAACGGTGATGCAAGTCGTCAATAATGATACAAGTAGTAAGCTATGGTGGTTTTTTCGAAAAAGGTATAGAGGCCGGTCGTTCAGAAATCAATGGCAAACTACTGAACGTAACACTTGCCTAGTACATCAACAGCAGCTGAAAATGCTGGTGTTGACTGCAACGTCCCGTAAGGGATACGCAACACAATTAAATTTTAGTAAGCTATGATACAAGTGGTAAAAGATGATACAATTGGGAAGATAATATCCGGAAATGGGCGAACATAAGTCTGGGAAATAAGAGACGTGTATGAAATCCATTCTTCTTCTTCTTCTTCAGCTTTCCGAGCCATTGAGGTTCTTTGCTGCAAATACAATCCGTCTCCATTCGTCTCTCTGGTGGACCTTCTCTTGCCAGTCGTTGATTCCAAGTGCTTGTAGGTCTGTACATGTATTATCTCTCCACCGTCTTCTTGGTCTACCTCGGGGTCTACGGTCATTTATTTCCTGAGTGTAAGCGAGTTTTGTTTCCCTATTATCTTCCATTCTTTCTATATGCCCCAGCCATTGTAGTCTATTAGCCTTCATGATACCAGTGATTAGCGGGGACTTAAACAGATCATAAATGTCTTTGTTACTTCTTCTTTTCCACTCTCCACTTTGTGTATCCCTAATGGGTCCAAAGATGCGTCTTAAAATTTTGTTCTCAAAGGTTTGTAACAAGGCTTCGTCTCCTTTCGTTGTACTCCAGGTTTCAGAGCCATACAGCACAACTGGTCTGATCAGTGTTTTGTATATTGTGATTTTGGTGTTACGAGATAGCGCCTTTGAAATCCATTGGAAGTAAAAATTTCATTATGGAGAAGGTGATTAGTGAATTCAATAACTGATTGATTGTGCCAAATGTTCGCTTTTCTTTTCCTCATTTAGCTTTATGCAGTAATGTGTGGCTGCTGGTTTTCTAGTGACTGCCGCTTCCATCCACTATGAACTGTATTCTTCGTATGGGACTTTTGTGTTGGCATTCTGGCGGCGGCATTTTGCGCAGTGTACCTGTGTGGGCAGTTGGTTAGTCGAGACTCCTGTCTGTTCCACTTATCACATGGGGCAGTGAGGATCATTTTGTGTGATATTCACTGGCACGGGAACGGATCATAATGGGGACGACCCGTTGCTGTGAAGTTGGAACCGCGACTGACTGACTGACTGACTGACTGACTGACTGACTGACTGACTGACTGACTGACTGACTGACTGACTGACTGACTGACTAGTTGCTTCTACAAGTGCATGCTCTGATTTTTTTTTGCATGTGGATTAGCTTCCGTTATTGCTGAGGTCAGTTCTAGAATACCTCTCGAACTCTCGTCCAGCCAAGCTCATGACATAACCAGCCAATCTCCTAACGATTCAACCAACGCGATGCGCCCTCCAAACCAAACATTCTTTGAGAACCCCTGACTCTATGGAATGAAACTGTGTCATCGACAACAAGCCCAAACGACACAGTTGGGAATCTTGTCGCGAAACGTCCAGTATTTACACTGAATCACATGTGTGTGTTTACACTGAAGTATCGCCACAAGCGTCAAGTAGCCCAATCAAACAAGGACGGTGCGTTGCGTTTTTTCCCTCTGGTTTTGTTTTCCTTATTCGTCACTGCCCGCTATGTGCCAAAGGGCTTGCGAACGCAATTCGTAATCCCGCATACCGCATTCGAAACACAGCTGCGGAAGATTTGGAAGCAGGCCGCCTTGCGTTGATTTCTATACAATGGTATGAGTTCCCGTCGTTTAGAAAGCAATAGCAAACTACTGAACGTTGCGTTGATTTCTATACAATGGTATGAGTTCCCGTCGTTTAGAAAGCAATAGCAAACTACTAAACGTTGCGTTGATTTCTATACAATGGTATGAGTTCCCGTCGTTTAGCAAGCAATATTAAACTACTGAACGTAACCTTACCCAGGATCACAAAGTTAGTTGCTTATCCTTCACAGGACGTCGCAGTCAACCCCAGCATTTTGGGCTTTTAACAAACACAATTACAAACAGCCAACAACAAAAAATGTTGGACTTGACTGCTACGTCATGTAAAGGATTTTCAACAAGCAACCAGTGTAAACATGAATTGATCTGGGTCTCCACTCTGTTGTTATCCACCTTGAAGTTGTGAGGAGGGGATGGGAAGCTTCCGTGTCCCACTGACACCAAGAGCATCTTCTAGGGTCTCCTATGTCCGACATCGCGCATGCCGACGTAAGCGGTTCAACCCCTACACCGGACAGCTGGACTAAAATGGTGACCTATTGTCCTTGATTTAGGGACATGAATTACAAGTACCTCTGAGCGGGTTCGCCTGGTGGTAGGGGGCATTATTAATAGGGAAAGCTCATCATCATCATCATCATCATCTTCTTCTTCCACTTTTGCCTTCAAGCGTCGTAGGGAGCAACAACTGGCGTTCCATAGCCGGACGGGTGGCATTGGATAGTGTCATTCCGTGTGACCGTACAATGTCTTTGATGTCGTTGGTCCATTTTCTTCTTGGGCATATTTTTGCTCTCGTCGCAGATGATCTTTAATATAGGGCCAGTGATGGTATTTGATGGTTTTGTATTCTAAATAGACGACAATACCACTTGATCTTCTGTCTTTCAATAATTGTGGCAAAAGTGACAGAAACAAGATGGCGGAGTAAACAAAGTTCCCTGCGATCTGGTAATAAAGCTAATCACATGCACAATTCAGTCCAGCACTATTAGTAGTAGTGTGTATGGACTACGTTTGAGTTCACAGTAAGCGAGCGCTAGCGCCCCCCCCCCCAAAAAAAAAACATCAGTTCAACACGTCTTTCATTGAGGATCGATCGGAATACATGTGGCTGCTCCCCGCGGACTAGTTTGTGTGTCACCGGTGGACTGAGGGAAAAAGATGGCGGTAACAGTTCTGACCACGGACTACAAAACACCTGGAAAGAATAACCACGTCAACAAACGTCCGCGTAAATCGGAGTGCGGACATATGACATCTCTACTGTGTAGGTCAGCATGGCCGAATGGATAAGAACGCTTGTTTTTAAACACCCCGTGTTCCGATGCTGAAGTAGCGGGTTCAACCCCTACAACGGTCAGTTGGACTAACATGTTCACGTCTCGTCCTTGACTCAGTGTCGTTCAGAGGTTCTTTGATGCCCGGGGCCAACCCCTTGATTGTTGTTGTTGTTTTTGCGTATCCTTTTACAGGACTTAGCTGTCAACAGCAGCATCTTTCAGCTGTCTGTTGATCTCTTGGCAAGATTACGCTCAGTAGTTTGCCATTGCTTTCTGAGCGGCCGGCTCAGTATCCGCAAGTCACGAGCGGGGGTCGAACCACCTCAGTTCTCGCTCCGCTGCGAGACTCTGCGTGATAAACGGGATTACAGAGAGAAAGTGTTGTAACCCCACAGCCAGAGAGACCGGCACCCCTTGATTGGATGCCCCTAAATTGTTCTTTACCTTATTCATTCCTCCTCCACTCCGACTGCACTGTGCTGTCCCCTCTCCCTAACTGGATGCCCCCTCCCGGCTGGATGCCCGGGGCCGTAGCACCCCCGCACCCCCCTCTGCACGCTACTGCCTTGACTTGAGGATGTAAATTACAAGTACCTCTGAAGTTGGAGTGGGTTCGCTTGATAGCGAGGGACAGTGATGATAGGAAAACACACGCAAATATCACTCCAGTGGACTAGAAGCAGTAGTGTGTGTCATGGACTACGCTTGAGTTTAACGCGAGCGAACGCAAATAAAAAAACACATCTCTATTGTAAACAACACAATTACGTTACAAACAATGTCGGACGCACGAAGAAGTTCAGAGTTCTTTCCTCCTTCATTTTCGGTGTTTTCACCAGCTCTCTCCTTGAGAGGGTGTCATGGCGTGTGACATGCCCAAAACCACGACCGCTGTCAACGTTCCATCACTGACAAAATTGGTTCTTGGTGAAATGTCTGTGTCTTCACGCTGTCTCTAACACATGTGGTTGTTTTGTGCTGTCTATATCATATGCGCGGGCAGTTGGGACAGCGCAGTGGCAAGAGCGCTTACCAGCTGGCCCGAGTGTCAAGCGTTCGAATATGTAGTAGGGTCCTTTACCCTTTTATGAATATTTTATGGTTCATTAAAGTGTGTGTGTGAGTGTGTGTGTGGGTGGGTGTCTGTGGGTGGATGGGTGTGTGTGGGTGGCTGGGTGTGTGTGTGTGGGGGGGGGTGAATGTTTGGGTATGTGTGGGTAGGTTAGTGGGTGTGTGTGCGGGTATGTGGGTGTGAGTGGGTGGGTGCGGGTCAACGGGTGTGGGTGGGTAGATATGTGTGGGTGGGTAGATATGTGTGGGTGTGTGTGTAATGTGGTGTGTGTGTGTATATATATATATATATATATATGCCGTTACCTTTTACTGCATTTCTATAGGACCATCTGTCCGCAGTAAGTCTGACACTGTCATAGACAGATTACAGTAGGACACTATTCTATGATACTACGACATCTAGTCTGAGAATGCAGGTGGACGCAGTCACAGTGGTTGGTGGACAAACAGCACGCCCTTCTCGTCATTGAATCGCCATGGCGAAGGCAGTCTTTTGAAGATATTTAAAACATTCTGACCAATAAAAAGATGTCAGTTGCAAAGAGGAAAAGAATGTAGAAGTATTACATAGATCCTGTACTTTTGTATGGATGTGAAACGTGGGCAATGAGCAGATAAATTATAAAAAAAGAAACATTTAATGGCAGTGACTGAAAAACCAATGAGCAAGTCCTACAAGAAACAAATGAAACCCGTAAACTGATTAGAGAAATTATACGTAGACAGTCAACATTTTTGGACACGTTATAAGAAGAAATAAATTATAGAAATTGCTGACAACTGGCGAGATTGAGGGGAACAGAACAAGGGGAAGGCAGAGAAGTAAATATCTGGATGACCTGGCCACGTGGCATGGTCAAGACAAGAACACAGAGCTGATCCACGACTCTGATGATCGAGTGAGATGGCGAAACATGACCGCCCACGCTTATCGTCATGGCACATGATGAAGACAGTCAAGTTTCGTTTAGAGTGCCATGCTTCAATTAACGAATCAAAGATAGGGAACAATTGTTGGATCTTTTCCCCAGGACATGCTGGTGTGTTGGGAAACGATCAGGCGGACAGATTGGCTGGGTCTGCACAGTTGGGTGGGGGTATTGGTGCATGATATGTCAGAGATAGTGAGGGCCCTTTGGGATAATGTGTATAATATGGAAGAACAGATAAATCATCATGGCCTGGAGAGAATGGTGTGACAGCCAGTGATCAGGGTATCTGGCCGACACTCTATATTCAGTCTATATTCAGAGAAAGGCCAGGCGAACACATAATCTGGTACTATTAAACTCGGGGCTCTCTGCTGGCTGTTGAAGATGAGAGCGGAGCATGTATGGAAACGTCTTGAGTGCTATAATGTTGATTCTTGACTCAACTCAACAATAAGGAAAGCTAATCTACATGATAAACTCAGTCTAGTGCACTCCGTAGTAGTAGCAATTAGTAGTAGCAGTTGTAATGGTAGTGGCAATAGTTGTAGTGATGTTGGTGGTAGTGGTAGTGGTGGTGGTAGTAGTAGTAGTGGCGGTGGTGGTGGTATTGGTAGTAGTGGTAATGGTTGTAGTAGTAGTAGTAGTGAAAGAAGTGGTGGTGGTGGTGGTGGTGGTGGTGGTGGTGGTGGTGGTGGTGGTGGTGGTGGTGGTGGTGGTGGTGGTGGTGGTGGTGGTGGTGGTGGTGGTAATTCCAATTCCAATTTTAAAATCAAAAATTCCAAATTCGGCCTCGATCAACCTGCGTTTTTCAGCTGTGATTATTGTTGAGGTCCGAGGTTTTTGTGGGTTCATTCACCCTAATTCTTGTCTTGTGAGTCCTATCTAGGACTGATTCGGCGGCTATCCTTTGTCCTCGTCTGCACTTGTGGTTCTCTTTGTTGGTGTAGCCTTCTGGCTCGTCTCGGTACAGTCCTTATAAGGACTTTCTATTTGGTCTTATTGTTCTCCTTTTTTGTGTAGTTTCTGTAGGAGCTTTTCGACGTTTCCATTTTCCTCCTTCCGCCTGTTTTCACTTTCGAGTTTGAGTTTCTGCTGCCTTTCGGTTTTTTCCTCAGCGGTCATCCATGGTTTTCTCTCTCCGTCTTCTATGTAGTACGAGTAGTCAGGATAATAAGCAGGTTCATACCATGTACCTGGGTAGTCTACCGGTCTCCTGAATCTCTTGGGTTTCTTATTTTCTCTTTCATCTTAACACCTTTTGAATTCTTGGCGCCTGAGTACCTCCACTCTTGCACCTTCTCGGAGCTCCTCCAGGGTAAATTCCCGTGGTCTCTCCGTGCCGTCATGAGGGTGCTCATCTCGGTTTTCTTCGGATGTCTGGTGGGATATTGTCGTGTCTGGGCTTTGTATTGTGGTTCCGGCTCGGTCTCTTGTTGGATTTCATCTTGCGGTTTCTCTGCGTGCTTTTCTGTTTCTCGTGCTGGTTTGATTTGGGTTGGCTCCCTTTCAGTTGTTAGCATTTCTCTTACCGCTTTGATGTCTCGTAGAATCTCTTCATTTATCTTTGTCATCTGCCTCATATTCTCCACCTCTTGTTTGATGTCCCGCTGGATCTCCTTTATTTCAGCAAGAAGTTTCCCATTGTCTCTGGTTGGTGCCGATGTTTGCAGTAGCTTGACTTGCTTCTTTAACTCTTCAATCTGGCTTTGCAGTTGCTCTTTCTCGTCTTGTGAGATGCAGGTTGCTGTCTCGCACCTCCGCCTTGCTTCGTTGTTTGGTGTCTTTGTGTTGATGGCAAACTTTAGCACGTCTCTGTGTCGTTGCAGGTACGGACAGCCCAAGTATCTTGCTCCATGCTTGCCCAGGCGGTTGGCGCACTTTCGTTTGTTACTGGGTGCTCGGAAGTCCATGTCCAGCTTGGCTAGCGGACACTCCTTGAAGGCGTGGTGATCGGCGCAGTAATGGCAGATTTCAGTCTTACTGCGACATGCTGTTCTGCTATGGCCGGCCCTCTGACATCTGGAACATTGGGTGATCCTTGGGATGAATCTCTCTGGCTGCTGCATTCTCTTGTTGATTGATATTGTGGTCGGCATCTCGCTGCCCTCTGTCGTTACCACCGCCAAGGTTGTAGGAATATTGGAGTAGGTGAGGAGCCGCTCCGCCTTCAAGAATCGGATGTGTTGATTCTCTTCTCGAAGCTGCTTCAGGATTTCTTCGTCTGATAGCTCCACTTGGATACGCTTGACAACCCACTTGCTTGTCGGTGAATCGGTGTTTCTGACTCTGGTGTCTTACTCCTCTCTCTGTTTCTCCGTAAGATTGGCTCTTGTATGTGGTGGGCTGTCGACGGTCTCTCTCGTGGTAGCTTCAGTAGTAGCTGCAGTTTCAGGTTCTTTGTTACAGCTCGCTGGCAGGCTCTCCACGTTCTTCTTCTTGTCGGCTCCTACGATGCACATCTTGGCTACAGCGTGTTTCTTGTTGTTGGACTTTCAACGTGACATTTTCAAACGTATCAGGCTGCTTGACTTGTTCAGGCGTCTGTGGTAGCAGTAGTAGTAGTCATAGTGGTAGTAGTAGTAGTAGTAGTAGTAGTAGTAGTAGTAGTAGTAGTAGTAGTAGTAGTAGTAGTAGTAGTAGTAGTAGTAGTAGTAGTAGCAGCAGCAGCAGCAGTAGTAGTAGTAGTAGTAGTAGTAGTAGTAGTAGTAGTAGTAGTAGTAGTAGTAGTAGTGACGGTGGTGGTGTTAGTGGTGGTAATTGTAGTAGTTGTGGTATTGGTGGTGGTGGTAGTAGTGATAGTATTAGTAGTGGTGGTAATTGTGATACTGGTAGTAGTGGTAGTGGTAGCAGTAGTAGTGATAGTTGTGGTGATGGTAGTGGTAGTAGTAGTAGTGGTGATAGTGGAAGTAGTAGTGATAGTAGTAGCAGTGGTGGTAGTAGTAGTAGTAGTAGTAGTAGTAGTAGTAGTAGTAGTAGTAGTAGTAGTAGTTGTTGTTGTTGTTGTTGTTGTTGTAGTAGTAGTAGCAGTAGCAGTAGTAGTAGTAGTAGTAGTAGTAGTAGTAGTATTGGTGGTAGTAGTAGTAGTAGTAGTAGTAGTAGTAGTAGTAGTAGTAGTAGTAGTAGTAGTAGTAGTAGTAGTAGTAGTAGTGATGGTGGTGGTGGTAGTGATGGTGGTGGTGGTAGTGGTGGTAGTAATAGTAGTAGTAGTAGTAGTAGTGGTTTTAGTGGTAGTAATAGTAGTGATGGTGTAGTAGTAGTAGTGGTGGTGGTGGTAGTAATAGTAGTAGTAGTTTTAGTAGTAGTAGTAGTAGTAGTAGTAGTAGTAGTAGTAGTAGTAGTAGTAGTAGTAGTAGTAGTAGTAGTAGTAGTAGTGGTGGTGGTGGTAGTAGTAGTAGTAGTAGTAGTAGTAGTAGTAGTAGTAGTAGTAGTAGTAGTAGTAGTTGTTGTTGTTGTTGTTGTAGTAGTAGTAATAGTAGTAGTAGTAGTAGTAGTAGTAGTAGTGGTGGTGGTGGTGGTGGTAGTAATAGTAGTAGTAGTGGTGGTTTTAGTGGTAGTAATAGTAGTAGTGGTGGTGGTAGTGGTGGTGGTGGTGGTGATAGTAGTAGTAGTAGTAGTCGTAGTAGTTGTAGTAGTAGTAGTAGTAGTAGTAGTAGTAGTAGTAGTAGTAGTAGTAGTAGTAGTAGTAGTAGTAGTAATAGTAGTAGTAGTAGTAGTAGTAGTAGTGGTGGTGGTGGTGGTGGTAATAATAGTAGTAGTGGTGGTTTTAGTGGTAGTAATAGTAGTAGTGGTGGTGGTAGTGGTGATGGTGGTGGTGATGGTGGTGGTGGTGATAGTAGTAGTAGTAGTAGTAGTAGTAGTAGTAGTAGTAGTAGTAGTAGTAGTAGTAGTAGTAGTAGTAGTAGTAGTAGTAGTAGTAGTAGTAGTGGAGGTTTAAGTTGTAGTGGTGGTGGTGGTGGTGGTGGTAGTGGTGTGTAGACTACGATCGAATGCAAAACGAGCGAAAGAAAAAGAAATAAAATCACGTTGGTGAGTAGTTATAAATTATTCAATGTATGTACAATTCACATTGTCATTAGATCTGATTAAGAGATCCTTAAGAGCGCTATTGCTGTGTAGGGAAAGGCAACGTGAGATACAGACAAATACATAGCAAACACACATAAACCTACGTCTATATTTTACCCATGGAACCAAAAGTTAAAACAACGAAACGCTAAGACATTCAACAAAGTCAACAAGCGACACGGGAAGACACAAACGATGGCTTCAATTGTTGAATAAACCTGGCAACACCAGGGCTGTTCAAATTTGATGAATGTCACTTCACACCGCTTCGTTTCTTGTTAGGCTAGCAATTGTAGGGATCGTTAAAGTGAACAAGTGAAGCTGAATTGGGCAATTCATGGGGATATGCTCATTTTTGTCAGGTCTTAGTCACGATATTTCTGAGCTGTCTTATGACAGTAGACCGTATTTCCTGCTTTCTGTTAACGCCGAATGTTGGGCAGCACTCACCAAACCCGACACCCCACAGTGTGCCAACGGCTTCGGGTGGAGGAGCGCAAAAGGGAGAGTACAAGCCTTATCCTAGTGCGAGTAAATGAACCTAAGACTAAATATGATCACATGGCAGACCGGGCACCAAGCCTTGGTCAGCATCTGGTCTAGGATCGAAGCTCCGACAGACGGACAGTTAGATCATTGCTTTGCTAATGCGGCAGCTTTTGCGGCTTGTTCCAGGTGTATCGGTGCTAATTTTCCCCCAAAGTAAACTAGGCAGGCAAAGAGAGGGATCATGCTGCATGGACAGCTGATGGTCTCCGCATTACAGAATAGTCTTTGTGATATGGAGAGGTATAACACCATGCTTGGCCTTACCGCTAAGGATTGTAGTTATTATACCTTGTATTAAGCACGGTGCAACAAACTATCGCCTGTCAAGAAGGCAAGGTACCAGTGAGTAACTTATCAAAAGATTAAGAACAGACTAGGACAAGCAAACAATCAAATGGAGTGCATTTTATGCAATTCATCCTTGTCATCGGATGTTAGAAAAATAATTCTTGCAAGTTACTTAGAACCAGTTCTAACACTTGGCTGCGAATCTTAGACAATAAGTAAACAAGCGATAAAAATCCCCGGAGACTTTGGACGTGTCGTGTAAGATAGGCTATACTTCGTGTGTATCAATCGACTTGTTAAGTGTGATAGTTTAAACTTAGTGTGTGTCAATCTACTTGTCATGTGTGATAATTTAAACTTAATGTGTATCAATCTACTTGTCATGTGTGATAATTTAAACTTAATGTGTATCAATCTACTTGTCATATGTGATAATTTAATCTTTATGTGTGTACTTGTCATGTGTGATAATTTAAACTTCATGTGTATCAATTTTGTCATGTGTGATAATTTAAACTGCATGTGTATCAATATACTTGTCATGTGTGATAATTTAAACTTCATGTGTATCAATTTACTTGTCAAGTGTGATAATTTAAACTGTATGTGTGTCAATCGACTTGTCATATGTGATTGTTTAAACTTCATATATGTCAATCGACTTGTCAAATGCAATAATTTAAACTGTATGTGTGTCAATTTACTTGTTATATGTGATAATTTAAACTGTATGTGTGTCAGTCTACTTGTCAAGTGTGATAGTTTAAACTTCACATGTGTCAATTGACTTGTCATGTGTGATCATTTAAACGTCATGTGTATCAATTGACTTGTCATGTGTGACAGGCTAAAATCCATATGTATGAATGACCCGTGATATGTGACAGATTAACTTTAATGTGTATCAGTCGACTTGATATGATAAGCTATTCTTCGTGTATATCAAACAACGTGTTTTGCATAATAGGCTATACTTTGTGTATATCAACCAACTGCAAATTGAATAGAAAAATTAGACGTACACAGACGAGATTGTTTGAAAACCATAAACTGAATACAGAAACATGACCTAGACTGTTGAACGAACGAACCAACCAAGCAACGAACCAACGAACTTTTTTTTTCAAAGGGTCACAAATTGGGCACGCAGGCCCGTCTTACATTCGGTCCTTCCAATCCGACCGACCGATAGGGAAGCAGGTAAATAGGGAGATAAGTTGGTAGATAAGTAGGTAGATAAGTAGGTAGCTAAGTTGAGATATTGTGAGCACGTTATATGGAGAAATAAATAGGAAAACTTTGTAACAACTGGAAAACTTGATGGTGAAAGAGCAAGGGGAAAGTGAAGCGATATCAACTGAATGGCTTTCCAATGTGATATAATCTAGGCAAGAACAAAGACATGACCCAAGATTTTGGTGGTCGTGTGAGATGGCTAATCATGGCCGTCGACGCTTACCGACAACGAACATGATGATGATGATCAGCAAGCGGGTCATGCGTCACAAACTTTATTTCGTGTGTATTAATCAACTTATAATATGAGCGGAGGATTTTGACGCCAGTGAATCCACCTCGTTGTCTAGAATGAGAGACACTCGGGAGTAAGAATTGTCACGACGAGAGGCACATTGGGAGGAGGAGGGACCTCATCAACCAACACATGACTGGCACTATAAGCCGACGGACGCTGATGCAGATGTTGGGGTGGGGGAAGGATCTGAGCACCTATGGACTTCTCCGGAGTACAAGGATGATACCCCAATAGGTAAGAGGGCGTATAACGTTGGCTACGACTATGATGATGATGATGATGATGATGATGATGATGATGATGATGATGATGATGATGATGATGATGATGATGATGATGATGATGATGATGATGATGATGAAAAATATATCAGAGTGAACTTACTGCAAGGCCACGCCGTCATTCCAATCAGAAGTGAAGTTACCAATATTACACTCAGGTATCACTGCTTGTAGCCAGGCGATCATCAGCTTCTTCGGCGGGAACTTGGTCTTGCCAATTTGGTAGCGCAGAATCAGGTGCCATATTAGACCCAGAATGAGCTTCTGACTTCCGTTGACGATGTCTTCACTGCCTGAAAGATGAGAAGTTTAGTTTAGTTTAGTTGAGTCGACGGATCAACATCACGGCACACGGGTGTAACCCATAAGTGCTCCGTTCTACTCCTAACTTAAGCCCGAGTTCGGAGAATCTCAGCTCAGTGCACAAACTCCGTAGCACTGGCGAGGATGCCGAAATACTTTGGGTAGATTTTTAACTGGAAATTTTGCCTGGGCAGCGCCGTTAAGCTACTCTTTTTCGATTTCCAACTGCCAAGGGATTTTTTTTTACGTGCGCAACAATACACACGGGCGTCCGATCTCACTAGCCAGAGATCAGGGGACATTTTTTTAGTAGAAGTCCACGTGAAAAATTCCCGGCCATCACCGGGGCTTGAACCAGCACTCTAGGCGGACACCATATCTCGAGACAACTCAACCCCCCCCCCCCCCGCCACAGAAGTTGGGAAACGCGGGTGTTAGTGATAATGGGGAGTTACAGGATGTATAGATGTATATGTGTGTACAATAGAATCTATACTTTAGTATAGATTTGAAACGTGGACAATGAGCAGACAAGCTGAAAAACAGCTAATGGCAGAGGAAATTTGGTTTCTGAGGAAAATGCAAAGAATACCATGAACAGACAGAAAAACCAATGAGCAAATTCTACAAAAGGCAAATGAAAACCGTAAATTTATGGGAGAAATTAGACGCAGTAAAAAGTTTTTGGCTACGATATGAGAAGAAATAAACTAGAGAACTTGGTGACAATTGGCAATGTTGAGGGGAAGGAACAAGGGGAAAGCAGAGAAGTAAATATCCGGAAGGCGTGGCCCAATGGCATGGTCGAGACAAGAACACAAAGCTAATCAACGACTCTTGTGATCGAGTGAGATGGCGAAACATGACCGCCCACGTTTATCGGCATGGCAAATGATTATGCTGATGTTGGCGTGTTAACGAAGTTTATAGCGAACTGTACTGATAACGCCATTGGCACGGACGGACGCAGGCTCTTCGATTGCGCTTGTCGCATGCGATAGTGAGGAAAAAGATTGGCCATGTATTCCTCCGCGCATTCAGGCCTACACAATGTTACGGCGCTAGCGCATCATAGACCCATAGCACGAAATTGAAAGTGAAACGAAAAAGAAAATATTTCTATATTTAGCTTATACATCAGGCGTGGTATTCCTGTAGTCTTTCGAAAGAAACACAACGCCAACCTGTGTATTTTAAGAGAACTATTATCCCTTACGCGCAAACAGGATTACTTTGAATTCTTCAACGATAAGAAACCATTCAGCGAGTAGAACAAGCACCTGATATCAGAGTCACACCTACTAGCTGGGAAAGTGGGCCAAAGTCTATAGCCACACCCGATAGACTGTAGTTCATAAACGATGCTGTATGTTGTATAGAACTTGTTCTACTGTATAAACTATAAATATGTGGGAGTTTGTATCTGGAAAGACTAGCTCAGAAGAGAGTGAGTAGAGAATCTGGACGATATTCAAAGCGTAGATTCATGGACGTATTCAAAGCGTAGATGGATGAACGATATTCAAAGCGTAGATGGATGAACGATATTCAAAGCGTAGATGGATGGACGATATTTAAAGTGTAGATGGATGAACGATATTCAAAGTGTAGATGGATGAACGATATTCAAAGCGTAGATGGATGGACGATATTCAAAGTGTAGGGATAAAAACAAAGAAGGCTAAAATCCAGAAGCTACGTGCGAAGCGACCACTGGCAAAGGCGATGACAACCCGCCATAAACAAGATCAAAGACTACCCAGATACAGACAGGGAAGAAAGACATTTTCATTCATTGGCACCTTGCCGTCTTGACAGACGATAGTTTGTGCTTTTACCTATAACTTTTACCTATGGCGGTAGCGAATGTGACTGATAAGGAAAATTTGCGCTGTAAATCTCCGTTCACAGTGGGTGCATGTGAACCTCATCTCATCTCATCATGTTCCTCTTGTACCTTGCGGTGTCGAGGTGAAGTATAAACTTCGTGAGAGTGCCCGGTTATGGGCTTCGTATATCGACATTCCCATGGATTCTGTTATTCCCTCCGTCCAGCGTTTACGTGGTCGGCCTCTTCCTCTGTTTCCATCTGGTCTGTACGTCATTGCCTGTTGTGGCATGCTGTTGACTGGTAGCCTACTTGCATGGCCAAACCATTTGACTTGCTGCTTTCTAATAAAATCTAGAGCAGCTTTAACCCCCACTTTAGTCCTGATTTCTTCATTTCTGATCTTATCTCTTCTTGATACGTTGAGTATTCTTCTCAGGAACCTCATTTCTGTTGTTGTGATTTTTCTTTTCTCTTTTTCTGTCATTGTCCAGGTTTGGCATTGGTAGCACAGAGTTGGTAGGAAGATTGTGTTGTAAAGTGCTTTCTTAGTAGTTATTGATACATGTTTGTTCTTTAGTATTGGTGCCATTTGTCCAATGAGTTGATTTGCCTTATTGCACCTATTTTCGATCTCGTCTTCTGATCTGCCATTTGATGATATTATACTTCCTAGGTACTTGAAGCTCTTTACTTGTTTCAAGGGATGTTCGTTTAGGTGAATTGTTGCTGTTTGTTCTTCTTTAGTTATAGTCATTACCTCTGTTTTGCTTGTGCTAATTTTCATGTTATGTTCCCTACACATTTCGTTTAGACTATTCATGTGGTCTTGTAATTCAGCTTCTGATTTTGCTATTAGTGCTTGGTCGTCCGCAAACAGGAGTTCTCTAATGGTTAGATTTGCAGATGGTTCTTCTTCTGTGTTCTCGTCATGCGGTATTCTTGCTGTCTCTGCTTGGCTGGTTTCTTTACATATGTTGTCTATATATGTTATGAACAAGAGAGGGGACAGGACACAACCTTGTCGTACTCCAGATCTTATGGTGAAGGGTTCTGAGTGTCCTCCAGTTGCTCTCACTATGCATTCACTGTTGTCGTATAAACTTCTACATAGGTTTGTTAGATGTGTGCTCACTCCATATTGTTTAAGGATTTCCCACAGCTTGTTTCTATCTACCCTATCAAATGCCTTTTCTTGGTCAACAAAGGCTAAGTAGAGTGTTTCATTGAATTCAATTGATTTTTCTATAAGTTGTCTAAGAGCAAAAATGGCGTCTGTGCATCCTTTGTTTTTCCTAAATCCAAGCTGCGTTTCGCTTAGCTGGGGTTCTAAAGTAGTTCGTAATCTTTTTTCAAGAATTTTGCAAAATATTTTCCCAGTATGACTCAACAGTGAAATGCCTCTGTATTGTGTGCAATCTCTTTTGCTGCCTTTGTTTTTCCAAATTGGGATAATTATGGCGTTTCCCCAGTCTCGTGGTGTCTGTTGTTCTACCCAAACATGGTTGAATAGTCTATGTAGCCAAGCTGTTCCTACTTCCCTTGCTGCTTTAATTAGTTCATTTGGTATTTCATCCTGTCCTGGTGATTTGTTCAATGGGGCTAATCTGATGGCTTCTATAATTTCTTCTTTTAGTATGTCTGGTTCTAGTTCCTCTGTGACATCTGTGTAGGTCTCTTGAATTCCTGTGACATCTGATGGGATGTTGAGAAGTTGTTCGAAATACTGCTTCCATCTTATTAGGATGTGTTTTTGTTCACTTATTGGTTCTCCATTTTCGCTGTTAATTATTTCAGTTGGGTCAAAGGGTACTCCTCTGGTTCGCATTGCACTTATCTTTTTGTAGAAGTTTCTGGTTGCCTCCTTGTAATTTTTATTTAGGGTTTCTCCATACTCTTCCCAGTCTTTCTGTTTTTCCCTCTTTACTATTCTACTCACATGTCTTCTCGATATTCTGTATTCTATGAGATCACATTCCTGTTTGCTCTTCAACCACTTTTTATATTTTTCCTTTTTTTCTTTTACCGCTTTCTTTACTTCTGCGTTCCACCAACTTGTTATTTTCTTTATCCGTGTTTTGCATTTTTTCGTGGTTCCGCATGTTATTTTTGCAGTATTTAAAACGCTTGATTTGAACGTCTCCCATTCTTCTTCCACTGTTTTTCTTTCCGTAGGTAATTTTACAAAGAGTTCAGTTAGTTCTTTCTCATAATTTTCCCTTACTGCCTCGTCTTTAAGGTTTTTTAAGTTTACTGATTCGCATGGCATGTATTTTCCTGCTTTTTGTTTTCTTCTTCTAATGGTTCTTATTGTGGCAACGACTGCTTTATGATCTGTGTTTATACTGAAATTGGGCACTGCTCTTGCATCTAATATATTTCTCTTTCTGTTATTTCTTGTTAATATAAAATCAATTTGGCTTTTAGTATCTAGATTGTTCCATTTATACCAGGTGTATACTTGCGAATCTTTATGTTTATAGAATGTGTTTGTTATATAGAGATCGTGTTGGCTGCAAAGCTCTATCAGTCTACTTCCGTTATCATTCCTTTCATTTTGCTGATCTCCAAATGCTCCCAGGTGTTTTTCTATGCCCCCTCTGTTATGTCCTAGTCTTGCATTGAAGTCTCCCATAACTATGATGTTGTCCTGCTTATCTATTTTATTTAGCACAACATGTGCATGTGAACACGTGGTCATTTCCACCATCATGCACCATCTTACGTTTCAAACGCTCGGTGTGTGACTTATCTGCAATAATTTTCTCCTTTGTCTTTATTCCATTTCTGATGTTTGCCCTCCATGCAACACGTTCAGCGGCGACTTGCTCCCAGTGTGCATTATCAATGCTTGTATCAATCATGTCCCGCTTATACACTTCTTTGTATCGTAGTAGAGGCCGACCCTGAGATCTCTTACCCATCAGTAATTCACCGAAAAAGATGTCCTTTGGTATTCTACCATCATCCATCCTCCTAAGATGTCCTATCCATCTAAGTCTACGAAGACTGAGCATGGAATAAACTGTCACACAACCTGATCTTTCCAATACTTCAGTATTTGTGATTTTGTCTTGCCACTTAATACCAAGAATTCTTCGCAGACATCGCATATGAAAGCTGTTTAAATGTTTCTCTTGGTGTGAGTAAGTTGTCCTGGTTTCACTGCCATAAAGAAGAGTACTAAGGACACAGGCTTGATAGACAATGACTTTTGTTTTTGCAGTAAGCTTCCTGTTCTCCCAGACTCTTTTTGTTAACCTGTTCATTGTTGTTGCTGCCTTACCAATCCGGATGTTGATTTCCTGATCTAGGGATAATTTACCATTTACCACTGATCCTAGATATGTAAAATGGTCTACCATCTCTAGTTCAGCGTCGTCAATAAAGATTGATGGTACCCCATGTGCACCTTGTGACATAATCTGTGTCTTCTTTTTGCTAATTGTTAAACCAAATTCAGAACAAGCATTGGAGAATGCAGATAGCAGACATTGCAATTCTTCCTCAGAGTGGGTCGTAACTGCAGCATCATCTGCAAAAAGCAACTCTCTGATCAGTACCCTTCTAATTTTGGTCTTGGCCTTCAATCTTTGAGCATTGTAAAGGCCGCCATCTGAGCGTGAGTGAATGTATATACCACCATCCTGATCACGAAAGGCATATTTCAGTAGAAGTGAAAAGTATATTCCAAAGAGGGTGGGAGCTAGTACACAACCGGTTCCAAATTGCTGTATGTAGCCGGGGCGCAGTGTTGGGGTGAGCGCCCAACATTGCTTAAATACCCCAATGGCTCGTGAATGCATAACCTCTGCAGCAAAAGTCCAACTCCTGGCCTTCACGTGGCGGAACTGTTTTAACTAACAGGAGAAGGGGCGACGGCGAGTATCTGGCGCCGGAAAATAACCAGTGTGCTCTAGATGTGTATACACATACATGCATGTGCAGACACGTGTGTGCGTGTGTACACATCTAAACTCGAGTGAGACCACAGTCTGCTCTAGCAAAGGAAAGGTGCTGAAGACGGAGGCAACCAGCCAGGAGGCGCACCACAGAAATCAGGATGCCACGCAATTACGCAAAATGGAATATGTCGACTGCTGCTAAACGTTATGGTGCTCGCCTTGCTTTGGACCCCCAGGCAGGTGCAGTGCCGGGCCCTATGTCTCGAAAGGGTCCAACCCCAACTACTGGAGGTCCTTCTCAGATGTCCTGTGGAGCCAGGGGACATGAGAATAGAACAGCTGGCCATACTAAACTAAGACTTAAAATAATGCACTGGAATGCGGAGGGAGTCAGCAACAAAAAAGAATTAGAAAACATCCTGGACAAAGAAAAAGTAAGCATATGTTGCTTGCAAGAAACTCACCTCAACGAAAATATAGCCTTCAAAATCAGAGGCTACCAGTGTTACCGATCTGACCGAAAGGACAGGCGAAAAGGTGGGATACTTACCCTTGTAAAAAATAACATCACTGCTTCCCAAATCAAAGTCCATATGGAAGGGGCTGAGTATCAGACACTTAAACTTAAAACAGGCTATACAGACCTACATCTGATCAATTACTACTGTCCAAGTGACCGTCCACAGGCACTGGACACACTACCATTAACAGAAAAAATGATTGTGTGCGGCGATTTCAACAGCCACTCGCAGAGTTGGGGCTATGATCACATGGACCAGAGAGGAGAGAGACTGGAAGACTGGCAGGATGAGAATAGATTCATCTTGGTTAACAAGCCGTCCGACCCACATACTTTCTACTCGAGATCATGGCACTCTACAACTACACCTGACCTGGCTTTTCATTCACCAGACCTGGAGTGGAACATTACACGAATTGTTGGGAAACAACTAGGTGGCAGTGACCATCGACCAGTCTTTCTAACTGTAGAAAATGAGCTTGTAAGTGAAAGCAGCACCCTCTCGAGGTGGAACTACAAGAAAGCAGACTGGGCAGTGTACAAGCATCGTACCAGCATACTGGTTAGAAACCTGGACAATGAGAAGGACATAAATAAAGTAGTTGAAGAGTTTGGGAAATGCATACTACAGGCAGCACGCGAAACAATACCAAGAGGAGCCCGTAAACTATATAAACCCTACTGGAGTAATGAACTGGAACAGTTGCATAATGATGTGGAAGTATGTAGAAAGCAAGCAGAGGCCACACCCAGCCAAGAGCACCACAATAAATTCCAGCATGCAAAAGCCAAATTTCAAAGGGCCAAGCTGCATGCTAGACGGAAAAGCTGGCAGGAAAAAACAGAGTCTCTGAACTTTGAAAGAGACACAAGGAAATTGTGGAAGCTAATAAAACAACTTAACGATGAGGGCACAGGGGGAAACTCAAAAATTGCTTTGATTGATCAAATCAGTCAGAAAGCCACCAAAACCTGCTCAAGATGACTACCACGTTATGGATAGACCAGAACAAGTCATTATTCTGCGCCTCAGAACAGGGCACAATAGATTACGCAACCACATGTATACAAAATTCAAGATTGGTGAAACAGCCATGTGTACATGTGGATTGGCGTCACAGACAGCAGAGCACATACTCCAAGACTGCCCAAAATATAACATATCTAGGCAAACCTTCTGGTCTAGAGAGACGACAGTGGAAGATAAACTCTATGGACCGCTGTGTGAACTGAAAAAGACAGTTCAATTCATACAAGAGACAGCACTGCAGTTATAGACATATTTCAAGCGAACGAAAGAAGAAGAAGAAGAAGAAGTACACAACCTTGCTTAACTCCACTCTTGATTTCAAATTCTTCAGAAGTTGCACCATCAAATCTGATTATACCCTTCATGCCTGTGTGGAACGATTCCACAATGGACAGAAGAGTTGGTGGGCAGCCAATCTTCTTTAGTGCCTTGACTGACCAAATCAAATGCCTTTGTGAGGTTGATAAAGGCAATAAACAGTGGTTGATTCTGTTCAAGACATTTTTCTTGCATTTGTCGCAATGAGAATATCATATCAATGGTAGACCGGTTCTGTCGAAAGCCACACTGTGATTCGGGGTAGACTTGATCTCCTAGGACTTGAAGTCTGCGCAGAACAATTCTGGCAAATACTTTTCCAACAATACACAGAAGTGAGATACCCCTATAGTTGTTGCAGTCGCTCCGATCCCTCTTGTTCTTGTACAGTGTTATGATGCTTGAATCTTTGAAATCCTGTGGGACTTGTCCTTCACGCCAGCATAGCTCTATTAGCTGGTGGATCTGTAGAGTGAGTGTGTCTTGCCCACTCCTTATAACCTCTATTGGAATCCCATCCTTACCTGGAGCCTTGCCAGATGCAAGTTCATTTATAGCACACTTAACTTCTGTTATGGTGGGAAGTGTGTCCAGGTGGTCCTTTGGCTAGGATTGGGTGCATTTGCTGCCCCCCCCCCTCCAGTAGTGCGCCTGGTCTGGTTGGAGACCGGGATGATCAAATAAACCCATCACATATCTTCACCTTAGATGTGAGCCTGGTGGACCACTGTGGGCAATAGCTCACAGTGTGACTAAGGGTTCACACACAAAAAGGGGGAACCAGCTTGTCTGGGGTAACCTAAAAAAAAAAAAAATTCACCCAACACAACCGACACACAGGGACGCGGGACCTGGGGGGGGGGGGGGCCTCTGGCCCCTCTGGGAACCGTGAGCCCTTCTAAATAAAAATTCAAGTTTCTTTAGTGAACATTTCAATTTTTGAATATTAAAAATGATGCATATTATGTTGGGGGGGGGGGGGGCATAAGAATTTTAGAAAGGCTTAGGTGGGGCATTGCACAAAAAAGGTTGGGAAACACTGGTTTAGTGGGTGGTTGTTTGGCTGATTGGCTGGGTGGGTGGGTTGGTGGTTGTTTGGTTGGTTGGATGGTTCGTTGGTTGATGAGTTTGCCTGCCTGATTTGTTGTTTGGTTGGCTGGTTGACTGATTGATTGGGTGATTGGTTGGTTGGTTGAGCGGGTGATTGATTCGCTCGGTTGGATGTTTGGTTGACTGTTCTTCCACCTCTGCCTTCCTCTGCCTTCTTTCTTCTCCTCCTCCTCTCATCGTCGTCCTCCTCCTCCTTCTTCTTCCTCCTCCTTTCATCTCTCACTGGAATATAGGGAATCAACTATCTCCCATCAAACCCTTCGACAACTTGCCCTTGACTGTTAAGACTTCACAGCTACAGTTTTCTACAGGATCAGATTGCCAGCTTCACACCTACCTCGTCGGTCGCCCCGAAAAGAAAAGACTTTTGTTGAAACGCTCTATTGTCTTATATATCTTTCTTATATTGTGCTGCCTCGTCATTTTGACATAGATCTCTTTTCAACCTTATCCTTATAGCAGCTACGCCCATCTTTCAAAATGTGAGATACGCCCACCTGGTAATAATACAAAACAAACTTCATCGTCAAACTACGCATTTCCATAGAATGTTGTACATGTGCGCTCTCTAATCCAGTGGTTCTGAACCTGTGCGGACCAGAACACCAAAGAATCTTAGACATACACGTCCGCTCTCTAATCCAGCGGTTCTGAACCTTGTGGCCGAGAACAACCTCTAATTAATCGATGTCACTCCCCTCGTTTTGAAAGTGTCTTTAAACACGCAACAGCACAACGCTGCACAATTTTTATGAAAAAACCCGTTGCGTTTACCGCACTAAAACACATTTTATTGCTTACCAAGAAATGTATTGGGAAGTAAGGCGATAGGTGTGATTCTGACAACATCGTCCATCGTGTGCCTATAAAAATATGAGCCTAGGACCATTTGCTCAATGCGTCTTTTTGTGAGTAATTTAATCTCCTTTGCTTACTTAATTTACTTATCACAGTCTGATAATCAAAACAGTGTTTTCCCGTAGTGAATTTGAATAACGAAGACACAAACAATAGATTCCACGGCGCGTCTTGGAAACTGGCCACGTTATTGATAATTACAGTGCCTTTCGCGCGTTGTTCAATACACAAAGTAGTTGTTTGTTAAAGTTTGCAGAAGCCATAATGATTAATCTACACAGGCCAGTTTTGTGCAAACAGAAAGACGTGATAGTCAGTTTAAAATTACCATGGTAGACAATTGATATTACTGTGCGAATATGTGTATATTTCAACATGAAGGATTTATCTAATTATTTTACTTTATGTTGTGTGAATTCTGCAGAATGTACCTGACGAGATGCAGCGGAATATGCCAGGCAATAAATCGTGCAAACTATTGTTTGTGTCTTCGTTACAGTCTCATAACTCATTAACTGAAAGAGGAGGTAGGCATAGCCAGACGGATAAGAGCGCTCAATCTTAAACTTCTGGTGTGCTGATGACAAGGTAGCAGATGTAACCCCTACATATATCAGTTGGACTAAAATGTTGAATGCTCGTACTTGACTAAGAAGGTGAATTACAAGTACCTCAGAAGTCGGAGTGGGTTCGCCTGATGGCGAGGGACACTGGTAATAGGGAAAGCTAATCCCCGCGCAAAAATCAGTCCAGCGTGGACTACGCTTGAGTTCAAAACGACCGAACGAAAAAAAAAAAAATAACTGAAAGATTCCAACTACACTTGCCCGTAATGAGAAAATAGGGCTCTCGCCCACGCCTCGAGACGAATTTGGTATATGGTATTAGTCCGATTGGTCTCCCTGGCCTAGGTATTAGCGTCTTTCTCCGTAATCCCGTATATTCTTGTGAGTAACGTAACCTGCGTGAGAATCGGTAGCGGTTCTCGCCGCGTTGGTAACTTACGGGGTATGTGAGCCGGCCGCTCAGAAAGCAATGGCAAACTACTGAGCGTAATCGTGCCAAGAAATCAACAATCAGCTGAAAGATGCTGATGTTGACAGCGATGTCCTGTAAAGGATATGCGAAAGAAAAAACAAACTAGTCCGATATTTTATAGAATAATTGGCACTCATAACAGTATCATGTCTTGAAAATAAAAATACGAGGGGGACGCAGAGGTGTTTCCAAGGCACCAGGGCCGGGTTATATACTGGCCAAGACCTATTGACGCGTCCTCGTCGATCGTCCTGAGCAACAGGTCCCTTCGGGGTCCTGGTTAAAGTCAGTAGGATCGCCGATTCCTCCGAAGTCGGAGAGTGTCCGCCTGTACCGCGAGGAACCACCAGTCTGCACACCAATAAGCCAGACATGAGACAACGGATACTCACGCAAACCTCAGGTCCTGTATGACATCACACTGATGTTGGACAACAGGATGCCTTCATCCGACATACAGGACTTCGCGTTGGAGCTCAAGCCAACGAACACAAGCAAGCAAGCAAGTAAAATACGAGGGTAGGTTAGAAAGTTACGCACCGTAATTATTATCTCAGCTAATATCAACTATCACCCATACTGAAATATCCAAACATACCTATATCCGCAAAACAGCATATTCACACCAACCTCATGCTACCAATCTCAAACTTGGTCATTACCCAAATCACACTTACGCAAAATCAAAACCTGTGAGATGAGATGCCTGAGGAGAGCTGCCAACGTAACAGAATAAGACCGAATAGGAGATGTTGTTATCACACAGACAGTGGGATCAACACCTTGTGCCACATTTACCGAAAGGCAGAAGATCAAATGGTTTGGCCATCTCGTTAGAATGCAACACCATCAACTACCTGTAATGGCCCTACATCAAAGATCATCTGCTACGAGAGCAAGAGGACGCCCGAGAAGAAAATAGATTGACGACAACAAAGACATTGTACAATCACACTATCCAGCGTCACCCAATTATTCCTCCCCATGTCGCTTGACGACAAAAGTGGAAGGTGATGATGATGATGAATATTAAAGATAGAAGTCTTAAATGTGCACCTGTGTAAACCAATTCTAAACGCGACACAAAACCGATGAAATGGCAGATATTAATGACGTACGTTACAAGCGGAGGATTGTTATATAATTCGTACTTTAGTCATTGAAAAGAATGTTTTCCCTCAGAGAATATAAACACAGAATCCATATACAAAATATTGCACGATTTATTGCCTGGCATGTTTCGCTGCATCTCGTCAGGTACATACTGCAGTCATGTATTATATGAAGTGAATATATGAGTTTAGTTGAGTTAAGAACCGACATCACTGCACTCAGGACATTTCCATACGTGCTCCTTCCCCTCGTTCAACAGCCAGCGAAGAGTCTTACTACTAATCGTTCCCACCGCTATCTGATTAAAAGTACTCCTGGTCTTCCCTCTAAGTTTTGAGATTCTTCCAGAACCCCTGCCGATCCCCCGCAATATCATTCTTTATACATATGAGTTCTCCATCTATTCCTCCGCCATCTCCACCTGGTACCACAAGCGCACGACCACTTCCCCCTTGTCCATAGGCAATCTACCACCAAAAGGTGCAATCCCTGCCAGCCTATCAGCCTATTCATTCCCCCGCATGGCCAGGGCAAAATATCCATACAGTTCTCAAGCAGTAAATAAATGAATAATACTTTGGCTGAAATACTTAAAACAATAGTCGGTGATATTGTTCGAATCTGTAGCTTGTTATACCCACGGTAATATCAGATTCAAAATACAGCCTTTCTGTTTGCACTGAAGCGGCTGGAACTGCTTAATTGGTAATGCATATGTAATATATCTGAGCAATCGCTTATTGTTCGTCTAAAAGACTATACGGAATGACATACTAAGGTCGTATTAATAGTCACAGTGCAAAGAACAATGATGGAAGGCATAGCTCCCGGAAGCAGAGGCATTGGCCGACCAGCACAAAGAAGGACATTGTCGACACATAGAGCATGGAAATGCTTCAGGGAGAACTTCCAAGGCATCGAAGGGACCCTGATGAGAGAGCTGCGAGGAATCTACAAGATATCTTCATTATGCTTGACATCTCTTCACGGTGTTCTGGTTATTCTTCCCCATAATTCATTACCAGTCAGCTAATTGTCCACGACTCGCCTCTGCAGTATAATATTAGTTAGATATTAACGGATTCTGTGCCAAACAAACAATGGGTTTGGACCAAACAAAAATGAATTACGGAAAATGGGAAGTATGGGTGTGTAACAGTTATGACTTAAAGTTGTTAATATGGTAGCAGACATGTCTACTGCAACGCAAAGACAACATTTCAGCGATATATAAGCTCATGGTAGATACGGGAAGTCGCTAAAGATGATTAATCATCCCATGGCAATTAATCATTTAACTAGTGGCAAGTAATGACACCTTGTTGTGGTAATTTCTACAAACTACATGCTTATGTCGGTGACGAATAATAAATATGGCGAGACGTCGATAGATTGATACGTGGGTGTACATGAAAAGCAATGAAAGGTTGAATCGTCGAAATGCGAAATTATGACAAGTGAAATGACAAAAAGGGGTTTCTGTGTACTTTAATCATCATCATCATCATCATCATCATCATCTTCCACTTTTGCCGTCAAGCGTCGTGGGGAGGAATAGTTTACCTTCCAACACCTGATGGGTAGCACTGGATTGTGTCATTATGTCTGATTGTCCAATGTCTGTGATGTCGTCAATCCATTTTAATTTCGGGCGTCCTCTTGCTCTCCTAGCAGATATTCTTTGATGTGGCTCAGGTGCCAGTAGTTGGCGGTGTTCAATTCTAACGAGATGACTGAACTATTTGATCATCTTGTCACTTATTTTCCCGGGAGGAAAGTGGAATCAACAAGCACATCTTGAAGATTATTATCTGTTGGAATTATTGAATGACTTCTGTCTACACTCCTCCCTTCTGTCTTCCCTTCCATATATCTATTCCTTTCTCTCTCTCTATTATTCCCTCAACACATACTCCGACAACAGTTCCTTTCAACGATTAATAAAAGATTTAATAATAAAAACTATGTCTGGTGTATGTATGGACTGTGTAAGAGTAGTTGATAGTGTATTCTATTGTTGGTGCAAGACTGAACTCGTAATGTCTATCAGCGGTATCACATCTCGCCCAATCATTCTGCAAAACCACAGGACAGCACATCAAACAGGACAGCTCTCACCCTGGATGATCCGTATGCTTGAGTGAAGGTAAATCCGTTATTGAACGAAACAAAACTGTTCACCACTGGATCACCGTAAATTAGTAATATTCCAGTAAGTTTATGACTTCGCCCGAGTCTGTTTCATGAAAGTACTTATCCAACACCGGAAAAACCACATCACCACAGTTCGGCATATTGTCTCTAATTACTAGTAATGTTTTGACTTGTCTCTTGTTTCTTCACTATGCATACAAGACGTATGTAGTTTTATTTTGTTTCGCTTTCTGCAAACTTATCTTTCTTTTTCCATTATTACTTTGGTTATCTGGATCTTCTATTCTTCTTTTTCAAAGTTCCTTTAAAAGTATAGTTTATTTCGTATTTTACCCTGTCTAAGTTATTCCTTGGTTTATTGAGGTATTTGCTCTCCTCACAAATGAAATGCCTTGAGTTTCTCAACCAAGCTTTTCCTGTACACAAGAAGTATGTGTCTATCTTCTCTGATATATCCAGATGGGAGTTTGAACCTGTGAGAAGTATAACATATCAAGTGATAGTCATCTGCCACTTAATACTACTTATGCAAGTGTCCTTCTCCAGCCTCAATGACAAGGCTTCCGAAGTAAACACCAGCATAAGACATATGAATTCACCAAAGTCTAAACTATTCACTAATAGAAAGCAATGGTAAACACTATGCACACACATCTATTTCCCTATGCTAAAACTATTACTCTAAAGTTATACTACCTTATATATGCACTTATCATCCCGGAATCGAAATACACTAGCGACTAACACACTAATATCCCATATGCTTTCAACCATTAGGGACGTGTATTTCTTTCCCCACTCAAGATGCATAGATCCTTCAGCCCAGTTTGGAACACACACTAACCCGAAAACCCAGTTGCTAGTATTTATATTGAGTGTCCAATCCTCCGTTGATTGTTTGATCTACAATCAAATTTGCCGTATCCTGCCCATCAAAAGACGGTAAAATCACGTAGTGACTATTTGCTCGTTTCCTCCGTTGTTACGCTGTTCCTCCGTTCATCGCTCGTCGCACTTCAAAGCATTCTCCGTGAATTTTTCCTCCACGCGATTTCCCCGGTTCTCGTGTCCGTACGATCCGATTGTCAGGCAATGAACTCTGCGAACACCTGTATCCTATTTTTATATTCGGAGGTCAATGATCTTTAATTTATTCCTCCTCTCAGAATGAAGTACACAATTGTTAACCCTCCTCCTTCATTGCATTTTGATATGTAAGTTATCAAGGAATCACTAAACTGCAGTTTTTCCGTGACACATCTGTCTTTCAATATATGTCACACAATGTGTTAATTCTACTGTCTGTCTGATAGCATAATTTCTTACTTGGTCTCGGACAGTTAATTTGGCAGCTCTTCTCAAGCATCTCATCTGACAAGTGTTGAATTTGCGTAGGTGTGATTTGGGTAATATCCAAGTTTTATATTAGTAGCATATGGTTGGTGTGAATATTCTATTTATTATCTGTTGTTTTGTGGGTATAAATATATTTGGATGTTTCAGTATGGGTGATAGTTGATATATAAACATACTTGCTTTTGACATCAGATTTCGATTTCTCTGTCTATTCTGCCATCTTATGTGATCATACTTCCTAGATATTTAAATTCCTTTGTTTTAAAAACTTGTTTCAGGGGTCTACTGTTTATCAGTATATTTAGTGGACCAGGAGATCTGCTAACCTCCATTACTTCAGTTTTGGTTGTATTTTTATTTGTCGTATATATAGAGCGTGTTAAAATTCAGCTTCTTAATATAATTTTGCATTCTGCCCTCGTTGCTGTAAAACAGGCACTGATCGTCTACAATTAAAAGCACAGTTACTGCCGGTAGATCTGGTTTTTATGTTTCGTTTAACGTTAAGAGTTCGAAATTTTCTCAATCGGTTCTGTCAAAGCTTGCTTCTTTGGATATTATATCTATGTTGTGCTAAGTAGCAGGGAGAGAACACACCTCCCTGTCTCACTCCAGTATTGACAGTTTGTCTGTGCTTCAATTCTTCTTCATCTTTCGATCGCTTGAAATATGTCTATAACTGCAATGTTGCCGCTTGTATGAATCTAACAGTCTTTCTTAGTTCACTCAGCGGTCCATTGAGTTTATCTTCCACTGTTGTCTCTCTAGGCCAGAATGTTTCTCTGGATATGTTGTCGTTTGGGCAGTCTTAGAGTATGTGCTCTGTTGTCTGCGACGCCAAACCACAAGTGCACATGGCTGAGTCACCAATCTTGAATTTTGTATACATGTGGTTGCGTAATCTATTATGTCCTGTTCTAAGGCGCAGAATAATTACTTGTTCTGGTCTGTCCATAACGTGGTAGTCGTCGTGAGCAAGTTTTGGTGGTCTTCGGACTGATTTGATGATTATTTTCTTTTGGCGGTATGTAATGGGCACATCAGGTTGTTCTTCTTTTGCTCCTTCCTTTGCCAATCGATCATCTCTGTCGTTTCCGGGTACTCCACAATGGGATGGTATCCACTGTATGGTGACGTTGTGCTGACTGCTAAGTTCAGAAAGTAGTGTGGCAACTTCCCAGACAGGAGTGCCTCGAGTACTGATTTTACATCTGTTAATATCACCACAGGTTGTGTACCATGGCTGGTATATAGTAATTTCTCTGTTGCTATCATGATTGTCTCAATTTCTGCATCATAGTTATGGCAGTACTTTCCTGTCGGTACTCTGGCTGTGTCCCTAGTATTATTTGGGTATTCTATGTACACTCCCGCTCCTCCATTTCGAACAGCATTTTGTGCTGTCCCATCTGGGTAGACTCGGATCCTGAGGTCCAGTGGGTATTCATCATCAAGGAAGCTGAGAGTGGCTGTTCTGTGCTGTACAATGTTCTGTTCTTCCTTGTCAAATATTCCTCTCACTTTTGTCTGGATTTGTAGTGATAGTCTATGTTCATCTTTCCATGGAGTTCTCTCTGGAATAGTTGTCAGGGGTATACCAACTGTGGGTTTCAATGACATTGGGAATTTCCCATGCGTAAATGAAACAAAATGTGCACGATCTTCTTTCTTCTTGCATTCATGCCGTGTGGCGTCGGTGATTATGTCTGTCCACAGCCTTCTGTCTCCAGTGCTGTGAATCATTTCTGATACCATCATTCATCCATGCTATGATATCAAACTGTGCAACATCTTCTCTATTGATTTCCCCCTACCACTGCTTCCCTCTAACCTTTCTGTTGTGACGACATACTTCAGATGCCTCGTTCTTATGTCCAAATATTGTTTATAATGTCTTCGCCTGATGTGAGTAAACAGGTCTCTTTGTGAGTTAGCTTCTTTTAAGACATCTTCATTACTCATTTTATCCTTCTGCAATTTTCTCATCATTCTTCTACACAACCGCATCTTCGCATCTTCCACATAAATCGTTACTTATGTGTTAAATGTCCATGAATCACTTCTGCAGTATATTAAATATCTTATATGAACGAGTGTAAAACAATGACAACTTGCTGTTTTAGCTTTTGACAACTGAATGCTTTTGTCGGTGGCGACAAAACAAAACGATGAGACGAAGAAAGATTGAAACGTGTGTACATGAATAACAAAGAAAGACTGAAACGTGTGTGTACATGAAAAACAATGAAAGACTGAAATGTGTGTACATGAATAACAATGAAAGATTGAAGCGTGTGTACATGAATAACAATAAAAGACTGCAAAGTGTGTACATGAAAAACAATGAAAGACTGAAATGTGTGTGTACATGAATAACAATGAAAGACTGAAACGTGTGAGCACAAGAATAACAATGAAAGACTGAAACGTGTGTACATGAATAACAATGAAAGACTAAAACGTGTGTACACGAATAACAATGAAAGACTGAAATGTGTCTGTGCATGAATAACAATGAAACACTGAAGTGTGTGTGTGTACATGGATAAAAATGAAAGACTGAAACGTGTGAGCACAAGAATAAAAATGAAAGACTGAAACGTGTGTACATGAATAACAATGAAAGACTACAACATGTGTGTACATGAATAACAATGAAAGTTTGAAATGTGTACATGAACAACAATGAAAGACTGAAACGTATCTGTGCATGAATAACAATGAAAGACTAAAACACGTGTGTACATGTATAACAATGAAGACTAAATAAAACGTATGTACATGAATAACAATGAAAGGCTGAAACGTGTGTACATGGATAATAATGACAGACTGAAACGTGTGTACATGAATAACAATGAAAGACTACAACATGTGTGTACATGAATAACAATGAAAGATTCAAACGTGTGTGTACGTGAAAAACAATGAAAGACTGAAGCGTGTCTGTGCATGAACAGCAATGAAAGATTGAAATATCAAATTCGAAATTATAAAAAAGCGAAACGACGAAAAGCGAAGATTGTCTGTGCTTCACTCTTCTTGTTTCCTTTGTTCTACTGCTTTTGCCATGAAGGGTGGCAGAGACTAGGCAGATATAATGTTAATGTTCTGTGTTCCGTTTGTCTTCATGCTTATACTAACGCCAAATCTGACTTCTCCAATGTCTCCTTTACTCCATCCAGGTGTCGTCCTCTCGCTTTGTATCCCGATGTTCTCTCGTAGAAGCTACGGTAGAACGCTGGTTGATCTTGTTCCATTCTATCTAACTAATGTTCGAAACCTTACAATACCTTCTTTGGTGTTCTATAAAGTCAATAATCGGTGTTATCCCTACACTTGTTCTTAGTCTGTCATTTGTCTCTCTATCTCTTCTCGATTTTCCAACTGCGTTTCTTATACATCTCACATGATATGACATGGTTTTACACCTGTGTTATTCTAATACTGCCCTTGTCGCATTGGTAACACAGCGTTCTGCTTCAATGACACAGGGAATTTCCCGTGTGTAAATGAAACAGAATGTGCACGATATTGAAAGCTATTTACTTACCCCACCGTGAGACCAAGTTATAGGCCTAACGAAATGGCTAAACAAACAAGACACACTGGGTGAAATTGCATAAATATTACGACAGATATAATCTGAAGTTATGAACTGGAAACGTTCTCAATGAACGTTTTTTAAACACCCGCTCATACAAGTTAAATCAATATAGACTGCAGAATAAACTACCAAAAGTGCTTGGCCTGAAACAGAAAATATCGATCACAATCCTCTGTGCCATTTGACTTTGGCGTTGCCTGTAATAATATTTGCTGCCGCTGTTTAAATATGCCAGCTATGTCTTTCTCTGTCCTCCTTTATATCTCTTGTCTAATATTTTCCCACACAAGGCTTCATTTCTCAAATTCATCTCTTGAGCCGGTCATCAGCATCATGCAGCAAGTCATTTACAGATGTCGCTTTCATCACGGCGCTCTCAATCACGGCGCTCTCATCACGTCGCTCTCATCACGTCGCTCTCATCACGGCGCTCTAATCACGGAGCTCTCATCACGGCAATTTCGTCACAGCTCTCTCATCACGGAGCTCTCGTCACGTCGCTCTCATCACCACGCTCCCACCACGTCGCTCTCATCACCACGCTCTCATCAAGTCCCTCTCATCAAGCCGCTCTCAACACGCCACTGTCATCATGCCACTCTCATCACGTCACTTTCATCACGGAGCTCTCATCACCACTCTATCATCACGTCACGCTCATCACGTCACTCTCACCACGTCGCTCTCATCACTACGCTCTCACCACGTCCCTCTCATCACGTTGCTCTCATCACGTCGCTTTCATCACGGCGCTCTCAAAACGTCGCTCTCATCACAATGCTCTCAAAACGTCGCTCTCAACACAACGCTCTCATCACGCCGCCCTCATCACGTCGCTCTCATCACGTCGCTCTCATCACGTCGCTCTCATCACCTCGCTCATATCACCACGCTCTCATCACGTCACTCTCACCACGTCCCTCTCATCACATCGCACTCATCACGTCGCTTTTATCACGGCGCTCTCATCACGTCGCTTTCATCACAACGCTCTCATCACGTCGCTCTCATCACAATGCTCTCATCACGTCGCTCTCATCACCGCGCTCTAATCACGGCGCTCTCATCACGACGCCCCGAAAACCGCCTCGATCTCTTCCCATTTCTAACTCTGCGTGCACCCTCATATCCAAGGTGTCTACAATGTCCCGTGTCCATCTCCGACCGATTTTTTCCAGAAAACATGCCGTCCATCATTGTTGCTATAGAAGTAACATCTGAACGTGATAAAAGCGACGTGATGAGTGCGACGTGATGAGAGGGACATGGTGAGAGTGACGTGATCATTGGCAGAGCATTTCAGTAACATCTTAAATGCAACTTCCTTCTTCGATGATGAAACCATCAACTGCCTTCCTCAAGTTCCTACCAATGAGACACTTGATGACCTGCCAACCATAGTGGAAGTAAACAAAGCCATCCAGCAACTCTCCAGCGGCAAGGCACCTGGTCCTGAGTCCATCCCAGCAGAGATATACAAGGCAGGTGGGCCGGTCCTAACAGAGCAGCTTCACCAAGTCTTTACAAACATATGGGTGAACGAGACCATGCCACAAGGTTTCAAGGACGCGTCAATAGTCCACCTTTACAAACGTAAAGGAAACCGCCAATCCTGTGACAACCACCGAGGCATCTCCTTGCTTTCAATTGCAGGGAAGATACTCGCCAGAATTCTTCTCAATCGCCTCACAGCCCATCTCGATCAAGGTCTTCTTCCTGAGAGTCAGTGTGGCTTCAGAAAAGAACGTGGAACTGTTGACATGATTTTCGCTGCAAGAGAAATATCAGGAACAGAACTGCGAAATGTTCTCCACTTTCATTGACCTTACCAAGGCTTTTGATACAGTCAGCAGAGAAGGACTGTGGAAGATTATGGCAAAATATGGCTGTCCACGAAAGTTTGTCCAAATAGTGCGGCTATTTCATGATGGCATGCAGGCAAGAGTACAGGAAAATGGCGAACTATCTGAACCCTTTCCTGTCACCAATGGAGTGAAGCAAGGATGTGTCCTGGCACCAACACTGTTCAGCCTCATGTTTTCAGCCATGCTGATGAATGCCTTCGAGAACGACGACATTGGAATAGACATCAACTACCGTATGGATGGAAAGTTATTCAATCTCAGAAGGCTGAAAGCTAAAACCAAAATTAACAGCGACACCGTCAGAGAGCTCCTGTTTGCTGATGATTACGCTCTATACGCCAACTCAGAGGCAGACATGCAACATAATGTTTCAGCTTTCTCACATGCCTGTGCCAACTTTGGGCTCAATATCAACTTGGAGAAGACTGTAGTTATGTACCAGCCAGCTCCAGGGAATAATCACACTGTGCCGAATATCAAAGTGAATGATCATAGACTAAGTGTTGTGGACAAATTCACCTATCTTGGCAGCACTGTGTCACAAGCTGCCACAATTGATGACGAAGTGAATGCAAGAATCTCCAAGGCCAGTGCGGCCTTTGGCAGACTGTACAAGAATGTATGGGACAGAACTGGAATAAGCCTGCAAACAAAGCTAAAAGTCTACAAAGCAGTTGTATTATCCGCACTGCTATATGCCTGTGAAACCTGGACTGTTTATCAGCGACACGCTAGGAAATTAAACCACTTCCACACAGTCTGCCTAAGGAAGCTACTGAAGATTAAATGGCAAGACAAGATTCCAGACACTGAAGTCCTAGAAAGAGCATCCATGCCCAGTATCCACACTCTACTGATGAAGAATCAGATTCGCTGGGCTGGTCACTTGACTCGCATGCCAGATCACAGGCTCCCTAAACGAATTTTTTTACAGCGAACTGCGTTGTGGTAAACGCTCCCAAGGTGGCCAGAGGAAACGCTTTAAAGACACTCTGAAAATGTCACTGAAGGCTTTTGGAATTCATCATGACACCTGGGAGGCTGCAGCCAGAGACCGAAATTCGTGGCGTGCATCATTACGCAAGGGTGCAGTCATATGTGAGGCAACCAGGACTGCAAGAGCTGTGAAGAAAAGGCAGGACAGAAAAACCACTGCAGGAAATCCTCCTCCAGAAACGTCAAGCATTCTTTGCCCACATTGTCAAAGAACATTTCTAGCCAAAATAGGCCTTATCGGCCATTTTAGAACCCACGGCTCCATACCTTCAACCCCACTGGATGAAATGAATGGTCATCATCATTCTTGATGGACAAACAACACAGAAGTAACATGTAAATGACTCGTTTAAACTGCCATCTGTCAAAACTGTTATCATAGTATAGGGCATAGGGTATATTTTTAATGACTGTGCAGTGTTTGAAAATATTGCAGGTCCAAGTTTTGTATTCACCCTCTGTAAAGTTCATGCGACAAAATAGGTAAATACAAAACTTGGACCGGCAATATGTTCAAACACTGACATTCATTAAAAAATACACACTATACATTGCGGTGTAGGACAGGGGGTGTTGAGCCTGAAGAATTAAACCCGCCTGGCTAGTGCGGTCACCGCGAATTGTGCAGTTTAGGGTTTTGGTTTTTTTTTTCCCCTTTTGCCCCCGACAGAATAAAAAACCACACCTTACCGAGAATTCGAACCTGGTTCTCCCGAAGCATAACCTTTCATTCTAGCCACTTGGCCAGCCGCTTCTCTAAACTCCTTTAAACCAGGGGTGGGCAAACTACAGCCCGCGGGCCGCATGCTGCCCGGCAAATAATATTATGCGGCCCTCGAGGGCATCGAGAAATTAAAAAAAAGTTAACTTCGTTTTTAAGTTATTTTGTTGAATCTTACAGAATTTCATGTACCGTTACGATTGTTTTAAAATTTTTGATAAAATTTCTTTCTAATTTTCTATTTGTGTAAACAGTCCTTGACCTTCGTAATGTAAAATATAATGTAAATAGTATTAGTGTATAAGTAAAATAAAATTGCAATAATTAGTTATTTATACTGTTGAATCTTTATATATAAATTAGGATGTGCGTCCGTATCTCTGTATGTATGTATGTCCTTTATACGCTCGCGAACGGCCCATCCGATTGAGATGAAATTTTCTACACGCCTTCCTTTCATTCCAGAGCCAGCCAACTGTCATAGTTTTTTTTCTT